>JAPDOI010000613.1:0-352090 GCA_029168955.1 Aplectana chamaeleonis | reverse complement strand
ACAAAATTAACTCTCTTCTGCGACAATGACACCAAATGTTTGTTTCAATTTTTCTGAATATTAGTGCCCCGAGGGCTCACTAGGTGCGGCTTCGGGCATATGAAAGCCAGGTATGGTAGTTGGCTATCCGAATGTGAAAACGCACTTGCCCGAAAATTCATTTTTATATAAAAGCCGAACAGCGCTATACAGGGTGGGGTCTATGGAAAAATCGATAGCTGTGAAATATTTACAAGTATTTAACGCAATTCGAATTAATTTAGTTTCGCGTTGCTACAACGTGCGGATAACCTAGTCACGGACACATGTAATCAGTTTCATTCTTTTGGCCGGTTAAAAACGGCCTTTGAAGACCAAATTTTGCAGGTGTGATACAATCGATTGTATCACACCTAATTTATAGGTGGATTTAGGTGTGATACAATCGGTTGTATCACACCAGAAAAATGGGTTTTCGAAAAACCGTTTTTAAGCGGTTAAAAAATGGGAGAATTTATTACTTGGGCCCGTGACTAGGTTTTCCGCACGTTGCCAGCAACGCGAAACTCCTTATTTCAAATTTCGTTAAATACTTGTAAATATTTCACAGCTATTGATTTTTTCTATGGACCCCATCCTATGTACCGCTTTGTTCGGCTTAAAGCTCTCTGTCCATTAAATTTGGGGTGCGTTCTCACATCTGAACAGTCAATTACTAAATGTGTGGTTTTCATGGCCGAAACCGCGCTTATGTGAACTCAGGGCATGAAGACAGGCTCTACTTTGTCACCAGTGTATTGTAGGCTCTTTCTTGTGTGTTCCTGCCTTATTTTTGCATCTCCATTTTTCATATCTTGCTTCATTTCTTTTCACAGATGTTTCTCACTATTCGGTTTCTTTTTGATCTCCTGTCTCATTTTGCTCTCTCAGTATCATCTCCAGTTTTCTTTCGACCTCTTATTATTGTGGTGCGTGCAAAGCGCGCATCAAGATTTGGCTTTGATCTCTTCCCGCGCGGGATGCCCTACAATGAGATCACCTATTCATACCGTCACTCCAGAGGTATGAGCTGTACAACATTCGATGCGCTGCAAGAAATTACATATGTGTGCAACTTTTCATCGTAACAGGTCCCCGCTTTCTAAAGTTATGACCTCTCAAGGTACGCATAGACGTTCTTTCACCTCTGCCTCCGCCTCCGCTCTCCGCTCTCCGCCTCCGCCTCCGCTCTCACGCCTCCGCCTCCGCCTCCGCCTCCGCCTCCGCCTCCGCCTCCGCCTCCGCCTCCGCCTCCGCCTCACGCCTCCCGCCTCCGCCTCCCGCCTCTACCTCCGCCTCCACCTCTGCCTCCGCCTCCGCCTCCGCGCGCCTCCGCCTCCGCCTCCGCCTCCCGCCTCCGCCTCCGCCTCCCGCCTCCGCCTCCCGTTCCTCCGCCTCCCTCACCTCCTTTCCGCCTCCGCCTCCGCCTCCGCCTCCGCCTCCGCCTCCGCCTCCGCCTCCGCCACCCGCCTCCGCCTCCGCCTCCGCCTCCGCCTCCGCCTCCGCCTCCGCCTCCGCCTCCGCCTCCGCCTCCGCCTCCGCCTCCGCCTCCGCCTCTCCGCCTCCGCCTCCGCCTCCGCCTCCGCCTCCGCCTCCGCCTCCGCCTCCGCCTCCGCCTCCGCCTCCGCCTCCGCCTCCCGCCTCCGCCTCCGCCTCCGCCTCCGCCACCACCGCCTCCGCCTCCGCCACCGCCACCGCCTCCGCCTCCGCGTCACCGCCTCCGCCTCCACCTCCACGCCTTCGCCACCGCCTCCGCCTCCGCCTCCGCCTCCCGCCTCCGCCTCCGCGCCTCCGCCTCCGCCTCCGCCTCCGCCTCGCCTCCGCCTCCGCCTCCGCCTCCGCCTCCGCCTCCACTTCCGCCTCCGCCTCCGCCTCCGCCTCCGCCTCCGCCTCCGCCTCCGCCTCCGCCTCCGCCTCCGCCTCCGCCTCCGCCTCCGCTCCCGCCTCCACCTCCGCCTCCGCCTCCGCCTCCGCCTCCGCCTCCTTGCCGCCACCGCCTCCGCCTCCCCCACCGCCGCCGCCGCCACCGCCACCGCCACCGCCACCGCCACCGCCACCGCTCTTCGCCACCGCCTCCGCCTCCACCTCCGCCGTCCGTCGGATTCCATTTTTTTGGTAGGCGTGGACCAAATCGCTGGAAAATTTGTGACTGTAGGTAATCGGTCTCGGGAATGCCGGAAATACTTGGCAGAACTCACCATGATGACGTCCGGGCCCCTAACGGGCGGTTCAAACTCGGAAACCGGCCTCACAAGATTTGTTTATGAAAATGATGGGTTTTTTCGTTATCAGTCATTGTTTTCTTAGACTACATGTAAACACCGTGCTGTCTAGGGTGGTGTACTTAGGAATGTCCGGCTCGGAAGAGGACGCTGTGCGGGAGGGATGTTTCTTTGAGCGCGGCGCGGTATTCGTTCCATACGCACCATCGATAAGAGAAGGCGTCGCAGGGTGTGCTGAAGTGTCGGTTGACTATGCGAGACCGCAGTACGAGAGTATGCAAGGGACGTCATAAAACTACAGCAGAACCTCAGTAGGGGGTGTGCAGGACGCCATAGAATGTGTTGCAGGACCTCAGTAGGTGTGTGCAGGAGATCATGGGACCTGTGCAGGACCCTGGTAGGGGGTGTGCAGGACGTCGTAGAATGTGTGCAGGACTTTAGTAGGAGTGTGCAGGACATCAAGGGAACTAGTGCAGGACCCCAGTAAGGGTGTGCAGGACGTAGTAGAATGTGTGCAGGACCTCAGTAGGAGTGTGTGCAGGACATTATGAGACCTGTGCAGGACCCCATTAGGGGTGTGCAGGACGTCGTAAGATATGTGTGCAGGACTTCAGTAGGAGTGTGCAGGACATCAATGAATCCTGTGCAGGACCCTAGTAAGGGTTTGCAAGACATAGTAGAATGTGTGCAGGACCTCAGTAGGAGTGTGCAGGACATCATGGAACCTGTGCAGGACTCCCAGCAGGGGTGAGTCAGCAGGACGTCCCGAGAAGAATGTGTGCAGGACCTTAGTAGGAGTGTGCAGGGACATCATGGAACGTGTGTGCAGGATCTCAGTAAGGAGTGTGCAGGACATCATGAAACCTGTGCGGGACCAGATTGAGATTTAACCAGGACGTAATAGAGAATGTGTTAAGGACCTCCAGTAGGAGTGTGCAGGACATCCAATGAACTTGTGCAGGACCCTAGTAAGGGTTTGCAAGACATAGTAGAATGTGTGCAGGACCTCAGTAGGAGTGTGCAGGACATCATGGAACCTGTGCAGGACCCCAGTGAAGGGTGTGCAGGACGTCGAAAGAATGTGTGCAGGGATCTTAGTAGGAGGCCGCAGGACATCATGGAACGTGTGCAGGACCTTAGGAGGTGTGCAGGACATCATGGGACTCTGGGCAGGACTCCAGAAGGGGTGTGCAGGACGTCAGAGTTGTGTGCAGGACCTCGTAGGGAAGTGGTGCAGGACATCAAGGAGACCAGCGCAGGACCCCACTTAGGCTGAGAGAAGCTTACGTCATGGAATGTGTACAGGACCTCAGTAAAAGTGTGCAGGACATCAAGTGAAGCTTGTGCAGGACCTCAGTTTAATGTCCAGGACACCATATACAAGCCATGCCTCCGAATCCAGCACAAGAACGAAAGTTAAGTGCGCCAGAACAGGGCTACCGTAATCTCTACTCGAGTTGGCTCTGCAAATTTTCCAAGTTCTAGCTATAGCGGCTGACCCTGGGTCTATCCTAGACGTTGGTGGGGCCACCTCAAGAAATACTCATGGGAAATGATGAAAAACTCTGACAAAAGATGTCTGACATACGGCACTGCACTATTAACAATCATTGTTTTTATGAGAACTCTATGGAAATACTTCGACTGGGTAGCCTTACCAATTGGCGGTTCATTCCATTTCGGTCTTGTATGGTGGGTGCCCCCTCTCTCTTCGTCCATGATAGTTGGCTAGACCCTGTATACGTGATTGGGTCATTTTAGAGCTCATTTCTTCATTTTTTCGGAACTTTTAAATTCGAAAAGTTATCTCTTCATTTCCCCGCTACTGCCAGGGTTGACTTCACTATCATAGGACTGGTGCGGTTTTGAGAATGATTTCTTCATTTTGATAGTTGCTTTTTTCGAAAAACAACCGCTTCGCATCGACGATAGTGATAATACGACTGCGAATAGCTCGGAAATGAATGCGTTATCTTTATTTGTAGGAAGCCAGCGTTGCCACTATTACATATCTTGCAGTCTTAGCAGCGGAGCGGGTTGTTTCTTTCATTTCTACCACTATGTTTCCAACAAAAAAACAACTTGACCTCTAGAGATTGGACTGATAGTTTGTAGAAGAGAAACCCCTGTAAAAAGTTGTGAAATTTCTGGAAAGTTGGGCTCCAACCAGAAGAAGGTCAAGGATTTGGCATTGCTTCTAAAACGTCGTTGAATTTGTTTCATTAGATTTGGCTATCAAACTGATTTTCTAAATGTAGTGAAATCGTTGAGATCGATTTGGCTGTTGTTGGTATATGCAGACAACATAATCCATTATTAATGTTAAGTGAAATTGTTTGCAAACGGATTTGGCAGCTCTATGAATTATCACAGTCAATTCACGCGTCCAGAAGGGGTTTCTCTTGGAGCGAATATCAAATCATATGAGAACAAGAATAAGTCTCAGACCCAGCAAAAACGTTTCCATACAATGTGAACCGTAGAAAGCGTCGATGACACCAAAGACATAGCGTCAGTAGCTAATAAAGTGTGTTAGAATTCGTTTTCATGATTTCTATCTAATCGGTGAGGGAAGGCCTGGTACCTTAGTGGGAGCTACACTGAAAAGGCAGATTATCATTCGAAAACCTTATTTCTAGCCCATAAGGCGACATTTCGTTCAGCAGTAATCAAGAAGTAGTTTTTCTGTTTTTGTCTTTATTTGCTTGCCAGAGGACCTTCTGACGCGTGATTTGACTGTGATAATTCATAGAGCTCCTGCCAAATCCGTTTGCAACAATTTCACTACATTTAATGATTATTTTGTCTGCATATACCAACAACAGCAAAGTCGATTCAACAATTTCACGACATTTAGAAAATCAGTTTGATAGCCAAATCTAATTGAACAATTTCACGACATTTTAGAGCAATGGCTAATCCTTGACCTTTTCTGCGGAGCCCAACTTTCAGAAATTGTGATCTCATTTTGCCGTCTCTGTTTGCCGTCAATTTTTATACTATCGATATGGCTCTCAGCGCTCCCCCGCCCTGATAGAAGTCCATCTTGGTTCTTGGTTGAGCGAAGGTCAGCCCCTCATCCCACCGGATGTCGACGGGTCCGACCTCCCTCTGTGATACATCACACATCACGCCGAACCCTGCATCCTCCAACCTCCAAGGATAGTCGTCAATCGGTGCTTCCATTTTAGCATTGCTGTACCGGGAACACCGATAGGGGCATGTCGATGTGTATTCTTTTTAAAGATTTGATTTATTTAGGTGAGTCCTTGCTCCGAAGCAGTCGATGATCGGATTCACAGTCAAAGAATGACGCCACACCAGTATCGATCAGATTCCACCTTCCATTTGTCAGCACATTTTTTTACTTTTTTATTCATTCATTGAAGACGCTTAGGAAATCCGAGGAAAAACAACGCAGGAAATGAGAAGAACTCATTATTTATTGGGTAGAATCTGAGCACACAAAAAATTATCTCAACAGAAAAAGCGGAAACTGTTCAGAAAACGCAATGAGCATAAAAAAAGTTAGAGAGGATTTAGGACAGCCTCTGTTACTCCGCAGAAAGAGACTTGAAAGCATTCAAAGATACATAAAGAATGCTCGCATTATGGCTCAACATTTGGTTGAACTTTCCTACGATTACGATAAGTGAAAAAATGTAATCTGGACCCGTGACCTCGCTACTGAGATACAAAGCCTAAGCCTGCCATTCTGGCCTCTGGGTAATTGAAGTTCCAAAAGACTTTAATGGATCTAAAGGACATTTTTCTAGTTAGTTTCTTTAACATCATTATAGGATCGGCTATCTCTCTTCTTCTGCAAAAAGACTAGGCAGCTCCTAGAACCCTCAGCTCTTTCGGTGCCTCTAGGTACTTGAGAATAAAAGAGACCAGAACATCTCATCATCAATTTGCGGGTGAAAATCGTTTTGAACAGTTTCTAACAGATAAATACCCCTTTCTAAACCGTGTTGGAGACGGCTATTCCTGGCACTCAACAATGGGTCTCACGTAGGTTTTGTAGGCTCCGTAGAAGTACCTCCTGGGTGATTATTGCTTCTTGAATGTCTTGAAAATATCTTCTCTCCCACTACGATCATCTCTACTTCTGATCCGTCTTCCTCGTGTCCTTTTCTTTCATGCGTTTTCATGCACCGTACTTAACTCTTCTAGACTAATGTAGGAGAATTTGCGGTCTGCGTCCGATGTGGCTGTTTGACAAAGTTGTACATGCAGATGCATCGGCATTATATCCGTGTTAGGTGTAGGGTTTTCCAAGCGACGCTTCTGTCCTGTTCCTCGTCCTCCCTCGGTAGAGGCATCTCCAGGCGTCATTGGAGGAGCATATCCGGTTTTAGGACGGCTTCATATTATTAGCAAATGCTTAGAAGTCAGGTTTGTGGTCTAGTTACCCCCTGAGTGCAGAGCCGTTGCTATCAAGAGCCGCCCATTCTCACATATATACAACTAATGATACGTCCCGAAATGCGTGACCGTTTGTGCTCTTACTTGTCCATTTTCCAGGACGACTCCTGATCATCAATGTTCTTCCCTTCACCACGGGGCTAGAGCGCGAAAGACGCGAAAAAGAAGTGTCCATGCGCCTACGAGCAAAAATGTACTTCAGGTGATAGGCCTTATCTCAAATGCGACTGTCTATACGTATATGCCAATGAGTACAGCTGTAATTGGCCATATACCCAACTGAATTCGAATCATCTATTTAATAACGCTCCCCTTTTACTCATGACCGGGCGAAAAGGGGTGATATAGGTCATTTTTCTCTAGATAATTCCTCACTGTTAGCTGAATATATGGCATACATTATGGCATATGCATCAACTAGGGTAAATCTCTGTTATGGAAGGCTAAGCTTTTTCTGCCAATAGGTAAATGACACGTCACAGACTCCGTCTACTTTCTCAGAGTTATCAGCGCTCCTTGCCTGCTCTGAAGTCCTTTATCTGCTCACTTCCAGTCCTTCTCGTGACAATTAGGTTAGGACAGGTGGTAAGCTTCCTGCATATAAAGTATAAGACTATTCGCCTATCTGTTAGAAGGATTTAAAAGATGGAGTTCCGTTTTCAAATCTTCCGCCGATTTTGACCGTCTGGGTGAGGGGCCTCCCTTGAAGAGCTTTGCATTTTAGGAGGTATCCAGCTGGTGCGAGTGGTCGCTCTGCGGCCCCTTCCACACCACTACATTCGTGTGACAAAGAGCTCACAGTGTATCGCACATTTGCTTTTTTACTTACGAAATTCGGAATCCAGAGCTATTAACGACTGCTATAGACGTTACCTAGCCAAACTGGAAAAGCAGTTATCTCTACAATTTTCAGCTTCTTTTTGACACCTGCATTCAACATCTATTTTGAGCGTCTTTTCCACTCATGAAGTATGTAATGGGTGGAAGCAATTTCATTTTCGTTTTCCCTCACGGAACACTTTTCATAGTGGTTGACCATCCAAGGATATAATAATATAAGGCAGCGAAAAAGTTCTCGAAGGGTGATTTTAAATTCACAGTTTTTGTATTAGCAAAGATGCCATGAAAACAACCCCTCTCATGTGGTGCTTGGAGATGTCTTAACTTGTATTAAAGCTATAGTTTAAATGCAGAGTGCACCCTCAGATGTAATTTTTGTGGAGACCTCTCCTGAACAAGACGTGCCAAGTGCCACATCTCGTTCCCTCTTAAAGAAGAGAGAGCATTAGGCGGTCACCAAGGGCTCAACCCTCTTCCGTTAGCACCACGGGCCATTTTTTTGAAGTTCGATCTCATTGGCTTCTAGATATTGAATGGTTGTTCTGCTATCGAGTCTTTAGTTCATCACCACCATAGCCGGTCTAACTCACTCCTCCTGTTGCGCCCTTCCCTCATGACTGCGTGAATGAAGAAAAATACACTCCTTAGACAACTCGTCCACAAAATTTTCGGATCTCAAAATACAGGCACTTTCAAGGAGCCATCTCTCCGTTCGTAGCGGTGATTTTAGAGATGCCATTGTGATTAGCTTGTCAGACCCTCTCCAAGAAAAAAAGATTCAAACCTGAAAATATTTTTTGGGTGTCCTGTACCTTTGAGGCAGTGATCGCGATAAGTTTTTCTTCGGTTTTCAGCTCAGAAACATCTGCCGTGCATTCAGCACGTGTCAAATATGCAATCCACATTAGCTAGCACACCCATCAAAAGACTGTCGCAGGGCACGTGGCTCCAAGCAGCAACAGATGCTGCAAAATCTAGTTGCTGGTGTACGTGCTGCAACGTTTTTCAAAGCGCTATCGTAACAGCACACACCGACACAGCGACTTGGCCCGCACAACGACACACACTTCGTGGCTGGCGCGCTGACATGCGACTCGGTCACCTTTGCCGAGTACCATCTGGACCGTTAGCTGGTCGGGACGAAAGGGCCTCCAGTGGTTGGACGGGTCCAGCACCGCGAAACTTCCGGTTCTTGATCCGGGAAAGTTGCTGTCATCTGAGTCTCAAGAGTTTGTCGTGCGCTGGCTTTTTTCAGGAAATAGTTTTGTCATCCGGTTTGAATGCGTACCGTGCACTCATTGAACTTGCTATTTGTTGGGGCAACTCAAAAACACGTTATATAGGTGCTCGTACTCCCCTAGCAGCACGTTCTCTGAGTATGGTAGGAATCACACCGTATCTTGGGGTTGGAGCTCATAATCCGCCCGCAATGAATAGTTTTCGTGTGAAAACGTTATGTACTACGCGCCAGCAGGTGCTGCACGCTATAGTGTCGAGTAGTAAGCGGCGAAAACGGGTTCATCTTTTAATTCGCCGAAAATGGCAGCGGAGATGCGATTTGAAAGACCTTCCCGGCTTGCTCCTTTTCTGATTGTGTGAAGGATCAGGACCCGTGGACGACTTCTAGCTAGGGATATGAATTGCCTGAACACAGGGGTGAAACAAAAAAATTCTGCGCTGTCCATACTTCTAAGTTAATTCAAAGCACCGTTTACTGCTTTTGCAGGAAACTTTCCTCAAGGACAGACAAATTATCAACGTCGGAAAGTTCGTCATCTGCTGCGGTAATGCTGATGATAGGAGGTTGGGAGTGGTGTGCCATAGCTGTAAGAAAGGAGTACAATGAAATGATGGAGGAGTTCGGCCCCTACCGTCTTGTAGGAAATGCATCTGTACGACTGGGGGTATTATAGAGGATTCAGTCTGAAGATAGGGAGCGCTCATGCGCTCACCAAAGACCTCGGAACAAGAATTTCAAGAATGCATTCCACGAGGAACTCAACACGTTGCTAGCCAGGATACCTTGGCTCTTGTCAGCATTCTGTTGTCGTGGGAATCGAATTAGATGGGTCCATCAGGATGGAATCCGAAACACTTGGTAAAATGATACTGCCCAGTAGGAGGCGACCATAGGGCAATAAGTTTATCATCGCCTTGTCGACTCTGTGTGAGCGCACTGGGTCTGATCACTTGCATCGACATTTGAAGAGGAATCATCGCCGCCATGTGAGATTACGTGGCAGGGATCTGTTCCGTCATGGGCAAAACCAGGATGTTTCTGAAAAAGAAGGGGCACTTCCGTTCGCACAGCAGAGGAAGAAGAAGCATCCGCACGTCTCAGAGGAAACGACATCTACTTACAAGAGAGCAGTGTGCTTTCCTGGCTGCAGGAGGAGAAGCGTATGAGGGGGAGGGTTGCGACGTCAGCTTCGAAGCGATCGCTGAGCGAGAAATGAACGTGTAGAGCTAAGGAGTTCGAGAAGCCTTGCAAGGAGAATAACCCGAAGATTGCTGCGACAGTACAGCGTGGCAAGATGAAGAATGGTTTCTTCCGTTCTGAACACTAAGCAAATGGAGCTGTAATTGGCGATGCTACGCTGCGAAATATGGAAGGAATACTTTAGTTCAATACTGAGTCGTCCAGCTCCATCCGTACCTGAGCTTCCTGCATGTTTGAAGAGAGCACATTACGATGTCAAAGAGGAAGCGCCGACTGGGTTCTTAAAGTTTTTAAAGTGTGTCCGGAAAAATAAGGAATTGAAAGGCAGGCGGAAATGACAACAGCACTGGTAGAATGCTGGAAGCCATTTTCTCATTCTAGGATTCGTAAAATGAAAAACACTCATCCGTGCCCCATTAATGATCGGAAGGATATCCGATTCGTGGAGGCACCGCAACAAGTTATCCGGTCACGGACCCCAAGATTTACTGAAAAAATCGACCGAACATCGACCACGTGTCTGTTGTGAGAAGAGCAATTCGCATCGTGGCAGCGGTATTCCCAAGCCATTACACACGCAGCT
Source organism: Aplectana chamaeleonis (assembly GCA_029168955.1). NCBI lineage: Eukaryota > Metazoa > Nematoda > Chromadorea > Rhabditida > Cosmocercidae > Aplectana > Aplectana chamaeleonis. Next base: position 341,559 of record JAPDOI010000613.1, on the reverse strand, counting down.
TTTTTGGACTTGGTAGCCGCATTCGATTCCTACTCAACCTCATGGAATTTTTCAGCGATCTGCGAGCCGATGGAGTCTCCGGAAAAAGTGTGTTCTACCGACTAACTGCAGCAGTCTGTACACGTGTCGGATTTATGTAAGCTTTTGAGGTGAAAAAAGATTAAGGCAAGGAGATGTTGCAAGTTCTTTTTCTATTCAACTTCGCCGGTGATGACATCACGAGTGGAGCTGCAGAACAGGTTACTGTGGACGTTATACTAACACTATCAGGACGCTACCTTTGTCGACATGGAGTACGCCGACGACTTTGTTTTATTTGCTGAAAATAACAGAAAACTGCAAAGAATTGTCACCCTCGTTGCTAAGTATGCCGCGGCCTATGAGCTTTCTCCTCGTTCTTACAAAAGCAAGTAGATTTGGGTCCCTCAGAGGACTTCAACGGGAGTTTGTGTGGACGGACAACGTATTGAACTGGTGAATGATTTCTGGTATTCAGGCTGCTCGTTGAAAAGCAATGGTAGTCATGCAGCGGATGTTAAGCAAACGCGATGTGCGGAGGCTGCATTCGCGTTGAACCCTAACCAAGTGTTCGTGGTGTACACCTATCTCAAAGCAAGTCAAGTTGCGCGCTTTCTACTTATCCCCATCGCCCTATCCCGATATAATTGGTAGGGTGGGAAGCCCCAAAGACTCAGATCAAATGGCTGGCTTGCACGCATATGAAGCAGTTGAGGCGTTCGCTTGGATACTTCTCGCAGCGGATATGCCACAACGAAGATCTGTACCACGAAATCGACACCTTTCATCAACTCGTGGTGAGAGGGAGCGGCCAGTACCTCCTAGGGCCATCACAGCCGGTAAACGAAGGTCGAATTCTCTGTTCGAGCAAATTTTATGGAGACCGCCAGATTGTCTCGTCCAACGCGGTCTGAGGATGGTTTGATTTTGACTGGACGTAGGCGAAAGTTTTGGACGGACGTGGTGAAGGAGGAATAGAAATCACTCAGCATTGGAAAAAAATTCAGGCGCAGTGTTTCATTTCACAGGAAGAAGATTAGTGATCAATTAATGGGTTGTGTTCAAACTGTGGCGGAGGACCGTGTGGACAGGGCAGATTACTGGGACGGCACACCTTGGCGAAGATGCGGACTGACCGCGTTAAGCGGAAGCCAGCCGATTAAGTCAAGTACGGAAGGTAAGCCAGGAGTAGTAAGTTAAGAGCAAAAAGGGAAAACCGTGGAAGAAAAAAGAACGACCACTCTTTCACAAAACAGGATCGATGTTGTTACAATTCATTGAGGACAATGGATGCAATGGCCGGCGTGGAGCGTTCCATGCCGGCGTGTGCGAACGGAAGCGAATTAGGAACCGTAGGGCTCTACAACCAGTTAGCTCTCGGTCATTCTTGTGTTGGCATGTTTGCAGCATTGAGCACCTTTCTTCTGCGTACTCGAGGAATAGGTTTTTCGTAGTCATTGAAATTAAACTCTGATGATATATAAAGAGCGACGACAACCGTTTTTTTTCACTCTAGAGTTTATTATTCTTCGCTCACAGCGCTCGCAAAATGTCTGAGCGCGAAAACCTCAAAATGAGAGCAAATACCACTTCCTTTCAGATAAAATGGCATCGATTTTGTATGCAGTTGCGAATATGATAGAATTAACTTTGCTGATATGTTGTGTTCTTCTCAATGGATTTCTGTCTATGGTTTTTATTCGACACGGTGCTGCTTTGCGGAAGGTGTGTTTGATGGATCCTTTTTCAGTTTTTTCAACTGATACTGAGCTGTTTTCATGAGCTCAGCTAGCATGCCGTCCTCAATGGCAAGAGCATGTAAAGTGTGTCCGAATCAGCCTACCAAACCATGAGGCCGGTGGGGCGACGAGGCGGGGAAAAGGGGAATGAGCGACGCGCGTAATTGGACGGAAAACGGGGCTTGCGCAGCCTCTCTTACGGCTGGAAAGCATTAATACCAACACCGGGCCGGCGGGCGTAGCAGGCGGCCGCCGCGTGTGCCGCTTTAGAACGTGTGTTCAAACGGCTGCAACCCCCCTTCTGCAGATCTGATTGATCGACGCAGTTGGCTTGCTGCCAGCCACTGCCGTCTACGCTTCTAGTCAATGGCTGGGGGGGGAAAGCTCGACCTCTTTTCGCTTGCTCGTCCGATAGCGACTCACGAGACGGCCGCCTGCCACGGACGCCGGCCCCATGCGTGGCCAGTCTAATTCGGATATAGTTTACAGTGGCTTATCGTCCGTGTTTTGCAAAACCCTGAACTTCCTTCTCCGTGCTGATTGAATTGCACAGATATAGAATTTCAATGCGCAAATCTTGTACCGCAGCGTTTACAGCGGCAAGATACAATTGTTGCTGGACAAGTTTAGTCAACATTCTCATCAAAGAGAGACCAATCGTGGTACGCTAGCGCATTATGTTGCTTCCGGCAACGTCACTGCCGCACCTGACCGATAAAGTCTTACGGCTATCTCATCGTTACTGAACAAGAGCCCAGATCGAAGAACTTATCCGGGGAATGTCATTTTATAGCATCTGTGATTAGACTATTAAATTGAGTAACAGTTCCCACTGCGTTTCACGAACACCGGTCCACTTCTCAGAGGCCCTACGGAAATTCTTGTCACGGATGTCAATTAGCCGGCTTCCTCCGACTTTTGGTCATTGCGTAGAGGCACCTGTATGCTAGCGGCAGCTGCATGCAAGAGTATAAATTTCTCGTAGATCCTGCATTCTAATGTCTGTTTTAGAAGCCTTTTTACTTGCTGGTCTTCCTTCTTAGTGTGTCAACTTTTATCTCTCGATGTGCTGTTCTGCCAGCAACCATTCTACGAGCCGTTGACTACTATTCTACAATATGGGACTTGTTCATATGGATGCCTCCTACTGAAACCGTTTTTATGACTTCTCAATACTTTAAATCGGCATTGGTTTTCCTAATGGGACTTAATCGCTTGTCAACTTTTGTGAATGGATTTATACTCGAAACATTCAAGAAAAGGTGATTACGCGCGTGCCTGTCAAACACAGAGAAACTATGGAGTACTGACCCATTTTATGCACTACTAAAGCCTAGTAACCATCCTAGAAATACGTAAAACAATGGTCTTCTCCGGCAAGAAAAAGAACGCAAAAGCGCATTATCACAGGTGGGTAGCAACTGCTCAGAAAGGTTCGTTCAAGAACAGTAGACCTATCTGCAATCTCCTCACAGTGTCTATGCAGCTCTTTTCGCACACGGTTCTTTCTTGAATTAAGCGAATGGGCTGACCTTAATCGGAACTGAGTGCAAAAGAAGGAAGGCTGAATTGTACCAGGAATTACTGACAGTGTCTGTGTAACAAAAAAGATTTCTTAGATAGGTATGCAGCGTGGATTTAGCGTCAAGCAATGTTGGAAATTTCCCAAAGTTGGGGGTCGCAAGTAATGTTCAGGATATGGGAAAAGGTCCCATCGACGCATTTTTTTCAACTGGTTTCTTCTTGGTCTTAGATCAGCATCACCGAAGAAGGTTTTTACACAATCCCGAGCTGTTTAGTCCTGTTTTCAGAGTTGATTTCGAAGTTTCAAAGTCTTCAGAGTTGTTTAGACCTGTTTTTTTTTTCTGGCTACCTGTATTCTCGAGAAAATTGCCAATGTCTAACTAGCGAAAAAATGTTTTCCTAGGCGCTTCAGCGCTATAGCCATTATCTTTAGGGAGGTACCTTAGCGTAAAAAGTCCCAATAAGGAACCAAAAAGAAGCAATGCCGCTCACTCAGAGCAAGGAAATTGCCCGTTGGAAAAATTGGTGTAGAAGGGCTCTTTTCCAAATTGCCTTTGCGGCATTAGTTTTGCCTTCTGAAAGACGGCAGCAGTCGCAGAGAAGGGGCATGTCTTTGAAGTTTATCAGAAACTACAATAGCCGGACTTTTCGAGAAAGATTTTCTGGACTTTCCACCACACCAATTGCTCCCGCCTCTGGCGCGAACCCGAATGGCAGAGAAATTATTCTCTCACGACGCACGAATCCTTATGTCAACCGCTGGTGACCTGTAGCCGTATTCATAAAACCGCGGTCGCAGGAAGGGGGCGTTACCACCCTGTACCCGGCGTATGGCCACCAGTTTGTGCCTATCCTGTCGAGGTTTCAATAAAGGAGGCCACCCGTTCGCCACCTGTCAGAGGAGAGACAGGCTTGAGTAGTCACTTGCAGAGACGGAGAGGAGACCGCCGGGTAGGAGGCTGGTGGGTATCAGCTCCTCTATCAGCGCATTCCGGCGGGCACAGCATGCCCGACCTCGATTGTGCGGGTGGAAGGGCAGAGCGCGCGCTGCCCGCCAGTGACATATTGATCACGTTCTCAAACGCAAGGTCGACGTAGCAGGCAGCCGCGATTCTCTCCGTCCACCCGCCAGGTGGCTAAAAACTCTCCTGCCTACCCGCCAGGTAGCCGGGATCCTTCCTGCCTACCTGCCAGGTATTCAGGAAGGTGCAACATCGGAAACTCGTTCAACAGCGGGTGAACTTTGTACCTTCCCAACGTTTCACCATGAATACGGGCACTGAATGCTTGTCAATTTCGAAAATATCCAATTAACGATAATATCATTTCTGGGCGCCTTCCAGTGTCATAAACATTGCCCTGGTGGATAGTGACTCAGATATTGCTAAACAAGACCCAAAAAATCAGAAAAAAAGCTTTCTTTTTGAAAAAGTCGAACTACTGTAGGTTTCGATAGCCATACTCATTCACTCGCTCACTCATCCCATTAGCTGGCGAAGTGGGATGACCTCTCAACCAGTACACCGCTGTACTAGGTGCCATAGGAGCTCCAGTGGCCTGAACGATACGCTTCCATTCAGAACTATTAGCTGCAATTATTTTAGCGTTAACGGCACTGCACCGTTGAGATTTCAGATCGGCTTCGAATTGTTCCAACCACGTCTTCTTCGGGGCAGTTCTCTCGACCTTCCACGGTTTTGGGCGTTTTCTCCATAGCAAGCTGTGCGGTAGTCGACTGGCTCCCATCCTGCAACGTGTCTAAACCAGCGCAACCTTCTCGCTCGGATTTGTTACTCGATTGACGGTTGGTGGTCGCAGCTGTTTCGTATAACGTCGTAGCCTATGCGATGTCTTAACGTTTTTCCAAGAACTTGCCGCAAACACCGCACTTGGAAAACCTCTAGCTTGCTGAGATTCGACTTCAGCAAGGTCCACGACTCCGAGCCGTAAAATAGCATCGCCACTATAAGCGATCGGAAGATCGGCACCTTGGTCTTGATTGACACATTGCTCTTTCTCCACAGACACCAGCCTAGTGAAGCAAAAGCAGCACACGTCTGCCCGATCCTGCACTGTATCCCAGTTGTGGCCACTACCTTGCGCTGTTGCACCACCGATCCTAGGTACTTGAAATCTTCAACTTGCTGGAGCTCAGCTCCTTCGAAGAACACAGAAGCGCGTGAACCGTGTGATGTCATGACTTTGGTTTTGTCCTTGTTTATCCGTAGAGCGTACGAATCCGTGATATCTGCTATATCCTTCATAAAATTCGTAGATTGCACATCAGCTGTCGTCCGCAAACATCAAGTCTGTGAGGAACTCGTTATCGCCGTATTAGGCCCCTCTTCTATATTTGAAAACCTTTCTCATAATGGCGTCAACCACAGCGTTGAAGAGCATTGGCAAAATTACATCTATTTGCCGGACTCCTGCATTGACCGCAAGTTCTTCAGACAGCTTGTCCCCGACGCGGACACAGCTAGTTGAACCGCTGTATGTTCCCTGCAGGAGCTTCACAATTTTTCCGGACGGTGTTTGATCTCCAATGTTCTCCACAAGGCAGGTTTACGCAGTCAAAGACCGACTTGAAGTCGATGAAGGTAATAACAACCCGCTTTCCACAACGGATCCTTTCCTCCAAAAGTTGACGAAGTGCGAATTTTTGATCGCTGCAGCCTCGACCAGGACGAATTTCTGCCTGTTCCGCGTAACTGGTATGCTCCCGAAGGCGTTGAATTCTTGACAGGATTATCCTCGTAAAGACTTTACCAACGATTGATAACAGACTGAGGGCCTCGTGGTGCATCGTGACTTTTGACCTCGCTGAAGAACTGCTTTTACCGTACCAGGCGCTTATCCACAGAACGCATAAAAGATCTGTCCGTATTCCTGATGCAATCGCTAGCCGGATTGTTCTTTTTTTTCTGAGACGGTTTAGTGTACCGTACAATGTGCGAAAGTTATTTTCTCCAGCTGCCTCCTCCAGTTCGTCGGCCATCTTATTTCAGTACGACTCTCTCTCCTCTTTCAACTTACGACGAAGCTCTTGACATAGTTGCCGATAACGTCCGAAGTCGCTTAGCTTCACTCGTTTCTACTTATCCACAAGACGGAGAGACTCGTCTAAAATCCATGGCTGTGTTCGCCGGGGATTAACAGGACAGAGAGGCTCTGCACATTGCAGAACGGCATCAACTGTTTGCTCCTCATGCTCGTCTAAGGACAATGCATCTTCAAGCACTGCAAAGCGATTTGACAGCGCGATTTGGAACGCTTCTCTTGTTCCAGGTGTCAGCAGTAGGACCAGTCCAGTTTCTTTTTAGGAGGCACCACACGCCTAGGTCGCCGTAAACAAAAGCTTCATTACAGCGCGCAGGAGATAGTGGTTCGATCCACAGTCAGGTCCTCTCATGGCTCGCACATCTTTGACGAAGACCTGAAACGAGAGTTCACCAGCACGTAATCCAAGGTGGCTATATCATGTCGGGTTGAACTCCTCCATGTTAGCTGATGTTTACGGGGATGTTTAAATAGACTGTTTCCAACCGTAAGCCCGTTGATCGCTGCCAACGAAAGCAGACGTAATTCGTTATAATTCATTTTACCGAAGCTGAACCTTCCCAGCACTCCTTCCCATCCTGTTCTAACACGTTGAAATAGCCCGCTACAAAGGTAACATCGGTTCCATACCGTTCCACACCCGCTCATCTTAAGCTCGGAAAGCGCAGCAATCGATACTTTGGACCTGGACAGCTCCCTGGCAATTACTTCTTTTTGGCCAATACAATATCCCGTTCGCACGTTCCACGCCCCGGTCCGCAACTCGCTTTTTCGGCGTCACCAGTCGTCTTGCATTTCGGCCAGTAGCACTCTTCTCACCAACACCCTGGTTCCCTAGTGCTCGCGCATCGGCTGCCCCGGATGCGGTAGCTTTAAACTTATTTCCTAAGAGACTCTCCGTGGTTACCACCTGAGTTTTCCAGCCCGTCGGCGGTCCGGGGGGCCAACCCTACTCCTTTCTCATTCGGGCGTGGGACCGGCAAGATAGCCATACAGTCTGTAGGTTCCGATAACCGTACAGTAGGTGCACTTTCTGTCCGACTGCCGCTTACCAGAAGTTAGAACAAATTTGGGAAAAACGGGCTTTCAACATCACTTTCAATTTTTCACATTTGCCTTTCTACGTGAGCGGCTTTGTTTTTGTGTTTTCTTACTGGGTCTATTTCACCGAACTGCTCAGTTATGGCCTATTAGAGCAACGTCCATTAAGCCCCCGTCATAGTCGGTGGATCTACTGAGTCCCACCCGGTCGATACGCATCGAAATCGTGGAAAACGGGTGGGAAAAAATCAACCCACTGAGTCCGACTGTGACCGTCTGATGCCCACCGCAATCCCCCGGTCGATAATGATATTTCTCATGCGTACAAGGGCGGGGCCAATGCACCGACTGAGTCCGACTGAGTCCCGCTGAGTCCCACCCGATCGATATAGGTATTTTTCACGTGATTTGGGTGCATTATTTTCGGCCGATTGCGACCTGCCGAGTCCCGCCGCATCTCGACTCTCGTCGTCTGCGCTCTGCCCCACCTGCTGCTGATACGGAAATCAGATTCAGACATGTTGAAAACAAGAAGAATCAGCCACCAAACACGTTCCGATTCACAGCTGAGGTGATAATCGTCACTATCAATTGCGTGTTTCGCAGAGGAGCTGGTTGGTGCTGGGGGCAACCGGACTCAGTGGGACTCAGCAGGTTTTTCCGCCCCGGACTCATCCGGACTTAGTCGGACTCAGCAGGTTTTTCGACCGAGTCTGACCGGGGCCTTACACTGTACAACTCCTAAAAGTTTATTTGCTAATTGGATATTTTAAGTTTCGACGAGCGCCTAAGCCTCTGGCAGAAAGGCGAAGCTTACTCTGATTTTGAGGAGGGGGTAGGGAAGCTCCGCCATGAGCGGAATAGGGTTCACAAGAACGAACTCACTTGATCCAACGAGTTGCTTGGCTCTGATCCCGTATAGAAATCACGATAACTGGAGCCTAGCCTTTCCCGCCTTAAAACCTCCATACTTCAGCGGCATCCATGGCTACGTGATTCAACATTGTATGTAGCATTAGCTGACGGCAACTTTGAGTTTCTAAAAACCAACGGAAGGTGATAATATGGAGAAGGCTCCAATGGAAAAAGCTAGCTGAATGGTGATTTCGAGTCTTTGGAAACTTTATTTTGAGATTTTCTTCGAGGTAGTGTTCATGATAAAAATCCCTATTTTGTTTTTCCACCTATCTCGGAGACGGTCTCATCCTGATTCAAATGATGTCTCCGGAATCGTACAAGACCTTCTGGGAACGGAGTTGTGGGCCCTCAAAGATTGAGGTAGGAGAGCATGGTGGACGAGGTGTCCGAGGCTCGTAACTTCCGTCTTTTGCAGCCAATGTATGCGAGCTGACCTGAGTAAAGAGAGAAGTTGAGAATGAAGGGAATCACGAGGCTTTTGATCGGAAACAATCGCTCATCTCACGATCTCGATTGTTCCATTGTTCACGTCGAGGGGCGGAAGGAGGCGGGACTTGCCCACAGCGGCGGGGTTTGCCCACTTTTCTGAGCCGTTTTGCGGTTCCTGGGTAGCTTTTCGTCCCGTTTCTTCAACGCTGTTCTGCTTCTGAGAGTCGTGAGAAGCGTTTGTCATGTAAAATTCTAGGACGAAGTTCATCTTGAACAGTGCCTTTAAACGTTTGAAACTTGACCTTAATTCTACAAATTCTCGTGTATTTATTCTGAGAAGATTCTGAGAAAAACGAAAGCTTAGACCACATTTGTATCATGAAGTTTGAGGTCAAAAACAAGATTCTGTAACTATTTGAGCCTCAGAAAAATAAGCGACTTCAAATCTAGGTGGAGTTTCAGAGCTGAATCTAATGCGATGCAGTGCGATGGTGATATGTGCCAAATTCTGGTATACGTAGGACACCGCACGGTGCTGCTTCGCCTATCACAAATCGAGGAGGGTAGAGCTGCAGCGGAGAAAATGATATGGTGATAGCTAAGTACGCGACCTAATCCACATCATGTTGACGCCGAAGTTGGTCCCCAACTGCGATTGATTAATCCATGGTTAGTAAAAACTAACTTGCTACGACTTTGTCTGCGACGGGGTTGCAATCTGAGTTCAAGTTGAAATTAATGATACCGCTTGTAGTGAAATTTTAGGAGGTTCTCCAGTAAATTAGAAAGCGTTTGGCTGTCGTACGAGTTTTACTCCAGACATCTTCGTGGCAACCCGGAGGGTAGGCTGGAAGGTTCCTGTCCACTTGGCCGGTAGGCGGAAAGGTTGCTGGCAACTCGGCCGGTCGAGAACAGTGTTCGTAGCGACCCGGTCAAGCCCCTTTCTTTTCGAAAAGTTTTTTAGATATAACCGAAGGGAACTATGAAGTTTCTAAGAAACTTGAGGCTGATTATGCCATTCGATATCTGATATCGGAAGAAAACTCGTTTCCATAACCGTACATTGGGTGTTCCCCCAAAGGTATAATTAAGCCTTCATGATCATCGTGTGATTTACTTGACTTAAAGGCAGTGTTCACGATGATTTCCGTTTCCGAGGTTTCCACTTAAATCAATGCGTTGGCTACCAACTGTTGCCAAAATTACGAGGAAACGGCGAGAAACGCACTAGATCGACTTATTTCAGAGATATTATTCTCTGGCCTGGACTAGTTGTCCGGTTGGATGAACATGTTAACGGTGATTATCACCGGAAAAAAATGGGGCTAACCGAAAATGGAAAAATATTTTAGGCAGAACACTATTACTTAGGGTACGAAGGAAAGAACGCAACAACACAAAATAGAGAAGTGCAAAAGCCGGGTCCACAAGCAATTTCATTGCCACAATAAACAGTTCCACTGAGGGTAAAAAGCGAGGTGAGAGTAAAGGATTTCGTGCCCTTCTAATGCGTTTTTCTCGGTTTCTTCGTGATTTCAGATCTACTCGGGGGCCAAAAATGATTTAGCAATTAATCTCAAAATCGAAGATTATCGTGAACACTGTCTTTAAACGGCTGGCTGTCGCCTGACGTGGTCATTCCGCATCTTAACCGAGGTGTTCCGTCCTAGCAGACAGCCGTGTTCATTTGTCACAGTCCTCAGCCACAATTTAAACACAATCCATCCATTGGTCGCTTATCCACTTCCCGCGAAGTGAAACATCGCGCCTGAGTTGCCTCTCAATGCCGAGTGATTTCAAATCCTCCTTCACCACATCTGTAAAAAACTTTCGCCTACGGTCGGCCGTTTCCAGACAGGATCTGGAAGCACCTTGGAGCGTGTTGAACAAGACGATCTAGCGGTCTTTTTAAAATAGGCCCGAAAAGACAAAGACGACCTTCCGTTGCCGCTTGAGATGGCATTGGGATATGTTTGCACCTTCATCTTGTCAGACGCTGATGTAAGGCGCCAATCTCGTTGTAGAGATTTTGTTGTGGCACATCCGCGGCCAGAAATATCCGAGCAAACGTCTACACAGCTTCCTCTCCAAGCAATCCAACCTCTCCATCTGCGTCTTCGGTGCTGCCCACGTCTCCGATCCGTACATCATGATAGGGCGGATAGAGGATAAGTAGACGCGCAACCTAACTTTCTTCGCGATGGGGGTAGACCACAAACACTTGGTTCTAGGATTCAGTGCAGATGTAATTTTCGCATATCGTTGCTTAACATACGCTGAATGACAACCATTTCTTTTCAACAAGCTGCCTGAATAACAGAAATCATTCACCAGTTCAATACGTTGTCCGTCCACACAAACTCCCGTTGAAATCCTCTGAAAGACCCCAATCTGCTCACTTTTGTCAGGACGGAGATAAAGTTCTTAGGCTGCGGCATACTTTGCAACGAGGTTCACAATTCTTTGCAGCTTTTTGTTAATCTCAGCGAATAACACGATGTCGTCGGCGTACTCCAGGTCGACAAGGGAGCGTCCTGAAGGCGTTAGGATCACATCCGCAGGAAACTGTTCTGCAACTCTACGCATGATGTCATCAACGGCGAAGTTAAGTAAGAAAGGTTCTGCTAGTGCTCCTTTCCTTACTCCTGTTTTCGGCACGAAAGCTGACGTGGACCCGACAGGCGTACTAACTGCTGTTGTTGTACCTTTGTTCATGCCCTTGATTAGTCGAACATACTTTTCCGGGACTCCATCGGCTCGCAGAGCGTTGAGCAATCGATCACGATGATTAGAGTCGAATGCGGCTTCAAAGTTCAATAACCAAGCTGCAATGGCTCCGAACACAGCTGCCACGAATCAATTACTCTTCTCACGATGAACGCTTGGTCGATGGTGAATCTTCCAGGTCGAAAACCCGCTTGCTTCTCTCTGGTCGTCTCCTCAAGACATGTTTTGACTGGAGGTGGTCGCTGCGGCCATGAGAGGGACAACTGTTCCTTTTTCATCGCGCGTAATGGAAAGGCGCTCCAGATGTGGTCGCTTCGTGGCAAACGTCCTTCGTCGCTGGGTCGCGGCAATGAAATGCTATGTTCTACTTCTTCGCTGCTGGAGGAGCGATTCTCGATGGCCGCTGATCATCGCTCTATCGCTGCCATTATAGTGGTCTGCGGATTTGCAACCCGGTGAGTCTCGCGGCGGCAGGGCAATGGTGAAGAATGGGGGAAGCCACGCAGCGGGCGATGGCGGTGACGTGTCGCGCGGCAGCAGCGACGGGGTGACTTCGCGGAGTGTTTTCGCCGCCGCGACAGCAGCGACCCCCGAAGCGAGGCCGTCAGCGAGCGGCGGCGGAAAATGGTCATGATCATCTCTTGCCGCGGCGAGGAACGGCGACAACAATCGATTCAAGCTCCCATCTTGATTTCTTCATGAAATCGATCTTCTGGAGGAGTAATTTTTCAGGTTTCAGCTCGAATTGAGAGAAAATGGTTGGTCAATATTTGAAACGTACACTGTTCTAGATTGATCCCCGTTTCGGTTTTTTTTTATTTCCAGATTCATTTTTCTCTTTTTTATCTTCAACGTTGCCTAGTGGTGATATATGCAACTATTAGTTAATACTGTTCTACTTTTGTTGTCTTGAAATCTTTGTGTTAAAACATAATAAATTCAATTAACGTTATAGACAGTTCAGCTTCTTTGCATTTCACTATTGTTATTTTTCAGGGATTGTTTATAGGAACTTTCTACTTCTAAAGCATAGCAAAACAATAAAAGCAAAATGTGACGTCGGTCAAATCAGTGCGTGCGCAATTGTATAATCTCAGACATTCAAGCGCGTCTCGACTTGGAGGGCGGGGCCTATTTTGCACGTTTTTTCGTCGGCGCGACATTGTTCCTACAAACGCACCGACCGGGGCTGGACGGACATGTAGAGCGACTGTAGTGTCTTTGACGTGTATTTGTCGCGTACGGGATGGGCTTCGGCGCGTTTGACGCCCTACATCGCACTCACAGGCTTTCACAGGGCCGAATCGATTTTCCATGGATCGGCGTCGTGTCATTCATTCAATTTTTCATTTTGTCAGTTGTTCATGTTCATCCTTTCTCATTGTTTGTTCATTTGTTTTTTGACGCGTTTGGGTGCTATCGCAGCAGGGGGGGGGGCGCCCATTTTACTGTGCCGCAACGTCTCCCCTTATTTCGAAAGGGAAGGAAAATCTCGGGTTGATTTTCAAATAGCGCAGCGGCGCAGAAAAATGGGCGTGACCAGCTGCGATGACCAAGCCCCCCCTCGCTGCGATAGCGCTCGTGTTTGTTGATGTATTACTATACATTCCGTCCGATTATTTTCGGATAACAACAAAAACACTTCGTCTCTTCAAATTTAGTTTCATTTCCCAAGAAAAAACTTGTTCCAATCAAGAATCATTGTACAATACGTAGGATACCGATTTTGCTGCCAAAACACTTCAGTGCTCGGCGATTTCAATTTATCCGATTGTCCGGTCCGGAATTTAAATTTGCGCTGTAATTCAAAATTACTGACAGACAAAGCTTCAGTTAAATTTGTGACGCAGGATCTGCTGATGTTTTTATTCTGAGGCATTAGAAAATATCCTTGCATTTTAAGTCTCTAACCTAATGTTTCATCCCTTCTGGACAAAACATTAGGTAAGAGACTTAAAATGCAAGGATTGCATAAGTACTGTGCTTCTCTGGGCCAAATTCCGGTCCGCAATTGCATCCCGACACGCTTTGCGGCCGCACGCGCTCGAGTCAGTCGAGTTTCCAGCGCCAAAGCCGCCTCGATATGGCTTTTTATGCAGTTTTCTCCAAATCTGTCTAGTTCCCAGTTTCTAAAACCCACCTAGTATTAGCAGATCGGCGGCTGCGGCGTTGGAAACTCTTCTGACTCGAAAGCGCGCGGCCGCAGAGCGTGTCGAGACGCAATTTCGGACCGGAATTTGGCTCAAGGAAGTACAGTATATATCATAGAAGAGCTAATAGTATTCATTCTAGCAGCAAGAAGCTTTGGAGGCCTTGTGGTCCCAAGCTGTTGGAAGCAGCAAACCACAAGTTAGAGCTCAGCTACTGTAGCGGGAACACTCACAGGGTACTACCCCGGTTCACAATTGGTGCTTCTAAAAATGGTTTATCGAGGGTTGTAGTGGAGATAAAAAGCAACAATTCCAGGTTCCAAAATTTCACTTAGTGCTATTGTGTAGATCAAAACCGGCGAAAAAGTCACTTTTGAACCTCCAGAAAGATGAAACGCTCTAGCTCAAAGCTTGCACAGGGGTTTTTTGAGGTGCTGAACTCAAACATGAGCTCTGTATTTGGTTTTTAAGACGACTAAGAGTAGGTTACGATAGATCATCGAGGTTTAATCTTCGTAACCTACTCTTAGTCGTCTTAAAAACCAAATACAGGGCTCATGTTTGAGTTCAGCACCTCAAAAAACCCCTGTACAAGCTTTGAGCTAGAACGTTTCATCTTCTGAGATTCGAAAAAGTGACTTTTTCGCCGGTTTTGATCTACACAATCGCACTAAGTGAAATTTCGGAACCTGAAACCTTGTTGCTTTTTATCTCCCCTACAACCCTCAATAAACCATTTTTAGAAGCACCAGCTTGAAATCAGGGTGGTACACAGTTAGTATCGATGGTTAGATGCCTTATTGAGCAACGGCTCTGAACAATTGGTAACCCTAAACTCACCATTGGCGTACCCTAGTTACGTTCATCTAAGGAGCCAGTAAGGTTCGAATACTGGTGACACTACAAAGACACTACATTGACCCTATTTCGCACTACAAAGACACTACGTAGGGTCTTTGTCGCGCCGAATTTACGAGTGGAGTGGGATCAATGTCGCCCGACAAAGACACTATCTCGCACTACAAAGACCCTACGTAGTGTGTTTGGCGCGCCGAAATTACACTACAAATACACGTGTACGTGCGCGACTCGCGTCTTTGTGCAAGGCGAGACGCGCTTGAATGTCTGAAATAGCGGCGCCGTCGGGAAACTCGCTGCAACTCTGCGAGGCCTTGGTGCCCAACGCCGGGTCATGTTTCGACCCCGCCCCAAGCATCTTGCTCGGCGACGTGCCGCCGATCGCTGCAATTCTGCAGAGCCCTTATGGCAGCGATGGAGCGATTGCCAGCGAATGACACGTTTCGTCTAGTGAATGTTGACCCTTTCACTTGACAAGATCAGTGTTTACGAGTCGAAACGTGTTATTGATGATTACCAGTCATTAATCTCACTGATTGATTGAATTTCTTCGATCATCCATGAGGCTATGCACTATTAACAAAATCGCTGCCGCTCCAACATCGCTGCAGCAGCGGGTGCAATATCGCTGCAATGAAAAACAGCAGCGATGCAGTCAAAACATGGCTCCACGATGTTTGATGAGTCGCTGGAGAATGATACGTTATTTACTTACTGAGGATGACTATCGTGAACGCTGCCTTAAAAGGCACTGTTCACGATAAACTTCATCCTCGAATTTCTCATGACAAACGCTTCTCGTGGCTTTCATAAGCAGAACAGCGTCGAAGAAAGGCGACGAAAAGCTACCCAGGAGCCGCAAAACGGCTTAGAAAAGTGAGCCAATCCCGCCGCTTTGCAAGCTGTCGGCAGCTGGACACCCCTGCAGAAATGTACAACCGTCAATTCCGATGTGTCTGCAGCTACGGACCACGTGCACCATACCATACGCGCATTTTTCAAAATGCGAAGTCACTGGATAGGAAGTTGCTTTCGGGGATTTCTAACACAGAAGATTTTTTTTCCACAATGAATCATTATGAATTACTCTTGTATCAACGTATTAGGGAGGAAATGCTCAGATTATGACACATCTAACCTTGTAAGCAAGCAAAGTGACTTTTTTCATCCTTAAGCGTTCAATACAGAAATTCGAGGCGCAGAACCAAACCATGTAATCAATTTTTCAGACCTTGAAAATATTAGGGTGAATTGTCTTATATATTGAAGTACCATTCTTCAATAAGGGCCAATCGTAAAAACCCGAATTGGATTGCGAATCAGGAGAATTCCGAACTGGTCAGGGGAGATCCAAATTGGACGGCGGCAGGGGAGGAAAACCCCGGGTGAGGGCTAATCTTTTACCCTAGCGGTTCCGGGAGGTGCGAATCATGGGGAATCCAGATTGGACGGTGCAGCCTTCGGCTGCACCGTCCGGCAGGAGAGGAAAACCTCAGGTAAGGGCTAATCCTTTACCCTAGCGATTCCGGAAGGTGCGAATCAGGGGGAATCCAGATTGACGGTGCAGTCTTGGGCTGCACCGTCCGGCAGAAGAGGAAAACCCCGGGGTGTGGGCTAATCTTTTACCCTAGCGATTCAGGGAGGTGCGAATCAGGGGGAATTCAGATTGGACGGTGTGGGCTAATCTTTTACCCTAGCGATTCCGGGAGGTGCGGATCAGGGGAATCCAGATTGGACGTCCGGCAGGGGAGGAAATCCCCGGTTGTGGGCTAATCTTTTACCCTAGCGATTCCGGGAGGTGCGAATCAGGGGGTATCCAGATTGGACGGTGCAGCCTTCGGCTGCCCCGTCCGGCAGGGGAGGGAAACCCCGGGTGTGGGCTAATCTTTTACCCTAGCGATTCCGGGAGGTGCGAACCAGGGGGAATCCAGATTGGACGGTGCACCGTCCGGCAGGAGAGGAAAACCCCAGGTGTGGGCTAATCTTTACCCTAGCGATTCCGGGAGGTGCGAATCAGGGAAATCCAGATTGGACGGTAGCCTTCGGCTGCCCCGTCCGGCAGGAGAGGAAAACCCCAGGTGTGGGCTAATCTTTTACCCTAGCGATTCCGGGAGGTGCGAATCAGGGGGGAATCCAGATTGGACGGTGCAGCCTTCGGCTGCACCGCCCGGTCGGGGAGGAAACCCCAGGTGTGGGCTAATCTTTTACCCTAGCGATTCCGGGAGGTGCGAATCAGGGGGAATCCAGATTGGACCAGGTGTGGGCTAATCTTTTACCCTAGCGATTCCGGGAGGTGCGAATAATGGGAAATCCAGATTGACCGTCCGGCAGGAGAGGAAAACCCCAGGTGTGGGCTAATCTTTTACCCTAGCGATTCCGGGAGGTGGGGATCAGGGGAATCCAGATTGGACGTCCGGCAGGGGAGGAAAACCCCGGGTGTGGGCTAATCTTTTACCCTAGCGATTCCGGGAGGTGCGAATCAGGGGGAATCCAGATTGGACGGTGCAGCCTTCGGCTGCACCGTCCGGCAGGAGAGGAAAACCCCAGGTGTGGGCTAATCTTTTACCCTAGCGATTCCGGGAGGTGCGAATCATGGGGAATCCAGATTGGACGGTGCAGCCTTCGGCTGCACCGTCCGGCAGGGGAAGAAAACCCCAGGTGTGGGCTAATCTTTTACCCTAGCGATTCCGGGAGGTGCGAATCAGGGGAAATCCAGATTGGACGGTGCAGCCTTCGGCTGCACCGTCCGGCCGAGGAGGAAAACCCCAGGTGTGGGCTAATCTTTTACCCTAGCGATTCCGGGAGGTGCGAATCATGTGGAATCCAGATTGGACGGTGCAGCCTTCGGCTGCACCGTCCGGCAGGGAAGAAAACCCCAGGTGTGGGCTAATCTTTTACCCTAGCGATTCCGGGAGGTGCGAATCAGGGGGAATCCAGATTGGACAGCACCGTCCGGCAGGAGAGGAAAACCCCGGGTGAGGGCTAATCTTTTACCCTAGCGATTCCGGGAGGTGCGAATCAGGGGGAATCCAGATTGGACGGTGCAGCCTTCGGCTGCACCGTCCGGCCGGGGAGGAAAACCCCAGGTGTGGGCTAATCTTTTACCCTAGCGATTCCGGGAGGTGCGAATCAGGGGGAATCCAGATTGGACGGCACCGTCCGGCAGGGAGGGAAACCCCAGGTGTGGGCTAATCTTTTACCCTTGAGATTCCGGGAGGTGAGATGTGCAGCTGAATAAAAAAACAAAGTCCCTTCAGCTTTTCATACTTCCAGCCTTAAAGGCATGACCGATGTCATATTTTTGATGTTTCGCAGTTTCTTCCACTCTTCTGTAGTCTTGTATCTTCTGCTTGGTGTAAATGATAAGGGTAAGAAATAATGATAAAATGAAAAATTATCATAAATGATAATTCGTTCATTCCTTGGCATCAAATCAGGATTTCGTCACCCTAATCAGCGCTGAAACCCCTAAAAACACTGCTTTCCTTTGTAACCAAGCAGAAGAAACAAAAGACAATCAAAGAGAAAGCAGGAAAAACGAGGAAAACACAAAGAAGAATCAGAAAAATCGGCGATCATCACTCTGCCTCAAGTAAAATTTTTTTGCGCGTGAATGGCGCGTTTCGTTGGTGCCTGCAGACAGTGCCTCCTAGTTGACGGTTGTACGTTTCTGCAGGGGTGTCTATTTGGATACACCCCGCTTTGCACAACTCCGGCACCTTTCAGCCCCTCAACGTGAACAATGGAACCCTCCAGATCGTGAGATGAGCGATGGTTTCCGGACAAGAGCCTCGTTCTTCCCTTCATTCTCAACTTCTCTCTTTACTCAGGTCAGCTCTCATACAGTGGCCGCAAAAGACCGAACTTACAAGCCTCGGACAACTCGTCCACTATGCTGCCCTAGCTCAATTTTCGAGGCACCTTAACTCCGTTTCCAGAAGGTTTTGTGCGATTCCAGAGACATCATTGAAATCATCATGGGACCCTTTTCAAGACAGAAGAAGAAACAGAAAAAGGATTCTTATCGAGAACACTGCCTTTAATCGAATGGCAGGCAAACGAAATGCAGAATGGATTGCTGTAGAGTGCCAACTGTTTACCCACAGTATCGATAGTTTCACTTCGTGTGCGCATCCGCAGCGTCGTCGAATACAGCAGTTTTTAGCCTCACCCCTTCCTCTTATAACAATTTCAGGAAGACGATCGCATGGTGCTGTGTGTTCGCATTGGTGCCCTGCTTTGTAGCAGGGGTGATGAAATCTCACATACTCGTTCAACTCCTACTTCAATTTGGGATATTTAGCGAATATTTTATCCTAGACGCATCAACACATCTGGTATGTTACTGTGAATCGTGGGAGTTGAACACAGAGATCACTTAAGGGGAATCAAAATGACAAATGTTCATTTCTGTTAGAAAAAACATGCCCAATAAATGAAATATTGATCTAAGGTGAATCAGAATTGTTATATTTGTATCGACGTTTTTTAGCTCATGGATGTTGGCTTCAGTACATTGCCTGCTATATCTAGCATATTCTATCTTGCAATATTTATAGTGATCCGCTCCGAAAGGAAAGCATCTACGTCTGCCCTCACTGTCAGGGCAGTAAATCGAACTGAGATCAGAATACTAAAACAGGGATTCTACATTCTAGCATGCTCGCTGGTGAGCCGTTTCTGTTTCGACAGCAGTCAACTTGAAAATCTGCGATCGTTTTGCAATCCCAACTGTTTCTTGTGAAGCATGAGACCCTCGCGTAGTAAAGAAAAACAAAGAAAGTTGAGATTTTTTTACGATGTGGTGCTGTGGCTAGCCTTGTCGCTACTCCGAGAAAATTTGAATTGACCGTGGCGGAACGGCGCCGCAAGATGAGGCCGTGCCGGGCCGATGTAGCAGGGGCACAGCGATCCGAGCCCGTGCCGCGACACTGTAGCAACGGCTCCGGAATCTTGGAAGACTTCTTCTTGTCCTCAGCAGTGCAGCAACGGCACCGCAATCATGAACAGTACCGCGATAGTGAAGCGTGGGCCTCGCAAGAGTTTCAGGCCGGCTTCGCGATATCACCGCGACGATACAGCTGCACTACACAGCAGTCTGATGAGTCAGTGAGGGCTGCGTCAATGAAACCCAGATTGCGAGAAGAACATAATGACCAGATCGGTAGCAGCCACTCAGACAATGGAGAAACTGACCGCAGGCAATTTTTCGAATTAAGGTTAACTACCGCGCAACGGTAGCGCACCGCTGTTGAACTGCAGGCATAGCTTCGAAATCGGTCGAGCCGCTTGAAAAGCGGTCGGACTGCAGTCGGAAACCACTTGGTTTGGATTTTATATCTCATGGTTCGCGGCTTTTTTTCAAGGCAGCGTTCACGATGATCATCCTTGTTGACTTTCCACAGTAAAATGATGGAGAAGGATCCTAGGCTCCCAGTGCCAAAGGAACGGTAGAGAACGGTAGTGCCCCAGACACGCCTCGTGCCCCAGATCCGCCCCCTCGGAATGAACAAATGAAGACTCAGATTACAGGAGTGAACAAGTCAAGGAAGTGCTGATAAGTGAGCTGATCGTTCATTGCACGGATAGGTATCATCCTTCTAGCGGTCAATTCCTCCACGCTCAAAAATCAACGTAAACAAGAGAGGGTAGGGTAACAAGAGTATTTTTGCTCAAAAACGCGTCTTCCGTGTCCTTTTTAAGCATGCCTTGCTATATAGGGCACCAGACCTTCCGTAAGCCGTGTAGATATCGAAAGTGAAATTTATCGTGAACTCTGCCCTTAAATGTGTTTGTGACATGCACAGCCGATATTATTCATTCATTATTTCATTCATGTTTATTCATGAAAGGCACGTGTGCACTGATATCATGACAATAAAAAGATGGCCGATTTTGTTGCTAGACTGTCGATAGCCATGATATATTCGCAATGAGTGGACGCAGGTGATAGCAGATGGTACATGATTCTGTCGTTGTCTGCTGAGCATCATGAGATATAATACCAAATACGTTGCTGTAGTTGATTAAATATGATAGGTTATGCTGTCGCTGACTGTCGAAAACTATGAGATATATGGAATGAGTGTTTGAGCTTGTTAGAATATGATAAGTCATGCTATCGCAGACTGCCGATAGCCATGAAATATACGAAATAAGTGGCTGTAGTGAATAGTACATAGATGATAAGTCATGCTGTCCCTGACTGTCAAGGATCACGAGATATATGCAATGAGTGGCCAATGAGTGGCTGCAGTGGGTAAAATTGATAGGTTAGTCGCTGATTTTCGGGAACCATGAGATATGCACAAGGTTGGCCATGCTGTCGGTGACTGTCTATGACCATGAAATATATGCAATGATTAGCCAATGAGTGGCTATGGCTGATATAAATTGAAGGTTAGTTGCTGACTGCAGGGTACCATGATATAAACAAAACGAGTGGCTATGCTGTCGCTGACTGCCGAGGACCATGAGATATATGCAATCAGTGGTTAAAGTTGAAGTTGCGTAGTTTCGAAACCGGAACGAGTTTTTGCCGGGATCAGATTATATAGCGATCTTTCGAAAGACTCCAGGGTTGGTTGAAGAACGCATTCCGTTGGGAGGCCGTTCCAAATCGAGTATGAAAGGTGGCTTAACTTGAATTTAAGTGAAGGTGGCTCATCTTACTCGAGTCCTCATCCGGCATTCTGATGCCGGCCCTGGAAAGTTACTTCAAGTCCCTCTCCAGAGGCCAGCATATTTGTGACCGCTGGGGATCCTCACGGCTGGGGTGGGGCGATTTTCTCCTTGTTTGCAGGGAGGGTGGCTCCTCACCAGGGATGTGCGGCAAACGATATTGAGATTCCCGCAAACGGCAATCGGCGAAAAAATCGCAAAACGGCCAGCAAACGGCAAAAACCTCATACCTTAGATTGACTCAAAAAAATTTCACATGTGCCGCTCTACTTTTTTCCCTTTTTTTCAATACTTATGTGAGCTGTGGCATCGCGAAGAAGCGGCTTCGGCTTCTACAAGCACCAAAGCGGCAATGTCATGGCGGCCCCGCGTTAGTGCCACTGTTGCTCCGCGGTAGTGCCGCTGTGGCTCCGCGGCGGTGCCGCTGCTGCTTCGCGATCGGTGGCTGCGCTCTGACAAAATAGGACCGACTGTGAGTAACTCATCTGAAACGAGTCATAATACAATTGGGTGGGCCTACGAACAAAAACACACACCTGCGGTGCTTACGTCCTCTGTCTGATAGGGACAGAGTGTATCCCCGTTACTAAGACTTAGGAGATACGGGATCTACATCAAACTGGATTATTGAACCAGCAACAATCTCGTTCTACCCAACAGAACAGTGATTCTCAGTCAACGCGGCTTCGCTGATGCATGCTCGCAGAGTTCGTGCGGTTCCAATACGGAACTGTCGCTGTGATATCGCGGCGTTCTCGACCCTGAAGACACTGTAACAGAGTCTCCACGGCACAGTAATCATCACGGAGGTGCTGCGGTACTACCGTGGAACTCTCGCGGCACAGTCGAGGGTCGTGGTACTTTCCTGGCACTGCCGCGGTCTTTTTCTTCATTCCCAAACTATTTCCACTTTCTCTGTCAGCTCGCGTTGTAGGCAGTGTTCACGATAATCTTCGATTTTGAGATTAGTTGCTAAATCGATTGTTTGGCCCCCGGTTAGAACTGAAATGACGAAGGAACCGAAAAAAAGGCACCAGAAGGGCGCGAAATTCTCTACTCTCACCCCACTTCTTTACTCTCACTGGAACTGTTCGTTGTGACAACGACCTCTTTTGTGAACCCGCGTTTCGCAATTCTATACTCTCTGTTGCTCCGTTCTTTCCTTCGGGCCCTAACTAATACTGTATTGCCTAAAATATTCTTCCAATTTGATTAGCCCCATTTTTTACCGGCGACAGCCACCGTCAACATGTTCATTCCCTCGGACTATTAGTCCAGGCCAGAGAATAATGTTGCTGAAATAAGACGACTTGGTGCATTTTCAGTCGTTTCTTCGTAATTTTGGTAACACTTGGTTGCCAACGCATTGTTTTTAGTGAAAAACTCGAGAACGAAAATCATCGTGAACACTGCCTCAAAGTTGCAGTCCTACCGCGAGCTGAAAAAAGTTCAAACTATCTTCAGAATTTTTTAAATCAATATTTTTCCAAAAAAAAACAATGAACTGTTCTTTGGGAATTATTTTCACACTATGCGTATCTAGTGACTCATGTCGTAGCGAGCGAGTGCGAAGTTTCAGCAATGTCCAGTCCCTTTCCTGAAAATCGTCAAATAACAAGCTCGCGTTTGGCTGCAGTTTACCGCGAACTTACCGCGAGTTTCTCGCGTTTTAAACAGATTTACTACCACCCAAGATGAGTCAAAACCCCGTATAACGGTTAAGCGTACAAACGATAATCGGATTGCCCCTAGTGCCTATATGCCCGTGAGGAGGCGGCGTTTCCTTTCAATATTTTGCCGAGTTTTGCCGGAAAAGTGACAAAAACAGACAAACGGCAAAAAAGTCCCAAAAATGACCGGCAAACGGCAAACGTTAATTTCCGCACACCCCTGCTCCTCACCGTAGACTTCGGTAAAAGTTACGCCCTTGTCCGAACCGAGACGGAGATTTTTTCCGGCGGGGCAGCCGGTTTTAGGCACAGTCCTGACCGGATTCAGGCACCGTCGAGATAGGGTTAAGGTACTTCCAGACCGGGTTTGGGAGCCGTCTCGTCCTGGTTGAGATACCTACGCGGGGTTGATGCAGTGGCATAGCTGGTGGAGGAACTCTGGAGAGACACTACCCTGCAGGCACCGATTAGAAGCTTTCAAGGCACGGTTGGTCTGACGCCGGGGCAAATTTTCTCAGAGTAGGTCTGTTCTATGGTTTTCGTTTTCTTTCTAGTCTGACTCATGTACCAGGCGGCTGGCCGTGTGGGGTTGGCGGCCTCACTGGAGAATGGCGTTTCGATTAGCGTGGGGTGATCTACCTTCGCGGCCCCGTCCACTCCTCAGACTAAAATGATTGCGCGCACTCTACACTGATTGTGAGATAGGCAACCCTCGACTAGAGTGCACTTTAGAAAGCGACAGAAGGCTGGCAAAAAAATTCAGGAAAACTTTCGAAGCGGCTCACAAGTTTTTATCAGCTAGTGACCCCTCATTTTGGGTTTCTGAAATAGTTTCGTCAGTTTAAAAAATAGGTTTGACTTGTGCGGTGACCCGCACAACAAGCTGACAAGCGTCTCATGTGGAAGCGACCTCATTCCCCTTCGAAGATGCATACCTGGGATTTCTCTGAGGTTTTTGAAGCCATTGGGAACATGCCCCTCCAACAATGCTATTTGTAAGAAAAAAAACAAACGTTTCGAAGTTGATCGAAATTGTCATAATAGGCTACAGTACAATACTGCGCGTATCTTTTGGTCACTCGGCGCGCTAGGGCGCCGGAGCGCGCTGATTGGCGTCGTATCTTCATAACTCGGCTCAAAGTTGTTTATTTCAAAAATAAACGCCAGATTTGAAATCTGCATAGAAAATGCAACCTATAGGACGTACATATTTTTTGAAAATTTCATAGGAGAGAATTTGTGTTCCGGTAGCTATCAAATGTTCCGTGAGTCTAAAAGGACTAGCGATTGAGAGTACTAGTATATGGTTTTTCAACTTCCGAAGCGTTCTCTCGCCAACCTACAAAGAACTTTTTCATGCAAAAACCACTATTGCTAACCATATATGGTTACGGGAGATCTCACAAGTGAACACGGCTGTCCCCTCAGTCTCTGCCCGCAGCGAGACGAGCAGGGTATACTGCTGTCCGACCATCACTGCGATGACTCGGCATGCATGGTATGGATTCGCTTACACTGTCTGCAGACTCTCGCGCAGAGATCCGGCTGGCAGCATTCGTCAACGGTTTCGGGTTTTAGCCTGCCTTTGGCTTAACTGTAGGGTGTTGAGAACGGATTTGAAAGTTCCTAACAAAGAAAAAACTAATATCCAAACAAACAATGAAGCGGATGTGTGAAAATATGCGTTTTCGCGGAAAAATCGCTAAAATGAAACGATTTATAATAAGGAACGTCGATAAATAAAGTAATTTTGCTATGTCTCGGCGTTTTTTCAGTGTTTATTCTTATTTTTACGTATGAAACCGTGAAAGTAGTGGAGCCTTCTATTTACCGAACCAGAACTTCAACGCTTATAACTTTACCTTTGAATAATGTTCTTGAATAGAAGATTGCATCGCTGCGATTACAGTTTTAATAATGGTTCGAATATACTCGACGTGAAAATGAATGAAACTAACCCATATAATACATTCGTGGGCGTTTATGAGACCGTTTATCACTCTACTGGTGTTCAATTGACTTCTACCAGAAATTTTGAAGAAGGTTATATGAGATTCCAAACACTGCGCGCTCTTATCGAATTTCGAGCGTGGGAAAATCGCGGTTGCGCTAACAGAAACAGAAAGTAATATATCTGCTAACATATCGTCTCTGATGGAATTACGTGCGTCCCCAGGAGCAGCAACGACAAGAGGAGATAGCCGCTGAGATCGCGCGCTTCAACGGTCATCACATTTTAGGAGGCGTTCAGCCCACCA
This sequence comes from Aplectana chamaeleonis, assembly GCA_029168955.1. Classification (NCBI taxonomy): domain Eukaryota; kingdom Metazoa; phylum Nematoda; class Chromadorea; order Rhabditida; family Cosmocercidae; genus Aplectana; species Aplectana chamaeleonis. Next base: position 316,486 of record JAPDOI010000613.1, on the reverse strand, counting down.
CTCCGGAGTGCAAAAATTGTTTGGATTTTTTGGCGAGTAGACTCGCTCATTGAGTATCCGGAAACTGCTAAAAAATCATTTTGAAATTTCCCATTATATTTGAACTGTATTCTACCAAATCTCAATTTGCAGCTGTACACTTGTATTCCTCACGACTTCACTTATGTGAAATACTGAACCAACCGTTATTGTATTTTTTCCACTGCATGCCCAATCTCCTGTTTTTTTCTGTGATGGTGAAGCGCTCCACGATTAGTTGATAAAAAATTGTTTTCATCCGCCTTCTGTAGCAATTTTTCTTGTTCCCGTCATTAGCAAAAAAAAACCATTCGTGTCATTTCAAATCAGAAAGCATTGTTTATAGAAGCTCGTTTCACCAAACTTTTTGACGGATCAAAAATTGTTCCTAATTCTTTTTCAAGTATAACATTACCAACTTTAATCCATTCAGTCCTTATCATTTAGGTTTTGAATGAGTATCAAAGTCAGTGTATGCACATAATTTTATTTGCTATCTATTCTTTAATCAATTAATTTACTCATACATTTTGTTCGGTGTTTTTTTATTTCAATTATTTTTCAAGCGATTCATTTTTTAAATCTCTCCAAGTGTCTTTTCCCTTTTCTAGAGTTTTTACCTAGTTATCATTGATTTTTAAACAGCTATGCAGTCATGTTTTTTAATGATTTTGTTTTTATTTTATTTCATTTTGTTCAAGTATTTTCTGAGTGCAATTCTAAATTTTATTGAGCTATATTATTTTGATTTTCGCCACGCGGAATAATGTTGCGGCCACATTTTGATTTTCTATTTATTAAGAGAAACTTAATCTATATATGTGTCATGCAATCCACCCATAATTTGACATCTGAAAGTTTAACTTGGACTGTAATGGATTCTACGTCATTCCATGCCGTTAAAAACCCGCTTCACAGCCAAGACATTGTTTACCGAAATCAGTTCACATAACCCTAATCTCATCGATTATGACGGTTGGGTGCCTCCGTGATGTCAGTTTGGGTGTAAAACCCCATCCACAGGTGTGCCTCATTTCTCTGTGCTCCAGCGCTCGGGCCAGGGCTGGGCACGCGTCCCGGGTAACCTTAGGGGGGTGCATCTTAGACGTTGCAGATAGGGCAAAGGGGGGTGCCTAAGCGGAACACGAAAAAAAAAGAACGAAGTGCATGTTCTGTCGAATTTCAGGAAAAAAGTAGTACGCACTATTCTTCTGAATTGTCATATCTTCTTCTCCGCTTTTTGAGTCAAACACTTAAAGAATTCAAATCATTGATAGAGATGTAGGTTGTGTTCGCAATAATTCATAGTTGCTGTCAAAGTTTGCTTTGATGAAGGAATACACACTACTCTGTTATCTTGTAGCAAGTAAGGATTGATGTGGTGTCATGTTTCTTTGATGCAACGTTCATTGATTACGCGGGTGGTTACCGATTCGAGGCAAAGATACTAAGACAGCGCCCAGGAAAACTATCATTCAAGTTCAAAAAAAATATTAGCGAACTGATGTATAGCCTAGGTCGCCCATTTTGTGCCGGTCGAAGCAAGGCTTATCGGGCTTATCATGTCAAAATCTTCTTATCACTGTTATACTTTGCCATGACCGACCGCTCCGCTGCTTACTCTGCCCGGACTCATCCGAGCAGGCTAGGATTTATTTCGACAAATTAAAAGTACAGATAGCACAGTCAGCATCACAACTAGTCAATAGATTTTTATTCATGAGAATGTGACTTATGAAGAGAGCCAACTATAAAAAATGAAGACTGCAAGTTACTATGAAAGAAGCGAATGACCGTGCCGTCCCCATTGAGAAGTACCCTTTACATGAAAACCCGAGTTTAATCCACCTTGAATGCCGCAATCTCTCATAGGGCCTGAGCAGAGTGCCACCGCGGCGCGGCGCGGCCTGATGATGGAGAGCCGTATTGATAGATCGCGGCGATCTATCAATACGGCTCTCCATCATCAGACCGCGCCGCGCCGCGGTGGCACTCTGCTCAGCCCCATAGACTAGGCTAGCCGTGCGATCTGGTGTTTGTCCGCAGCTACACAACGCGCACTGGAGTGGACGCGCACGCAATATTAATTAAAAAATGTATTTTATTACAGAACGCGACAGAGAAAATGATTGAAACTGGAGTAAATGGAAGCAGGCAGAAATAGGATACTTTCAATGTATCCATTATAGAAATTTAATGTAAACAAACTAAGTTGGAGCGGAGTGAATTTTTCGGACGTGATAAGGTTCATTCAAATGAACCTAGTTGATTAAAAACACCCACAAACATGAGAACTAAGAGCATTGCGAGAAAGAGGAGAATCTGGCAAACATTTTAATAGCAATAAGTTTGATATTCAATGTGATTTAAGGACCTTAAAACTCGTCCCGGTTTTGTCCCGGTTTTGTCCCGGTTTTCGGGGTAAAACCGGGACGAGATTTAAGGTCCTTAAATCACATTAAAAACCGGTACCATTGATGCTAAAATGTTTGCCAGATTCTCCTCTTTCTAACAATACCCTTTGCTCTCAGTTTAATGCTAGTTTTGATCAACTAGGTTCGTTTGAATGAACCTTGTAACGGCTAAATATTTACCCCCGCTCTAACTTTGTTTATTTACATTAAATTTCTAAAATGGGTACATCCAGAATAGACAACTTTCATCATCTTCCATTTCCTTTGGTTTCAATCCTTTTCTCCTCCCTGGTCTGTAATAAAATACATTTTTTATTAATATTGAGTGCGCGTCCATTCCCGTGTGCGCTGTGTAGCTGCGTACTGACACCGTATCACACGGCAAGCCGATTTTTTAAGGGATGGCGGCATTCTAGGAGGCGAAAACTCGGGTTTTCTACTCCCTAATAATTACATGAATCCTAACATTGTTCCACCACACAAAATAGTTCTGACTTCCACATCAGCACAATCAAACACAGACTAACTAATCCTTTATAGGTTTATGAAAACATTTGACAGGAAACATTAATTATTGCAATAGTAGTAGTTCTGTTGTTGGTAATTGTTCAATTGTTTTGTATTGAAAAATGTTTTATCTTTTGTAATAACTTACCGTCTTACTAACAAATTTTCCTCATGGGGTTGTTTTGAAGTTCAGAAATTACACTACCTTTTTTGTGGCCATTTTCGGAATTTTCTCTATTCAGTGCTTTTTTTATATTCTTGTTTATCAAAATCAGGAAGTCAAGATCATGGCTGTCCAACTATTCAGAAAACAGCCGATTTCGATTTCCCATAAGGGGGTGCCTAAAAATTACCGAGCTAAGGGGGGTGCATATTCAGAATCGCCATGCCGGGACGTGTGCCCAGCCCTGGCTCGGGCTGGGCGGTGGGTGAGAGGCATGCGGCGAGGAGAGTGCGCGACGACGGTGGGAAAATGCCGAGCGACGCATGTTCACTTGTGAGATCTCCTTAGACCATCCCTCATGGTATAAAAGGCTTTATCAAAACAGTGGACTGTTTTCAGAGTTCCTCGGGGCAGAGCAGCTGACCACATTTTGCATTTTGCGCCGACAATGAATAACAGTTTTACAAATTCAATTCCGTTTTTTTTTACTACATAATAACTTTTGTTTTTTTTTTGAAGTACCTCTCGTTTGTTGCAGTAAATAAAGTGTGCCCGAATGAGACTGGCCGACCATGCGGCCGTCGTGCGTAGCAGGCGGCCGTCGCTTGTGCCGCTCTCGGACGAGTGTTCAAACGGCTGCCACCCCACGGCTGCTGCAGGACTGATTGATTGCTTGCTGTCAGCTGCTGCCGGCCATTCCCCTAGTGAATGGCTGGGAGGGAAGGCTCTCTGCCGTTTCGCGTGCTCGTCTGAGAGCGGCGCTCGTGGCAGCCGCCTGCCACGTACGACGGCCGCATGGTCGGCCAGTCTCTTTCGGACACACTTTATATCATCGACCGGGCTAGCTATAGCAGATGGACCGACCATGAAAGGGACCTAATATTGTATGTTGCCTTCCGTGAAAGTAAATCGTTTTCGATTTTCACAATCAGTTTCACTGTGTGGCCGAAGCACTGAGTTCCTAAAATATTGATATTCACCTTCAATCAAAGCACCAAATCAGTCATTGCTAACTGAACGTTCAGCCTCTCAGAAGACATTACGAAAACAGAGTTACCGAGCTTTTGAAATAGGGTGAACTCTACTTACTTCGAAAACTTGCAATTTCTGCAGATTTCCTAAGAATGAAAGCCTTGAGGCACCAAATTATGGCTGAGTAGAATTTGTTTTTCTTCTTCTTCTTCTTTTTCTTCTTAGCGTTTGTCTCACGTTGATGCAGGGTCCGCTTGCTTCGTTTTCGTCCTCCACTTATTCCTGTCAGCTGCGTCTCTCGGAGTGAGACGTGCTTCAGCAATGTCGATTGTAGAGCCGCGGAAGATTGGCGACTGCTCTAAGAAACCGCACTCATTTCTGCATCAGCCCAATACATCGATGCAGCTTCCTCAGCAACGAGTTATGTTAACCACGCATTTTAAGATAAAATGTTAATCGCTGATAATGTGGAAACCCAATTGAAGAAAAACATGTGAAAAAAAGTTATAACGCTTCACAATAGTTATGCATCATCATGGTTAGGTGATTTCAGTAAGAGTTAGCGATGTGCATGTGAGTTCATTTCACGGAACAAAGCATCTTCTAGTATGGTCCCAATTACCACACCAGGGTCGTTCGATAAAAAAGAGACAAAGCCAATTGTCGATTTCTCATTGCTTCCTGAACCTAAATCGTAATTTGCTTGCAATGTTTTCATTACAATAAAAACTGCATATTTTTATATCATCCCCAATCTTATCAACCCGGCTAGTGTGGAACAGATTGGCTATATATTCTCACATGTAATCCTCCAGGAGTCTCAGCACGTTTAGCCTGAATTTGAAGCATAATAGTGGATATGCAAGGAAATGAAGAAATCGCATTAAATGCTGATGTTCAGGTACCTATAACAACGAGTATAGTAGATGATGTGGCCTTCATGCATAGAATAGCCATAGAAGACTTTCCTTATGTGGTCGCCAACATTAATCGAATGACAATGGAAATAGCACCATTGGGATACGGTCTTACTGTTATTGTGTTTTCTCGCGAGTTTCGTAAGCTACTGCCTCCATTCAGGAGACTTTCAATCTAGCGTCGTCATTGAATAAGCACATTCAAATGTGCTCAGCTGAGATTTGTTTGTCTGTGATATGCTTAAAGGTAGTGTCCACGATATGATTTTGCTTCCGAGTTTTTCACGGTATACAGAATGTCCGGTGTTCTTGAAAGACTTTCTTGAATGTAACAAGAAAGCCGTGCTTTGTGTTAGCACACCGCTACTTTTTTCTATAGAAAACCAAGATTGGATCTTATAGTTGGAGCGTTCAGCCAATTTCTCGAGCGGGTTTTTGCATACGTGCCCTTGAGGGCACAGTCCAACCTCTTAATAATTTTTTCTGTTCTTCTACCTACCTTGAAAACGGTCCAACGTTGATTCCATTGATGTCCCGGGAATCGTACAAGACTCCCTGGGAACGGAGTAATGACCACTCAGAAATTGAGCTGCGGAGGCATGGTGGACGAGTTGTCCGAGGCTTGTAACTTCCGCCATTTGCAGCCGATGAATGCGAGCCTACCTGAATAACGAGAGAGACTGAGAATGAACGGAAGAACGACGCTATTGATCGAAAACGTCGTTCATCTCGCCATTTTTGAGCTCGAAAGATCGTAGTGAGGGCGTGCCAAAGTGGCTTCCTGGTGTGGGAGCCCCAGATGGCTTCCTCCTTTATCTCGCTTATTCGGAGGAATTCAGCGCTAGCACTTGGCAGGTGTTATATGGGATGGGTCTGCTTCACAACTATGTGGGAATCACAGGTTTCTTCCCTGAGCTTGGACTGTGCCTTTAAAGGCACATTCCAATCTCGGAATCTAATTTTTGTTTTTCGACCTATCTTGAAAACTGTTCCACGCTGATTTCAATGATGTCTTTGGTATCGTATAGTACCCTATGGGAAAGGAGTTGTGGCACCTCAAAAATTGACCTGCGGAATCATGGTGGACGAGTTGTCCGAGGGTTGTAGCTTCCGTTATTTGCAACCGATGTATGCGAGCTGACCTGAGTAAAGAGAGAGACTGAGAATGAAGGGAAGAACGTGGCTATTGATCGAAAACCGTAGTTCATCTAGCCACTGTTGAGCTCGAAAGATCGTAGAAGGAGCGTGCCAAAGTGATTCCCTGATGTGGGGCTCCAGTGGGGCTTCCTCCCATATCTCGCTCATTCGGAGCCTCCTTCTACATCTCGCTCATTCAGAGATTGAGGAGAGATTGAGAGCTCTGGCTTGGCAGGAGATATACAAGGTGAATCTACTCTAAATTATGTAAAAATATCAGATTTTGCCATTTTGGTTGAACTGTGGCTTCGGAATGGGCTCCAGCTTATCCCTCAAAAATTTCAGGAAGTTTGAGCATTCGGCAAGAACGAATATTCTTTGTGAATAGCATTGCCGTTTATGTGCATCCTTAATAGTTTTTTCTGTGTCTTCATATCTGTCGTATGTCTTTAACTACGTCATAATATAGCATTATTAGTAATATTACCTTGCTTCTTTCGACTTCTGAGGATGAATCGACGGCTACAAAGCAGTGGCACCTTTGAATGCTATGAAAAAGTACAGCTCATTCAACAGTACATATCCTTTGTTTATTTGAATTAACCGCAATCTTGGGTTTTTGATTGTCGAGGCGGCGGACATTAGACGCACCGTGGACCTCATTATGCTTGTTTGCGGCTTCAGTGTGAAAATGGCTTGTACTACCTGCATACCCTTTTCATCCTACAATTTACAAGAACACTTCCCACTTGGGACTGGTAGGCTGCCCAAGCAGCCTCTAGCAATGGATTGTTTATCAGGTTTTAAGGAAAGAGTTAAGAAAACGCTGTGACGCTTAAGCTTAGCACCTCTTAAATCAAACCTTGCGGCCTTCCGATGAACTACTTATACGAGCTATTCTTGTGGGACACGAGCATAGCTTATCATCAGGACTAAAACGAGAAATTGCCCAAAAATCGAAAAATATCGTTTAGTGCGGCTCCATAGTCACGCTCTTCCCAACCCCTTCACGATTAAACCAAGTTCAAGTTGCTGTAAAATCATGTCGCTCAACAGCGATATTGATAAATGTAAGAACCGAGCGGAGATAATAACAACACTGCCGAGATGTTTACTGAAACAATCTTCATAGGGCAAATCAAGCACAGACTCTCAGACGAACCATCGCTCGAAGCGGGACCGGCTCCTCCCAATTATGACGTCATCGCCCGGACAGCGGCCGAGGGGCGGTCCTTGTCCAATGCGAATAGCAGCCTCGGCCGCTGTTCGGTAGCTCTCCGGGCGGCAGTGGTGCCAACTCTAGAGATAGAGAGACGCAGGATTGGTTGTTCTTTGAGTGATAACCTGCGGAAACCCAGTGGCACTGCGCCGGGTAATGTGTGCCGGACCCTAATGAGAGCGCGCCGGATGCCGGACAAAGTATAAGGAACTCAATTGGCGGTGAGCTTGACGCCGGAAAAAGTGTATTGGACCTCAGTGGCAGTCCGCCGGACGCGGAACAAAGTATACGCGACCCGAATGGGAATGCGTCAGACGCCGTAAAAGTGTGCGGACACCCAGAAGGAGTGTGCAAACGTCATGAAGTGTGTGCAGGCCATGCCGAGCGATCACGGGGTCCCTTGCACAATTTATTTCCGCTTCTTTTACTTGTTTTTTTCGATTTCTTTGACTACTCAGGCAGAAATGTCGGATCACCCAGGAAGCTTCTGTCTTCTTTCGCCTCCACAAATGCTGCCAGTGCGATTTCTCCCACGGTTTTCTAGCCTAAGTCCGTTGTCTATCATCCGGGAGATCACTGAAAGGTGCGTAGTGCAGTGACAAACATAAAAAAAACATGATAAAGTGAATGATCGCTTCCTAATGGTTTTATCACATGCACAGCCGGTAGAAAAGGTGCCTAAAGCCTAGTTTTGACTGCATCGCTGCTGTTTTTCATTTCTGCGATTTTGCACCCGCTGCTGCAGCGATGTAGCAACGGCAGCGATTCTGTTCATAGTGCATAGGCCCACGGATGATAGAAGAAATTCAATCAATCAGTGAAATTAATGGCTGGTATTCGTCAATAACGAGTTTCGACTCGAAAACACTGATCTTGTCATGTGAAAGGGTCAACGTTCATAAGACGAAACGTGTCATTTGCTGGCAATCACTCCATCGCTGCCATTTTGGCCGCAATGGAGCAATTTATTTATCTATTTATTTATGAAATACGATGCATAAGGCAAACGTTAGAAACACAGTGCATTAGTAACCCACAGATTGAGCGCAAATATGAATCACTGGTACATAAAGAGCTCCAACCCGCCACCGAGCCTACTGCTAAAAACAGTAACTTTTTTCGAGCAATACGTTTAAATGATCTCACAACGGAACGAGCGGCAGATACGCCTTCTCTAAAAGAAACAAAAAGCGACCCAGCCCTACAAGTAAACGAGCAGGACCTTAGGGTACTTTTTGGGATTGCATATGAAATTTTCTCTGTACCACCTCTGGTTCTAGAATGAACTATACGGTAAAATTTAGAAACATCTACTCTCATGATACCTGATAACATTTTAGCGACAGTGACGACATCACAAACCTTCCGCGGAGATTCTAATGTGTGCAGTAACAACTCTCTGTTCCGGTTCTTCGAATTGGGTATGCTACTGTAAGGCAACTGGAAAGCCCTTGCAAATAATTTGCGTGTGAAATTCTCTCGGCTTCTCTTTAGCAGCGAAATGTCTTTCTTTTTGTGTGGAGAAAAAACCGATGACCCACTCTCCATGATTGGCCTAATGTAAGTTTTATAGGCTCTAGCAAGAACATCTTTATCACACGTTGAGAGCGCTTTAAAGATAAGGAAAGTGCGCGAAAAAGCCTTGTTACTCAGATGCTTATAATGATTCATAAAAACCAGTTTATTATCAAAATGAAATCCTAGATCTTTAACCGAATCCACTGAACACAAAGCTTGATCATCAAGTTTATAAAAACTTGGAAAGCTTGGAACTCCAATTCTCATATAAATCGTCCTTTCAGGGGCTAAAGGTAGCTCCCAACTGAGTGACCAATTGTAAATCTGGTCTAAAGCGGTTTGCATCTCAATATGGTCAGCAGGACTTTCTATTATTCTATAAATCTTAACATCATCTGCAAATTGTTTGCATTTGACTCCGCATCTCTCTAATATAGCAATGGTCAGCGACCATTGAGAATCGCTCTTCAAGCAGCGATGCAGTAAAACATAGGATTTCGTCGCCGCGACCCAGCGATGTAGGATGCTTGCCACGAAGCGATCACAATTGGAGCGGCTTTCCATTGCGCGCGATGAAAAAGGAACAGTTGTCCCTCGCATGGCCGCAGCGACCACCTGCAGTCAAAACTGGGCTTCAGGCCCCGGTCAGAGTTGGTGCTATTTGCATTTGTAACCTACCGACTCCCCCCAACTACCCTCAACACCTTTAAACACCTCCCAACACCCCCCCCCCCCAACACCCACCCGGTCGATAGGTATAATTAAAATGATGGGGTGAGGTTGAGAAAATCACTTGTTGTATCCGACTAGATATGACGATGATTACGTGGCCACAGGATTGCACCTGTTCAGAGAAATAGTGAAGGAGAGTATAGTGAAGGAACGGAGGTAGCAGTAAGGTTAGCTTTCCAGTGATACGCAATGTTTTATCATCGACCCGCCCACCCGGTGATTTTCTCATCCACGTATTGCATGGATATCGACCGCGTCGAATACATCGAGTGATTTTCTCAACCTCGCTCCATCGTTTTGAACATACCCTTCATTTCCACCCTACTCGCAGTCGTATTATCACAATCGTGGATGCGAAGCGGTTGTTTTTCGAAAAACTCAACCATGAAAATGAAGATAACACTTTGAAAACCGCACCACTTCTATGATAGTGATACAGAAAAGTGCGAGTAGCAGGGAAATGGAGACTACGTATCGACCGGGAGGGTGCGGGGCGGGTGTGTGGGGGTGGGGTTGTTGGGGTGCGGGGGTGCGGGGATACACCGAGTGATTTTCTCAGCTTCCTCACCATGTTGTTCATACGTATCGACCGGGTGGGTGTTGGGGGTGTTGGGGGTGCGGGGAAGTGCGGAGGGATACACCGAGTGATTTTTGCATCCCATTTCCAATGCATTCTGTGTGTATCGACCGGGCTGTAGACGTCGGCTCATCCAACTATGACCGGGGCCTGATGCCGGCCCTCGAAGGTGGCTTCGAGTCGCTCTCTGGAGGCCAGCATTTTTTCGACCGCTGGGGATAGGGGATCCCTCGGCTTGTGGGGTGGGGTGGTTTTCGCTATTCGCCGAGGTCTGCGGTGAGCAGCCACCCTTGCAGGGAGGTTGGTTGCTCACCGCAGACCTCGGCAAAGGTTGCGCCCATGTAACGGACCGAGGCGGGGCTTTCCTTGCCGTGGACCGCAACACTCACACACCATTCGAAAAGAGGTGGAGTTAAAAAAATTAGCTGTTGGGATAATTCCGAGAATCGGCCGGACAGCGACCGCAGTGCCAAATTGGACGGTATGTCGCTCCGAGCGGGAGAGCGGCTGCTGTGGCCCGAAAAGATGGCCAATTTCCGCTCGGAGCGGAAAGACAGCGCTCAAGTCGCTCTCCGGTCCCGCTCCGAGCGATGACTTGTCTGAGCTGGAGTGAAGTGGGTATATAACTATATTTTGAAGATTCTGGTCTCACACATTTCAGCAATTCAAAAGTTAGACTGTAATTTATTCTATTTATTCATTAGTCAATCGCAAATGATGAACAGAACGAAGGAAGTAAACAATATACATTCAAATTGACTTTAATAGATCCAAAAAGCAAACTGAAGTTACCGACTGTGAAAATAGTGGCTCTATTTTAAAGGTCTGACGTTTTGATACTTCAAGAAAATTAGTGGCCAGTGATTTTGAGAAAAGAAGAAAATAGGTATGGCTCAGATCCACAGCGGCCAGCAGTATGTGCGCACCTAGCGGTTGGGTGTGTAGAATCTAACAAAACAAAAAAAGGAAAGCTTATTGAAAGAATTAATAGAAACAGTGTGAGCAAGCAAGATATATTTTTCTGTTTCTCTCGAAGCAAGAACAATCGTTGACCTCCCTCGTTTACATCATCCCGCCCAAACAGGAGATTCGATTACGTTTTGACCAGTGTACAGCAATATGTAGAATAACCTTACCGAGATTCAGCGCAACTGACAGGAGGTTAATTAAAATTATTTAGACTCAGGATATTTAACGCGTTGTTGCGTGTAAGTTTCCTTTAGAACTATTTGAAGATTTCGGATGTTAGGAGATTCATAGGTAATCTGTTGACAAGCATGCTGATGCCGATCAGTGGACGAAGTGCTACAGTGACCGTCCTATAAAAATTTTCCAAGTGTCAGCTTGGATATGAGCACATCTTAATAGCCAACAAACATGTTTGCACAATTTCGACCTCCTTAGCCACTTCCCAGTAGCTCCTCGAAGAGAGCGGTGTGTGAATGAATGCACACCGCTCCTCTGCCCTTTTATACCCCCCCATGTTATGAGCGTGTGTTATCATTCGTTATCATGTTTTGTTCAAGAATGGTTACGGTAGTCCTGCGGAAAAAATAATCGGCATGAGTGTGCTTGTAATCTGTTGAGCCACAGTTCAGTCCGAACAAATGGGAATCGGGCGCAACCCCAAAAGAGTACCGCTTTATTTCATGAATATGAGACGCAAATCCACCAGATCCTTCTCTGCTTGGTTTGATGAACAACTTCTTTGCTTGGCCTCGCAAGGGAAGTATACAGAGCGTAGGTCGCGTTTGCGGAAACCAGTTGTATTACCAGTATCCCTTGAGCATCTACGGTAAAACTGCTCAGTACCCCGTCCCGAGCCGAGTTATAAACATATTTGAAGTTTTGCGAAAGGTACGGGTACCCTTCGAAGATTTTGGGGCGTTTTGAAAAAAAAAGGTTCTGCTTAAACCTTGCACGTAAGGGTGCTGAACACGAATCTGGGATTCATTCCTCGACACTCTGAGTTTTACTGTAGGTTACGGGGTAGGTGTCATGCCATTTAGGGCAAAATCGTATTCACCACACCGAATAACCCCCGCATACAAATTTTGTGTCAAATCTGAGACTCTGACCAAACTACCGCATACACACCGTAATCTGTCGAAGACCGACAAGCGGACCTCAGATTCGTGTCAAGCACTTCAAATAACCCTCAGAGTACCATTTTGAGCCAGAGTTATCGAAGAAATCTAGAAATCTCGAAAGTGACGTTTTCCCCTCAAAATTTCCCTCGCTGGAATGCTTTGAACGACTTTAGCAGATACCCTTGGGCAATTAGATAAGATTTATTACTACACATACGACGTCGTGAGAAAAAAGAAGAAACAGAATTACAATAATCCTGCGATACTGCAAAAAGTGCACGTAAAATGCAACTGGGAGATGCTAAATGGAGAGAAGAATTCCATCAAATTTTCTGCTTTCAATGAAACCTGTTAAACACGCATCAGTAACTGCTGAGCAACTCGGCTTCAGCAAAACGTTAGAAACACGACAAGGTGTTTATATGTGCAGTGTTGTGCATCAACTGGCAGTAAATATTACCTGCTCTAACAGCAAAATCATGAGCAGCTATGTTAGGTCTTGCTCGAGCTGTTAAAACCTTGTACTGTTCTCCTCTCGTTTTAGTTCGTCTCAGACTAGAACGAGAGAAGAACTGTGCAAGGTTTTTACAGCTCGAGCAAGATCTATCATAATAACTGCTAATGCTTTTGCTATTAGAGCAGCTTTTGTTAATCTATCTTGATTTTACCGTTTATCAGTTTGTAGACCGTACAAGCATCAAAAATTTTCCTTCTTGATTCTAATGTAGGCAATTTGAGATACCTATTCCGAAAATGGAACGTCAGGATTCTGTTATGCAGAAACCTATACTTCCTGACCAACAGCTTTCTAGTGGAGCTCTTCTAGCATTTTTTGAGCTTTAGGATATCTCTTCTCTTACAACGGTTGTAAACAGCTGCTCCGCAATCCATTAACTGCCGAATATAAGTTTTATATGCTCTCAAAAGGACGTCGGTGTTGTATGTAGAAAGCGCCTTGGATAAACGAAATGTACGAAGCTGAAAATTGCTTAGGATTTCCTGAATATGGCCGGAGAAGTCCAGCTTGTGATTATTCAAGAAGTCCAAATCTCGCACTGACCTCGTCGGAGCAACGATGTTTCCTTCTACGGAATAATTGTAAACCACCTCAGATTTATCCAATCGCAGATAGATGGTCTTGTGCGGAGCCAGGGGTGACTGTCATTCCATAGACCACTGAGATATAATGTCGATTGCGATTCGGAGTTCCAAACAATCTGAAGACGTCTCAATCTTCCTATATAGCTTTAGGTCGTCCGCGTATTGCTCGCACTCAACGTTAACTGCAGCAAAATTAGAAGGCAAGTCAGCAATGAAAATATTGAACAAGACAGGTTAAAGTACACCTCCTTGAGCGACACCGCTTATTGCTGGCTGAATAGTGGAAAATGCTGTGCCAACCTTGACCTGGAATGTTCGATCGGATAAATATGCTTCGATCATTCTAATTACTGCTGGGTGGAACTGTAGCTGCTTGATCTTATGCATTTGTTTTTGATGACTCACCCAGTCAAATGCCTTAGCGAAGTCAAAATATATTACATCGCAAGAAGCTTTCTCATCGAGAATCCTAGACTAACTGTTAACACATTCCAACAATATTGTTTTAACGGACCTACCGTTGAAGAGCCCATGTTGTGATCCTAGAAATATGTTATTGTTGTCCAAGGGAGAGACAATGTGCTTTTTCAATTTTTTCGAAAAGCCTACAAAATATAGAAGTAATGCTCACATGCCTATAGTTTCCTGGGCCGCTAGATGGTTCCTTCTTCAAGATAGGAGTAACAAAAGAGTCACCGAGAAGGCACTTCACCAAACATCAGCGACTGGTTAAAAATGTAGGCTAATGGATTTGCGATGGCCAAAGCTGTGCCTCCAATAAAAACCCAGGGCATGAAATCTGGTGTAACTAAGAAAGATCTTGGCCATTTCTGCAATGCTTTGTGAATTTCATGCGGCTGAAACTATGCAAATGAGGCTATTGGGGTAGCAACATCATAAAAAAATTGGAATGCGCCCGTCGTCCATCAACTATACGTTTGTAAAACATCTCGCTAAAACTTCAGCTTTGTCGGCTTCAGTTACAGCAATTCCGCCCGAGTCACCCAGTTCCATTTCTTTCTGAAAAATTCAGAGTTCACGTTTCTGAGGAAAGCTTTATTGTTACCTTGATACCTTGATACCTTGATGATCCATCTTCACTGCGCGTCGCCGCCGTGTGGACCACATCTCAACCAGCTCGACCGATCCCGAGCAAGGGACATCCAGTGATAGTGATTTTCAGGAAGCCCTCGCTCGGTGCAGAATGTCTTGACTCTGCCTGTAAATACAGAGTTCCATCTTGTGGGAGGACGGCCTGGAGGCCGGTGGCAATCACGTGGTAACCAGACTGTTGTACGGAGGCTCCATCGGTCATCCATGCGGCGCAACACGTGTCCTGCCCATCGGTGTTTAGACTGGGCCATGAACAGAAGAGGGTTCATTAACTGCGACTGCTTTCGAAGATCAGCACTGCGTAGGTCACCAGCTCGCTGGGCACGACGATTAGTCTTCAGTAGTCTGCGTTCCAAGGCCCTGTGAGCTGTCCTTATGGCCTGTGTGGTCGCCTTCGTTTCCGCCCATGTCTTGGTTCCATAGCACAACGCAGGTAGCACCGTGGTGTCCAACAAACGTGCTCGTGTCTTCACATCCCGCAATTTGTCTGTCACTTCCACTATCGATCCAAGTGCAGACCAGGCCGCTCGTCATCTCCGTCCGATCTCCGTAGACAAGTCGTTTTGTATGTTCACCTCTCTTCTGAGATAGACGTAGCTATTTGTAGTGGGTAATGGAGTGCCAGAGAGACGAATGGGGCTGTCGTCACACCACTGGTTGCGCATCACTTGGGTTTTCCTCAGATCCATTGTAAGGCCGATCGCTTTTCCTGCAGCGTCCAGTTCGTTAAGCATTCCTTCGACTTCTGCGGAAGACGAACCCAGCAGCACAATGTCGTCAGCGAAGCGCAAGTTGGATAGTCTGCACCCGTCTATGAGGATACCTTTGCCGTCCCAGTCGATGTGGCTCATCACGTCTTGTAAAGCGGTCGTGAACAGCTTCGGCGAGATGGTATCTCCCTGTCTGACACCCTTTCCAATCGACACCTTCAGTTTCCTCTCGAATAGTTGAATAATGGTGTTGCTTCCGTTGTTCCACTCTTCCAATATTCTGATGTACTGGGCGTCAACACCAGCGTGGATGAGAGCGTTAAGAACAGCCGGGACTTCAACCGAATCGAATGCCTTGGTATAGTCCACGAAGACGAGCGCTAGAGGTAGATGGTACTCCCTTGTCCGTTCAATGACTTGCGATAGCGCCTGAATGTGATCAAGACAGCAGTAACCCTTACGGAAGCCTGCCTGTTCTCTGGGCTGGGAGTCGTCCAGAGCCTTCTCTATCCTGTTCAGCAGAATCTTCGTAAAGACCTTGTACGGCACTGAGAGTAGAGCGATTGGCCTGTAGTTGTTGATGTCATCCCGATCACCCTTTTTGAATAGGAGTATCGTTCTTGACGATTTCCACTGCGCGGGAACGAATCCTTGCGCGAGGTATCTAGAGAAGTGTTCCGCAAGAACTTTCCATAAAGGTGAACCACCCGCTCTGAGGGACTCGGTTGTAATGCCATCTGGTCCAGTAGCTGTGTTTTTCTTCATATCTTTGACAGCAAAAGCAACTTAACTCTCAAGGATTGGAGGCGGGTCATCTGCTATTGCAGGTAGTGGGCTACGCGGCACGGACAGTGTTGAGTTGAAGAGAGTGCTGTAGAAATCCACCACGATTTTTTCCATACCAGCGCGGGACGTGCAAATGCAACCCGAGGGATCCCGAAGTGCTGACAGTTGTTCTCTGCGATCTGACAGCTTTATTCCGACAAAACCTGATGCTTTTCCTCTGGTTCACGGTGTCCAACAACTTCCGCGCTCGATATTGCTTCAAATCGCTCGATACCTCAGCTCTGCAAACTTTGCTGATCGTAACACGTTCCAAGTGACTGGTGTTCGGATCGAGATGTACCAGGCGGCGTTTTTCCAGCAACAGTTTAGTTTCCTTGCGCAGCCTCTAAATTGGTTCCACTGCTCCAACCAATGAATTTTTTTCGGCGTCCTTTATCTTGCGACACAGGTCCTCGTAATCGTCTGTGGGATCATCGAAACATTCCATTGCGTATCGGCTACACTGCGCTGCATCACTTCTGAATCCATGGTTCGGACTTTGCTGCAAAATCTCTGACTAAGATGTTTACTCGTAAAGTTGTTGTGAAGTCGAAGCTTTGCACGAAGCATTGTGTGGTCAGAGCCTGTCACGAATGATGGAACAGTGCCGACGTCTAGGAGGGCCCATCGCCGATTAACGAGAATATGGTCAATCTCATTGGTAGTCGTTCCGTTCGGTGACTTCCAGGTCCATCTTCGTCTTTCGGGCTTCTTGTAAAACGAATTACCGTGGAACATACGTGCGCTACACAAAAAGTCTGCCGGACGAGAACCGTTATCGTTTCTGATGCTGCCTCCATACGATCCGGATTCTTCCTTCTCCATCTACTGCTCTTCCGAGGACAGCATTGACGTCGCCCAGACAAATCTTGTAAAAGCCTCTTTCTTTAGCTACTACATCCTCGAGTTGTCCGTAGAACTCATCGAGCTCATCATCCGCAGCAGCTGATGTTGGTGCATATGCGTTGATGATAGAGATTGCTGGGTGTCCTTTGGGCTTGAGTCGTAAAACGGCCAGGCGCGGGGAGTAGATGAAGTGCGAATCCATAGTGTGTGCCATGGTGCTGTTGAGTAAGAAGCCAACACCGCCAACATTCCGTCCCTCCACTTTTTTTCCGATAATCAACAATCTTCCATCTTTCAATTTCTGCACGGAATCTTTGTTCGTCTTTGTCTCCTGTACTGCTATAACATCGTAAAGTATTCGATCCGCAGCTCTCAGAAAGACGTCCTGATCCGCTTCAGTTGAAAGAGTTCGGGCGTTGAAAGAGCAAAATCGTACACAGTCGTGATGCCTGTGTTTGTCCGGTCCAGTTTGTCCGTTTCCATAAAACGTCCTGCGTACTCCGAGATTTGATCGCCCCTCACCGGTTGCCATACCTTCCGACGTCGTAGACGGCTGGGCGCGGTGTGCGGAGGACTGGGGCAGCTGATTGGATGTCGATGCGTAAAGGCATTCGTCTCCTAGATCTCATCCTTAGCCGGGCAAGGGCGTGAGATGAGCCCCATGAACGCTTCAGCGCTGGCTTGACGCTGACATTCTAGGGGGAGACAGTTTGGATCTGTTCGTAGTTCACACCAAGGCTTGCCAGGCAACCCTACAGGGTCTGTGAACGCTTCCACCGTACACCAACGAGGAGGTAGATCCCTGTACAGCAGCTTTATTGTTAGACTCAATTATTCTTTCTTCTACGCTTCTGTTGGACTGTTTCAGTATTTTGTGAAATCTACCCGCAAAGTCCATGTACCCAGCCCAATAGCCAAAAGATTTGGCGTATTTATAAAGACGATCTTTATGCTTCAACATTTTCGCCAGGTTTGCAGGATGATTACCCAGCTTTGCATGAACTGAAAGTCAAGGGGCATAACTAAAAAAATACTCGGAAAACGAATACTCGGAAAACGAATATTCGGCCGAATAAACGAATAATCGAATATTCGAATAATTTGATTATTTGGAAAATTCAATTTTTCGAATATTGCGTTTATTAGAATACTCGGAAAACTCAATCTTTCGAATAATTTATTTATTCGAATAATCGTAGGAGTCGATTTCTCGAATAATTCGTTTAATCGTATAATCGAACGGCCCAATATTTGAATATTCGGCCAAATAAACGAATAATTCTAGAAAAAAAAAGGAAGCAGAGTGTCTGGCATACGTCCATTTTTGCGGTACAGAGGTGAAATGTCTCCAACCAAACGGGGTGCTATCTTCGCGGTGAGATTCCACTATGGCTGGATGCACTTTGCCCCGCCAATTTTACCGTGCCGCATTAAATTTGAGCATCACCCGGGTTTTCTCTACCCTGCCAAAATCAGTTTGGCGGCACGGAAACTTGGGCGTGGCCAGGTGCGATACAACAGTGCCCCTCGCTCAGATAGAACCCCAAAATGATAAGAAATCCGGGTATTGCTGGCAGATATTTCAGAGCATTCACAGACTTTGATCGTATCGTATAACAAGTACTTATAGACAGTGATAAATGTTGGTTTGAATACTCATAGTATAATGTGAAATGTATTTTTCGTGGGAGTGCATTGGCATAGCTTTGATCTGTATACTACCATACCAAAAAATTCAACAAAGCTGGTAGTGCCGCGAACGGAAGTTCGATTGTGCGTACTCGGTCCGTACTTCTTATTCGAATACTCGTGATTTTGGCCGGATATTCGAGTTATTCGTATTCGAATCATTCGAATAATTCTATTATTCGAAAATGTGAAATTTTCGAATATTTTGTTTATTTGATTATACGAGAAGTTAAATTTTCGAATAATTCGTTCGTTCGAATATTCGGAGAAGCCGATTTTTCGAATAAATTGTCTATTCGAATATTCGGAGATGTCGATTGATTCCTTTATCCGAATATTCCTTCATGAAATGTGTGGGATACTTTCGCGATATAGTTTTGCACGCTCTATCGCAACACTAAGGCCACTGGCCCATAACACCTTATGATCCGTACCTAGGGAATTCATGGAGTCTTTGGCCACGAGCCACAATTTCGAATATTCGGAGAAGTTAATTTTTCGTATAATTCGTTTATTCGAATATTCGAAAAATTTTATTCGTTCGATATACTCTAATACCTATCCTAAGCATGCTGTTAAATCTCAATGAACAATTCGTATCTTTCGTTTACTATTTCAAGAATGTCGGATGACGCTAGTCATCCATTTTTCCCAAAAAATTGCAACCTTTTTCAAAGCCACACTTGGAGAAATTACATCGAAAAACAAAAAAAGCGGTCAGACTCCGATCCTGAAATGTATAAAACTATGCTATCATAATCACTGAGACCATTAGGAGGCTGGATTGATACATAGACGCACCGATTAGGTTTCGAAGAAATGAATAAGTCAAGAAAGGAAGCCCCTCTAGTTGAACCTCTCACCGATTGCAATAATTCGTGATCTTTCAACATATTTATGAAAGCAGTCAAAGCGTAGCGTTTTTCAGCAAATATCTGGAAAATTGGAATCTCCCACAATAACTACAGGGTTTCCGAGGTGACTGGATCACTCATCGCTTTGACAAGTTGCTCCGAGTTAGGCGCAATACAAGAAGGCATTCTATAAAGAACCACAAACCAAACACGATTTCTCCATTTAGGTAAATTACCAAAGCAAGAATCTCATACCCAATTCGAGAGAACAACAGAATGTGGAGAAGTGTTTCTCACGAGGGTAGCTACCCCACCGCCTTTGCGACGGGCACGATCGAAGCGAATAATAGTGTAGTCGTTTAACCGATTTCCAAACATTGTCGAAATGGGGTGATGACTTTTAAGCCAAATTTCGGAGAATGCTAAAATATCGAAACGAGAACAAAGAACATTATCAACGTGGCTCGAATTACTTGCCAAGGATCTTATATTAGCATATACACATTGAATATCATCAGAACGCCCTCTAGAACCAGAGCTACTGTGATCGTGAGAAACAGGTAACCTTCAATAAGTTGCAGTGGGTACCAGAGGTAGTTTGAGCCACATTCACACTCCCATTTCCAGAACTGACCTTAGCATTTGAAAGAGAAGCTCAAGGCTACGTCACCGGAATGGAAGAGAGTCTAGCTTCAGGTCCGCGCTTCAACTCCTCCTCAGCCAGGGATACCCTACGAAAAATTCTGCCTGGAAAGGAACGCAGGCGAGAAGCTCTTTTAACAGATTGCTGCTGATGAAAACGAGTAGGTAGCACAACTTTCGAAGGCCTTTTGTTTCTGTGATTAGGACGGCCTAAACGATTCGCAGCGATAGGCCCGCATTCAACATTGAGCTGCTCAAGAATACTCATGACCTTGTCATGATCATAAACGGTCCAACTACGACATGATGGTGAAGAGGATTGAGGAAAATTGCATACAACGATTCCTCTCCTTTTCATCACATCGAACAAATGAACTACTCATTGATTCATTATTCATAATAGAACTTGAAGCAACATTACGAATTGCCTGAAGCTGGGACATCAATTCTTCATTTTCCCGTCGAGGATTGATGTTCTTGTCGATAATACTTTGGAGTTGATCTCGCGATTGGTGACAGCACGGTTTTGACGCAAACAGACACCTTCTTCGATTTATTGACCTCATTTATTGCATCACCCATCGAAATCGGTGCTTTTGAGCCATTCGAGCTGCTCCTCAGAGAATTCCTGATGGAAGAAACAGGAACAGCCATGTCAGCAAAATTAATCAGACAAGTCTAAAAATCGTCAGATGGGAAAACTCAGAAGATCAATCAACTGCCAGTGAGGCAAGCTTCAATGCTCGCAATGATATATCCCCTTCGCCAAAGATTATCGAGACGGGCAAGAATTATAGCCAGTTAAACCGAGAACAGTTGCAGAAAGACGAAATAGCGTCTTGGACGACAGAGAACTCGGCGACACAATCGCACGTGATACCAGGTCGAGAAAATGATCGACAAGTAAACCTCAGGTTCGTGATCAGCGCCCCAAATAATCTCCCGGGAAAATTTTAAGTCAATTTTGGAACATTTTTCAACGCTTTCATAAACCCTGATTGTTATAAAACGCTCAACCGAAAATCCGTACTTAATTGATATAAGTAAACGCTCAACCGAAAATCCGTACTTGTTGATATAAGAAAACGCTTATCCGAAAATCCATTCAAGTCCAAAACGCTATTAGTCTGAACAAAGCTCGGAAAATGCGCGTTCACCCAGTCTTCCAAAACCAGGAAGGTTTTTTTGTACGCTGAAAACGATAATGTTGTCCGTTTCTAAAATTTCGGGAGGTACAAAAAGCACAAAAAACGACCGTCTCAAGCTTACAACTTCTTGAAATCAGGGCTCGGGACGGGGTACTGCGCAGTTTCACTATAGATGCCCAAGAAATACTGAAATATCATTGGTTTCCGGAGACAAGACCTGCACTCTGAATACTTTCCTTGTCAGTTTCACTTCCCCACGATTGAAACGGAAAGCTAGGACCAAATTTTTTGCAACCCTACTGTACCGCAAGCTTACTCTTAGAATCTCGAGACGGTAATTGTAAAATGGAAGAGCCGGTGGATACCCAGGATCGGGGAAACGTATATGAGACGGTATTCTTGTAAAAAATTTCTGAACCTTCTCCGAAGGCATAAAGTCCTTCATTGTGAACGGACTCCATTTGAAGGATCCATAATCTATAAAAGGTAAAACATAGGTGTTGAAAAGTCTTGCCATTAGGGTGGGATCACTGCTTTTGATATTCCTAGGAAGCACATACACGGAGGGCTTTTTTGTCAGACTTTTCCAAGTGATGTGTGAACTTGAGAGGGCTCTCAAATAATCTCCCCAAGTCTCTGACTTAACCCTTCATTATCAAGGCGATTCCATTGGTTGTATAGGGAAGAGGTGTGCAAGATCCAACATGAGAAGTCGTCGTTTTAGAGAGGTTTGCAGCCAATTCCCACTTATAGGTCCGCCCACAGTTCAGAAAATAGAGGTGCACATATTATTGTGCGTTTACCGTTGATGATCAGAACCAGAACATGAAGTTGAGCTTCTAAGCGGAGAACTTTGCAACGGCAAGCGAAAATACTCCGAAATTTCGCGCCGCCGCACGTGGCAGATACTGCCTGATTAAGAGCTTAGTCACATTCCAGAAATAGTTCTCTTGAACCTTCACTTTGAACTTCATTGCAACGGAGTTGACAGCGCACAGCTAATTGACTGTGAAGTTTGTACCGCCGCATGTAGCCCACTAATAGACTTCGAAATTCCACAGCTGCGCACCAGTAAGCAGTACTGTAAAGATGTGACACGAAAAGAACTTCCTAATGTGTAGATAGTCAACCAACAGTTAGAAACGGATTCGTGACACACACAGCTTCCCATGCTTAACATCCGATTATGTGAGTTTTGACATTCGTCGTCGAGATTGAAGTTGTCAAATCTAATAAATGTTTCGGCATCAAAAAGTTACAAAATCGTTTAAACGTTTCGGCAAAAACTTTAGAAGAAGCAAATACCTCCACAGAAGTTATATTCCTATCTACGGTAATTCCGTTTCTAATTTGCCGGCCGTTGCCGATACATAGTCGTTGCCAGCCTTTATTACAATATGATGGAACGGAAACGCTGAGTTTTCCAAACGCATTGCAGTGGATGCGCAGCAAAAAGTGCTGATGAAATGATACCAAAAATTTGGACTGAACTTGAGAAGAACGTACTTGGAAGAACGAATGAAAAACTTAGACTGATAAAACACAGAGAATGTGTCTGACATTCGAAAAAATTCTTCCACTACCAAAAGTCTACAAAGAAAGAAAAGCGTCTATCCGGAACTTTCTCAGTAGTTCATGCCAACCGACAAATTAATTTTGACACATCAACTCCATAGCGATGAATCCAGTCTTGTATTTCGAGCGACGCGGATATGGAAAAGATGTCTGCAAATGAGGAGATCGATAAGATCATAGAGGAATACTGATCCAATTTTCACGCTGATGCTGCAGGTTTCATCCGCTAAAATACCTAAATGTTCTGTAGAATATTTTGAAGCGGAAAAGCGATAGCGCAGCATAATAATAGCTGGGTTGAAAAAAAGATAAAGGGAAGTCTACATCTAAGCAGCGGAAGGAACTTGAAAAGAATGATGATAAAGTGCTGGGCGCTCTTCAGGTTCAGGGCCTGCCTGTGGACATCCACAGGATGGGTGCTCCCAAGGAGTCTCATCCCACGTTGGTTGAGGTGGTGTTTTCATTTACATTCTACTGACAGCGAGCACTGGCATACGCTCGTCTTCTTCGCGGTCTTGGTTTCACGGACGACTGTGTCGGTATAAGCATGAGAAAATAATAAAAGATAAAGAGTATGAACTAAGGCAATAGGCAAAAGGAAAGGAACACAGGTAAGACTAAGTGGGAGAGGGTCGTATATAAGCGTAATTCTGAGATTTCCAGGATGGTTTCGGGAAACGAATAAGGGAGCATGGTATCACTGCGCCACACCCCTGCTTTGTCTTGAATGCGCTTAGTATCTGTAATGATTTCGACAACCTTCAGCAATTTTTGTTTCAGAGAACCCTATTTTCCTAACAGCGAAGTGGGTTTCATCAAAGGTTCGAGACTCCGAAATCGCTTCTAATTTGTCGTATGGGATCGAAGGTAGTTCGGAGGGGGTACTCGAGAAAATAAAATTATTCATACATGGAAATGATAATTCGTGCTGAAATCAGGCATCTGATAGCGTAATCAGTCAATGTTTTCATGGAGCTCTGTGGAAATACTTCGATTTCCGAGTATCACTCATTCTCCAACTGAATCTTGAGTGCTCCCCCCCGAACTACCTTCATACCTGTCGTACGGTGTACATGGACGTGATCGTGACTGTAGAGGAAGAGGAGGTGCAGCATTGCTTCTGCGAAGATTTGCCGGGCAGTTGAGTGAGAGCGGTGCTGGGGCTTCGGTGGTTGTGCGAAAAGGCGCTCTCCCGGAAAGGGAATATGCGGGTTTAATCTTGCCCTGAGCCAAGCGTTTTGCGATCAACTCAGCACGTTGTGTGAACAAAGCGCCTTACTTTTACACTGAAGCGAACAACGTAGGGATAGGTTTTGCTACTGGCAAACAGATCAAACTTTTGTTTCAAGCGTAATTCACTTTCACATGTCTGCTCATTTCTATACGATTTTCAGGTAAGAAATTAATATGTAGAGTAGAAATCGAACGCTGCGCAGTGGAGCCAACACCGCGAAGCGGCGTGGAGTCCAGTTTGGCTCAACACCGCGGAGCGGTGTTAAACGAAATTGGTTGTATAATTTCATGGTGGGAAGGATATCCATAGGTACAGTTCACGGCAATGTTAATAGGACATGGTGCGGTTGCGGACTCGTGCTAACATACGGTAGTCTGATAGTGTTATCACTCATTTTTTGAAATAACTGAGGTTGGTTGGTCAGTTTCTGTTTTCACTCTAACATTGTCACCTGTTTTCATTGCTTCCACAGATGTAGTCGTATCTGTGAAATTACTAAGTCACCAATTTATCTCAACTGCCTTGAAAAATTGAGTGATACCAAAAACAGACTACCGTATGTTAGGACGATTCCGCAACCGCACCATGTCCTTTTAACATTGCGGTAAACTGTATGATGATTGCTAGAATACGAGTCTAAACAATGTTGGAAGTGGAATTTCCTGCGTGCCGTACATCATACCCCCTACTTCGGAAAGAAATTTATTATGTCCCTCGCGAGGGTGGAGACTGCGAGGGAGTGTGGGGGAGAAGAAGAACAGAATACGCCCACACACACGCGATGGACCCAAGCAAATCTCGCTACGAAATAGAGGCAACAAATGCTGTCGAGCGCTATGTGAATGTATTGCATAGGGATCCTGAAATATCTTTCTAAATTTTTCTTTCAAATCTAAACCTAGCGAACATTATTGTGTTGGGCAGTCTTCTCCACCTGGATTCTAAATATCTGTTTAGGTCTGGAAAAAAGGTTCTGGTTGAGACTATCAAAAAGAACGCAAAATACGCGAAAAAGCTCCTGACCAAATCCTTCTAGCGAAAGTGTATTTCAGGTGAAAGTCTTATTCAAAAGCAATTGCCTATATGTATATGCCAGTGAGTACAGCTGTAATTGACCATATACCCAACTGTAGCCAGTTCATCTATTTATGAACGCTTCTCTTTAACTCATGACTAGTCGAAAGGGTAACATAACTCATTTTTCTTTAACTATTTTCGATTCTTCTCCTGAAATGATATTTCATGGCAGAGTCATTAGCTATATTAATTATCTTTATTGAAAGGCTGAGTTTTTGCCTATACGTTAATGATACGTCACAGACAGTCTATTTTTAGAATAAAGCAGCTTGCCCGCTTGCAGTCCAAACCTGCTCACTTCAATCATCTCGTGACTCGCACACTAGGACAGGTGTGCTTACCGTAATTATCCTCGTGACACTTTGCACCTTGGTAAGACGAGGGCTTTCGTTTTCAGTTCTTCCGCTGTCTTTCATCGTCTAGGCCAAGGCATTCCTGAAAAGCTCTGCATCCCAATCCTATGCAGCAGCGAGCGGCTCTATCCTAAGGGGGGGGCACTCAACTAAATTCAGAAATGAAGTGAACCACACCTGATAGAAGATGCTTGATACTTCTACCAGTCATTGTTGTTGATCAAATTCTATAGAAATACTTGGATTGATAGCGTTATCTAGTGGAGGCTCGTTTCATTCTTGACTTTTACTTGGGTGCCCCCCTTAGGATAGAGCCCAGCGAGCTATATGATCATCATCATGCCTTTCGCAGCACTACATTTGTGACAAGGAGCTTCCAAAGTATCGGTGTAAGGCATTATCACGTTTTAATGGCGAAGTTCAGAAGGCATAGCTCTCAAAAAATGCCCGGGTCGTCACCTAGCTAAAGTGAAAAGCAGTTCACTCAGCATTTTTTCCTGCTTTTTTTCGCTGTTTTAGACACCACATGAAACCTCCCTAAAGTCTAATGTATCTGGTGCTTCATTTTCTCCTATCACGGAACACTTCGTTTGATGGCCGACTAGCTGAATATACCGGGCAGCTAATAAATTCCTAAAGGGTAATTTTAGAATTCATAACTCTTTTAATTGTACAGATGCCATCGCAACAACCGTATGTGGTGATTTGACTTGTAGCCCTATAGCATGATGGCATTGTACACGATCAGTTTCACATTTCGAATTTCGGTTTTCAATATCAAAACTACCATAGCACGTGCTTAACGGAATAGTGTCAAAGAAAGCGGCGCAAATGGGCTTGAATTTGCGAAAGACGCGATTTATGCGACCGCAAAGTTGCGATTTTTCGCCGCTACCCCCTCCCCTTCTGACGAGATTCCGAACCCAAGGACGACTTTAATG
The DNA here is from genome assembly GCA_029168955.1 of Aplectana chamaeleonis. Taxonomy (NCBI): domain Eukaryota; kingdom Metazoa; phylum Nematoda; class Chromadorea; order Rhabditida; family Cosmocercidae; genus Aplectana; species Aplectana chamaeleonis. Next base: position 290,114 of record JAPDOI010000613.1, on the reverse strand, counting down.
GCAAGCTGTGAAGGAGTATCTTAGAATCGCGATCACCAATTAATGACGCGTGCGATAGGTGAACTTTGGAGGGTGGAGCAACTCGTCCTCGATTGTACGAAATTTTTCCAGATTGGGGACAGTAGTTGAAGCCAAAGCGTGAGTTAGGTTCCGCAGTACGAGCGGTTGTTTAGTAAGCTTTCAAAACTTCGAATTCGAAAGGAATCTCGAGGATAGATTGAATTTTGCGAAATGGTGTCAGGACAGAACGTCCGTCTCTTTTTCAAAAAAACCTGTGGCTATCATTTTTGTTGTTGAGCTTTCAAGTTTATCGCTCCAGCCGCGAAGAGGTAGGAGAGGTTTGGTTTCGCCTAGGTCTTGTGATCACTCAGAATCTCTTAAAAGTAGTTTATAAACCCATAAAAACAAACTTTCTGCAGATTTCCTTTCGGATATAAATGAAGGGGTCCAGAAGACACCAGCTGCCAAAATTTGGGCCGAATCGGTTCACAAATGACAAAGGTGTGAGCCCGAATGCTCAAGAAAAATTCATGGTATGCGCCGTAGGCCGCCAGCTGTGAGCCGCAGGCCGTAGGCCGTCACGCTTATTATTCGTCACTGCTAGTATCCACTGCGAATGGTCGCAGGAAATAAATTTGGCAGGCAGGTAAGTTGGTAGGGGTACGTAGGATGATGGATAATCCATTTCTAGGTCAGCGCGGATCCAAATGACGTCATTGGGACGTCATGAAAAGTGCAACGGGCTTCTGATGACGTCGTTGGGACGTCGTGAAAAATCCATCGGGCTTCTGATGACGTCATCGGGACATCGTGAAAAGTGCATTGGGCTTCTGATGACGTCACTGGGACGTCGTGAAAAATGCATTGGGCTTCTGATGACGTCATCGGGACGTCGTGAAAAATGCATCGGGCTTCTGATGACGTCGTTGGGACGTCGTGAAAAATCCATCGGGCTTTTGATGACGTCATCGGGACATCGTGAAAAGTGCATCGGGCTTCTGATGACGTCATTGGGACGTCGTGAAAAATCCATCGGGCTTCTGATGACGTCATAGCGAAGACGTGAAAAGTGCATCGGGCTTCTGATGACGTCATTGGGACGTCGTGAAAAATCCATCGGGCTTCTGATGACGTCATCGCGACGTCGTGAAAAATGCATCGGGCTTCTGATGACGTCGTTGGGACGTCGTGAAAAATCCATCGGGCTTTTGATGACGTCATCGGGACATCGTGAAAAGTGCATCGGGCTTCTGATGACGTCATTGAGACGTCGTGAAAAATCCATCGGGCTTCTGATGACGTCATAGCGAAGACGTGAAAAGTGCATAGGGCTTCTGATGATGCCATTGGGACGTCGTGCACAATCAAAAATTTGAGGATCGGATGAAGAGAAGGATAATGCAAATTCCTTAGAGTCAGTGAGCCATACCTTATCTGCTAATGTTCCTTTCATAGACGAAACATAAACGTACTGACAACGCTCTTGTCCATCGGGCTGCCAGATAATTGCTGCTCCGGATTTCATAATGCATTCTCCATCTTTGTTAGCGCATCCGTCCAAGGGATCAATAGAACTCTCTATCATAGAGGAGCCATGATAAGCATATACCGTTGCCTGAAAAATTATACAATTAGATACTGTAGTTGTATATTCCGTGCAACATTGAAACGGGGCCGATGGCCAGTCGAATTCAAGTTTATTTTCGGTTTTCATTACTGAACCTATAGAAGCTAGATCTTCATGGGCGTAAGATTTGTGATTTATCATATGTCTACAAGTTCCTGCGGAGACCGTTTGTTCAACCATTTCCATCTTTTGGTTACGTGCCCCGAAAAATTTACGGAATTCGTGGTCGATTGGGTGGTAATTCCACATACGTGCGCTATGCTCTTGTACCATACTGTGTTTGGCCTGAAAACGTTTATTTTCAAGGGTGTAGTCTTAGCATTCCATGATGGTAGACTATGGGTACAATTCACATGTAATGGAATTTTCCAGTAATTAACCGATGCTTTATTCGAACACAACATGGGAGGCGCAATGCTTCCCTCGGCTACCTGAGATAGAATAGCTAATGCTAGCATGCATGTATAAGCCCAATTTATTGGATTTGATGATCCCGAACTGCTCTGCGAGGGCAGGTCTGTCTCACCATCCTGGATGTTTAGGTCGCGGGTTGCGAATGCTAAATCCGCTAACGCGTTATTTCTGTCGATAAGTGCTGCAATTTGAGCATCTTTTTGATCGTTAGTTATGTGGTCACGAGTACAAGTACTATTTTGTGCAGCCTCCATGGCTAGCACTCTTGATGAGTGTGGGTCGTTCAAAAGCCTGGGGCTTGATTCTTCATTTTGCCATTGTTGTGGTGGCGTGTTCCGTGACTCACCGTATTGCGAATCATGGACCGACCGACTTTGGGGTCGATTTTGGACTATGTTATGAGTCTGAAAATTACTTGTGCGATAAAATTGCCTAGGAGGCGCAAGATTTGCAAGAGGTAAAGTTAATCGACAGAAGGTTTGGATGTGTCCCACTTTACCACAACCGTAGCATACTACGTTTGAGTTTGGGGCTCTTTCCCAGTTACGTTTGTTAGGGTTATTGGGATAACGCCTAATCGTTCTATTGTTTCCAAAATCGATTCTTTGACCAAATTTTCTACGATTTCCTCATTCATTTCTGTTGGTGAATATCACGTAACGGCTGGCGCTGCGGGTTGCAAACCTGGTAAAATGTTAATGGAATTTGCCCTATCCGCTAGCAGCGCCTCAAAAGTGATAGCTTTAACCACCGCTTCTTCGTAATTAGGCAGGTCCGCTGCCTTCACATGGAATCTCAAAGCAGGTTTTAGCCTGTCAATAAACTCATCCAAAATCTTTCTTTTTGAGCTTTCACTGGCTGGTCGTGCGTGACTTTTTTCAATCCTTATACTTAAAGCAGTTATGTCCCGATGTGTGTGTGTGTGTGTGTGTGTGTGTGTGTATGTGTGTGCATGTGTCCCGCATATCTTAGGAATGGCCGATCAAAACTTGTATGAACTGGTACCAACATTTAGGTGGGTGCGACATTTATCGATTACCGAAAAATCAGCCTGAGTCACCTCTTACGTGCCTAGGGGCAACTGAGTTTGTCCGTGGAGCGCACTTTTGGCCGTGGGTCATGATAACTTCTGCGAGTCGTCTGAAGCGATGCAAAATGCAGGGCGTCATAAAAGGAGTGCAGGACCCCAGTGAGGGTGTGCAAGAAGTCATAGAAAGTGTGCAGGACCCTAATCGGAGTGTGCAGGACGTCATAGAAAGTGCGCAGGCCCTAAGTAGGGAATGTGCAGGACCCCAGCGGAAGTGTGCAGGACGTCATATAAAGTGTGGAGGACCCCAGTGGGGTGTGCAGGGCGTCATGGAAAGTGTGCAGGACCCCAGCGGAAGTGTGCAGGACGTCGTAGAAAGTGTGCAGGACCCCAGTGAGTATGCACGACGTCATAGAAAGTGTGCAGGACCCTGGTGGAAGTGTGCAGGACATCATAGAAAATGTGCAGGTCCCCAGCGGGAGTGTGCAGGACGTCATTGAAAGTGTACAGGACCCCAAAAGGAAGTGTGCAGGACGTCATAGAAATTGTGCAGGACCCCAGCGGGAGTGTGCAGGACATCGTAGGAAATGTGCAGGACCCCAGAGGAAGTGTGCAGGACGTCATAGAAAGTGTGCAGGACCCCGGTGGAAGTGCGCAGGACATCATAGAAAATGTGCAGGTCCCCAGCGGGAGTGTGCAGGACGTCATAGAAATTGTGCAGGACCCCAGCTGAGTGTGCAGGACATAACAGAAAATGTGCAGGTCCTGAGTAGGAGTGCAGGACGTCATTGAATGTGTGCAGGACCCCAACGCGAGTGTGCAGCACGTCACAGATTGTGTGCAGGACCCAAATGGTAGGGTGCAGGACGTCATAGAGGGTGCGCAGGTCCCCAGTGGGAGTGTGCAGGACCCCAGTGGGAGTGTGCAGGGCGTCATAGAAAATGCACAGGTCACGAGTGGGAGTGTGCAGGTCATCAAAAGTTAGCAGGACCGCAGTGGAGTGTGCAGGACGTTACCAAGAGTGAAGAATTTGAAAAAAGGTTTTTTTAAATTTTTTAATGCTAAATCTTAACCTTTTGTGGAGAAGAAAACAGATTAGAAAACATGAATTTTGAGAAGCGTGCGACGCGTTTCGAGATTGACGCAGAACTCCTGAGACATTTTCTTGCCAGTTTTAGGAAACAAGCAGCAGGTCCACTTCCGCACCTTCTCTGTTCGCCACTCATTGCAACCGCTCAGTCATTTCGATTCCCTAACTTCCAAAAAACCAGTTTTTTATATGTTGCAAGTCTGAGCTTATCAAAATCTGCACCACAAAAACATAAACAACCACCTACTAATTTCATTCATTGAGAACAAGGGCATGACGTTGGTGAACTAGGGAAACATCATATAAAATGAGAATGCGTTTGTCCTTATCATGATAGAGACGGTAAGGCGAGATTAATAGCTTGTGAACTCTACAAATTGGAAGAAAGGGCAGTGGGTAGCGACGTACTCTGCCAATTCGAGACTTGATGCTTCGGCGAAAGCGGCCTTTATCACGCTTTGTTATCATAAGGCATCAAATTCACCTTTAGCGCCGTCATGAAAGCTTATCCGCGCAAAGGGTGAATTTGCTGAGCGGTTGGATATCAGTCAGCGCAAAGCGTGAAAAAACCGCCTGCGCTAACATGTTAATGGATATCAGTTGTTGAGCGGCTGGATACCACTCAGCGCAAGGGGTGAAATGACCGCCGTTGCTGGCATCTCAGAAATTTCTAAACAAATGAAAACATCCCAGCGAAAACATGATAAAACGAATAATCACGTCTCAATGTGATCACGTCTCAATGTGTTTACTATGAGCACCGCCGGTATAAAAACAGCCTCATCCCACCAGAGTTCTCATTCGGCATTCTGCTGCCGGCCCTGAAAGGTGACTTCAGGTCACTCCGGAGGCCAGCATAATTTTGGTTGCTGGGAGGATACAGTGGGTATCCTCACGACGGGGGACGAGTTACGCTGGGGTCCGCAGAGGGGTGGCTCCTCACCGCAGACCTCGGTGAAGATTACGCTCATGTTGCGTGACAAGGGGGCTTTGCTGTGGACCTTCAAATTCGTGAAATTTTCGGGGTAAAATTCACCCATTTTTCGAGGTTAATTCACCTCATTTTCGGGGGGTAAATTGGACCTCTCTCGCTGCCAGTTCGCACCATTTTCACGGGAAATTCACCTCATTCTCACCTCTCCTAGCGGCAAATTCACCCATACAGTGAATTTAGCGCGGCAAATTAAGACTTCATGCCGACTTATACATGAGCATCAAGTCTCTTTTGCTGCGGCATCAAGTCTCGAATTGACAGAGTAAGGGAAGGAAGTGCAGAAGGGGTTGTGAATTTTATGCCGGTAGCAACCGACGATTTACTGCTGGCTTCTTATGTTTTGCTTTTTGATCCCACATTGTGATACCCCCACGGCCTGCTGTAAATGTACGGCACCCTGCTCTGCTCAGGAGAGTCCATACCTACGTACAGCAATCTTTCCGGTTAGACGGAAGTCAGTCACCACCGTTCTAACTAACTAATCCGTCTCAGGTAGTTGGCTCACGCAAAAGTTTCTGTGAGCGAAAACTTCGCTAGGTCTCGCTAGTATCTTTTTAATTCGCTCAGCAAAGTCACGAGCAGACTCGGTAGGATTTTGTTTACAGTCAGATAACTGCTGTCTTGCGAGAATACGAAACAGTGGCGACTCAAAATGAGCTCTATGGAGGTCAACTACTTTGTTGGAAGAGCTTTTATCTTCGGCGGGCATATCATCAATGATATCCCTAGCTTCCCCATCCAAAAATCCCACTAAGGTATTAACCTTCAATTGTTCAGGTCTGGGCGGGTTTTCCATACGAATTAAATCTTCAAATTTTCTGAACCACTGCTCAAAGTCCTGTTGGCTGGCTCCAGAAAAGGTAGTTTTTGTTTTGGGTGCGAGCTGCCTGAAGGTCAGGCCGCAGGAGATGAGAGTTGGCGTTTCGCCGGAGGTGAACATAGGTTGCCGTTCACTTACCGGGTCAATATTTCGACCCAATGACTTTTCGAATTGACCCAAGAGAATTTGAGGAGGCGATTCACGAGACGGAGGATTGGATTGGCGCGACGACTCAGAACATTTTCATTTACTGGATTTCAACTTTAGAAACAACTTTCTGCTTGTCGTCGTAACTAACCACGGTATAGTAGTTTGCATGTTGGAAACTACTTGGGGCTAACCAACTTGCCAACAACAGCTGCCATACTGTAATAACAACTGTATAACAAGCTACTAAGGTACTGGGGGTGATGGCCTGTGGACCTTTGCTAGCTGGCCGCGATCTTCGCCGCGGTCAGCGGTGAGGAACCACCCTCACCGCGGACTGCTGCCAAATCCGCCCCCCCCCCAGCCGTGGGGATGCTCACCATCCCCCCAGCGGTCAAAATTATGCTGGCCTCCAAAGAGTGACTCGAAGTCACCCTCCAGGGCCGGCATGAGAATGTCGACTGAGGACTCGAGCAAGATGATGCACCTTTTATATCGGCCATGCACCAGATAAGCACATTACGACGTGATCACCATTGAGTGATAAAGCAACCGACCCATTTGAAGATAGCTAAACTCTGGTACCGTCGTAGTGACCTGTTGATTTCGATTATCACCAGCAGCGGAGCGGTGGGCCTTGGTGAAATATAACTAGTGATAAGGAGATTTCGACGAAAAAGCCACCGCTCCGCGCTGTGATAACCGAAAACATGAGTTCACTTGGAATGAAACAGAGTCTACCCGATTCTCAAGTCTTATGCTGATATCTAGTTGTTGATACCGTATCGCTCAATTTGGCTGAATCGAAGCTTGTTTCCACCATATAGCATCCCTAATCAGCGTGAGTTTCGACTTGTTTTCGCCAGTGATTAAGCGAAAAGTAGGGCTACAGTTGTTTTGAAGTCAATTCATAGTTGATGGTCTCCGACATAAGTCAATACTTAGTTGAAATAAAGTGGTTTCAAGCTAAATTAGTTGAATCGCTCCAGCCGCGAAGCGGCTGGAGAGGTTTGGTTTTGCCTAGGCCTTGTGATCACTTTGATTTTTATAAAATAGTTTATAGAATCTTTGAAACAAAATTTCTGAAGATTCCCTTCTGGATATATTAAACTTGATTTTGCTGGTTATGGCTGGGAATCAAGTTATTTAAGAAGTTCTGAGGATTTAGAGCGAGTAATGGCTGGACTGATTATGAACGAAGTGTGAGAAGCTGACTCTCACGGCGGCAGACGGCGGAATAAGGGTACCCTCGATTGCTCTTCGCTTGGTTTTATACATTCGCTCACTCGTTGTCTGTGCCCAGCTCTTTGCTTTTAGAGCGCATCTCTCCGATCCATCTTTGTTTGGATGGTAACTCCTTCGCCGCAAGAATTTGAGCGCTTGTTTATAGACGCTATCAGCCTGAGAAAGCTTCTTTCTGTCGCTCGCGATTCCTAGATTTTCCCGGCGATAGGGCGCGCATCAGCCATTCACAACAAGTGATTCACTTTTCGGAATTCGAAGAGAATCTAAACTCTGATTTGCATGAGCAAACAAAGAACTTTCGGTTTTAACGCGCTAATTCAACTTCGTCCGAAAAGCTTTCATCGCGGTCCCTTTATGCGTGTCTGCTTGCGTTAGTTTCTTTGTGGGCTCAGAAACATTGGCCTTCATGTGGCTGAGTACGGACGGTATTTGCGATTGGACGAGTCTTACCGTAATCCAAGAACATAACGGTTACCTGTCAAATTTGGACTAATTTTAATTGAAGGTATCGTGCGCGCTGGAAACTATTTTCATAATTTCTCCACCAGAAAATTGCATCTAACATATTTTTATAGGATGGTTACGCGGTCATAAAACAACATGAGAAACAATTACGGTATGATCTCCATAAGCGGGAGATAACCTCAAAAATCGCCCTTGAATAGATTGCAAAGAAATGCAGGGGTGGTAGTAAATGGGGTGTTAACCGCGAATAAACCGCCACCTCCAAGCCGCCAACATACCACGAATTAAATGCAGTAGAGCCGCCAAATTAACACGTATTAACCGCCACCTCCTGGCCGGCTACGAACCGCGAAATAGGTGCCACGGTTTGTTGCCGGTTTAACGAAAGCTGCCCTCTGCTTACACATACATTATGCGTGACCTTCGTCCGCATAAGTATTTTCTACACTTGGACACGAACGACGTTTACGGTGGAAAGACGAGGGATCGGAAAGATTATACAAGTGATGCTATTTATTTTATTCATTAGGAAGAGCTTTCAAAAGGAACTTCGTAATATTTTGCTTGTTCGAAACACTATCGAAATGCAATTTTTTAAAATTTCCTTGTAAATCCTAATTCTCGTAATTTTTTGTGAGCTCCGTGAGTTTTCAGGGCCACTGTCGAAAAGACATGTTGGTTTAATCATTAGCCTCAATCAATCAAATGCGTGTGATCTGACAAAAGTTTGCATTTGTAGTAACTTTGTTAACTTTTTTTTGATATTTCCAAACAAAAGTTTTTTTGAAAAACAAAAAATTTATCGGAAAGAAATTTCGAGTGAACGAAAATTTGAGAATTTCTGGATGAATTATTTACAAGGTGTTCTTGAAAAGGTAACGCTAGGTGCGAAAAAGACATTCCGCAACTCGTCGAGTAATGCACAAATTCAAAGAATGTCCTGCATTCAACTGAAATGGATAGTTAAAAACCTATAAGAATGATGATAAACTAGATAGTCTATTTTCGTTCTTGAAAAAGAGTTCTATTGTTTTTTTTTGGAAGTGTGCAACTCAAGTCTGGCGTCCGAGATTGGGGTAATGGTGTGGTTTCGGTCATTGATGCAGTTGAATTTGTGAAGTGTTTGCCGTCTTCTCAAAATGAAACTAATCCACCGCCCGCAGATAGTGCTGAAAATATATAGAAACACTGTTACGCACTCATATGCGCATCGTTTAAGGAAAAGATTTTGTACACATATTTCAAGGTAAGAATTTGAAACACTTCGAGTGGCTCTACCAATGCACCAAAGCAACTGCGTCGCGGACCCTCAAAAAAAATAAGAGGCCACGATGGCACTGATCTGGCAATGAAAGAGGAGTATTAGAATCTTGCAGAAAAAGGAGAACAAATTTAGTTGGTTCAGAAACAAGTTCGCATTTCTTTCCCACAAAACTCGCCCGATACGCCCCGACTAACGCTGATTAATCATTACTAAAGCATCAAATCACTTGAAAATCAGTGGCTTGGAAAATTTTCACTTTTTTGCACTAAAAAAGTTGTGGAAACCCCTTCGAAACGCGAGCAAACAAATAATTTACTACATACTCCTCATAGCCTGTGCTATGCAATGAATTATGAAAATGAAACTAACCTGATAATAGCAAAGCGAATGAATTCCGGATGAAAATAAACAAAAGCGGGAGAAGTGTCGGCGCTCGAAAAAAAAATTAGCAGCTGATTGGGAGGGATTGATTAGTGCCACCAAAGAAGACGGCCAACGTGTTTCAGCAATGATCCTTGCTTTGTTTTTGATCCCTCATCGCCCGTTTCACTGGCGGAAGCCGTTAAAAGACTCTCCCTTGGAACACCTTTCAGTTTTAAATATAGGGTGACGTCCTGGATCAAAATCGCTAACAGTGCTATCAAACTTCCTTAGCCCTCTGCATTAATTAAACTCGTACTTGCCCTCAGTATAGATGGTCAAAACTGTTCCTACTGTATCTTGCTAACCGCATCCAAAAACTCCTCGGGAGCAGTTTTTCGTTAACCGCCAGTTCCTCTCGCATTTCAGCACTATTTCCGTGCTGTCTGCGAGAGTATGTTAAACGCGAACTTACCGCGAGGATGCCACATGGCGGAATTTTAGAGAAAAAAACAGACCTGAAAACGTTTTGAAAAGGCTATTTTTCGTAACAAAGGTTACAATTGTCGCTTTTTCGAGGCGTTTTCATTGGAAGTGTATAAGAGGCCTACCACTGGGGGATGTTAGGGTGAAACTAGAGCGAGTTCTCTCTTAACTATCGAGAGTTATCATTACAATCTGGTGTGGTTAAACTCGCGTTTAACGCGAATTTAACTCCTGTTAACTCGCGTTTAACACACCCAATTACTACCTACCCAGATAAAAAAGAGATCACAAATGGTTTTCGTGCAAAATTCAAATACAGTGTATTCAAACTGGTATTTCTATGCAAATGACGGTTTTTCATAGGATTTTTCTTTTCAATTTTTTTTTACAGACCAAGCTACGCCCAAAAACATGAAAATAATACATGGTTCTCATCGCTTACGAAGCGGTCAAAAAGTTTTAACAGAATAAGAAACTCACTTCTGCCCGACGTGACCGGCCAATTAGGATAGTTATTTTGATCCTCGAATGGTGACAAGTTGGAATACAGTAATGTTTTCCTCATGCGGAGAAGGAGCAGGAACTTAGCCACTGATGCCAGAAGTTATTAGACAGTATTGAGACTGATGAGCATGCCTTAGCAATGCAGGCACTCTTTCGGAATAGACGACCCACCTGAGAGAGTTCGATTGTCGTGGTGTTTCATATGTGTTTTATGCATGAATTCTACATATTGCTCTATGCTTCTACATGTTTAGAAGCAAAAACATGACAGAGGGATCCTGTAGCTGCATGCGAAAACCCTTTTTACTAGAATGGGTCGTCTATTCTGAAAAAGTACCGCAATGGGGGTTTATATGCGGTCTGGTGTGCAGCTTATCTGTTTGATACGGATTTGGTTACGTCAGAAGAACTTGGGGATATGTTTTATGACTGCATTTATTTGGATTCTTGAGACTATCCTCTGCCAATTCGAGACTTGATGCCTCAGCAAAAGAGACTTGATGCTCATGTACAAGTCGGCATGAAGTCTTAATTTGCCGCGCTAAATTCACTGTATGGGTGAATTTGCCGCTGGGATAGGTGAGAATGAGGTGAATATCCCGTGAAAATGGTGCGAACTGGCAGCGAGAGAGGGTCCAATTTACCCCGAAATTGAGGTGAAATTACCTCGAAAAATGGGTGAGTTTACCTCGAAAATTTCACGAACTTGAAGGTCCACAGCGCAAGAAGCCCCGCTTTGTCCGCAACATGGGCGTAATCTTCACCGAGGTCTGCGGTGAAGAGCCACCCTCTGCGGACCGCGGCGAGCTCGCCCCCCCCCCGCTGTGAGGTTACCCGCTGTATCCTCCCAGCAGCCAAAATTATGCTGGCCTCCGGAGAGTGACCCGAAGTCACCTTTCAGGGCCGGCATCAGAATGCCGAATGAGGACTCTAGTGAGATGAGGTGGCTTTTATACCGGCTGTGTTCATGGCAAACACATCGAGACGTGATCATTTGTTTTATCATATTTTCACTGAGATGTCTTCAATTGTTGAGAAATTTCTAGCATGCCAGCAACGGCGGAAATTTCACCTTTTGCGCTGAGTGATATCCAGCCGCTCAACAACTGATATGCATTAACATGTTAGCGCTGGCGGTATTTTCACTCTTTGCGCTGACTGATATCCAACCGCTCAGCATATTCAACCTTTGCGCGGATAAGCTTTGATGACGGCGCTAAAGGTGAACTTGATGACTAATGATAACAGAGCGTGATGAAGGCCGCTTTCCCCGAAGCATCAAGTCTCGAATTGGCAGAGTCGAGGCGATGCCGCGAGATATGATTAAGTGCCTTCTTAATTATGCTAGCGGCGCCCATATGGTTTATTGTTTGGTTACTAAATATTTTCACCAAGTTTGTTTTGTTCTCTTATATTGTTAATAGTTTTCCCATACTATTAAATCTGTCTAAAAGAAAACCTATAAGAGAGAAAAAACTCCACTTTGCATTCATTTTATATTTCTTCCAGTTCCAACTTGGTAACAAAAATACTTCCCTTTTTCTTCTGCCAGTTGGCAAAGATGTCGGTTTGTTGCTCCTTGTTCCCGAGGGTAACGAGGATTCTATATACCATATTTTGGAAGCTTCCTACATCATTTTTGCCCAGCAGCAAACACACGCAAGAAAAATAAAGCTGTACCAGAGAGGGAAGAAACCAAGGTGCTAAATGGTGAATAGGGTCGCAAATCTTGCTCACCCACCCCGTTTCTTACCTACTCTCTACCGCTCCCGGTCGAGGCATAAACCGGTCATCCCCGGGAAACTGCACCGGAGGTCTATCCACAACACAAAAACTCTGCCTCAGTCGGGGATAGCGACCTACTCGGAGGTCGCACTCGCTGCTACCAGTAATAACCCGCTTCCAGACGGGGACAGTGCTTCTGGCTAGCCACACAGAAATCACAAATACGTTTATTGGCGGATCAAATCATCAGGTGCACACACACACAGGTTCAGACGCGACATCTCCTGGGCTCGGACGGGGGGATCAGGTACGGTCGATGGGTAGTTGGCGATCGGCTGTTCCAGATGGTGGCGGGTCCGGCGTACGGGAGTGTGTACTCGCTGGCTCCATGCCAGTTTATATACGGCCCGGCGACTGGCATCTGAAAACAAAAGGGAGAGCGGGGTGATGGGAAACTCAACATAAAGGCGGCTAAAAAGATTCTTACCAAGATAAGATTTCACCGTCTATGTCGCCTTCTTCCCCATCTTTACAATTGCTTCCTCGTCCCAAGAGAAAACGAGACAATAATTGGTTTCTGAAATGGTAGCGAAATGCAGTCGAAAACATACATTCGAAGGACAAGTGAGTGAAGAACTGAGTGAAAGGTGGAGAACGATGAAACTGATCGATTCGGTGCCGATTTCATTGCTTGAACTATCGTGGGGGATAAAATTATGTTGTTCGTAAGTACCTGCAGCAGCAAATGCTGAGAAACTGTGCTGTACTTGAGGAAAAGGTTGCGAGACTCTCACTGTCAGTCTCACTTGTTCATGTTTGCGACTCTGACATCTACAAGGTTGCCTGCCAAATAGCGCTATTTGTAAGGTATGAAAACTAAACTGCAAATAAACTCGACGCACAAAAACTATACAGGAGCATGAATTTAGCATTTTTACTTGTTCGTAACTTGATCAAAAAATTCTGAGTGGACGGGGATATTTATGAAAATATCGAAAGTAACCGTAGTCAACTGTCCGTCTTCGAAGATAAGACTTACAAGAAAAAATCGGGGTTTGCTTTACTGATTTTCCAATGTTCAGTTCAGAAATTTTTTAGCAGCATTTGCATTCCTATTCGATATAGCTAAATAACCTTTGCGGAAATTCTGTGTAGCGATCGAGTATTTCTACCGGAAATAAAGTCGATTCAGTTTGCGGATTACTGTCTCCGCTGTTGCCACACACTAGCACGCTAATGCTATTTTTATTCAGCTTGATGAGCTTCCTTGGTATTAGCCGGCAGCAACAGCTTTATTATGCCTACTGCTGCTACCTGACTATGAATCTCATCTCTCTAGTGTGAGAGACACTCACATCACGCAGCGCCAGATAGTTTTTACACAGTGTCCAAGTCTGTAAGTTGATCTTTGAGCTACCTGTGTAATTTTATGGACGGATCTCCTCAAAGATGGCGTCCCACTTCAAGAAAGCCTTCCCAGTAACTACTCTGAAGGTCACACGAATATAAACCGGAGATTGTTGTTGGTTAACCCTCTTTTCGTCTGGGTGAGAACTTCAGAACGATCGCTCCAGGGCGGGATTTATTAGAAATATGAGTTGGCAGGTTCTTGAATAGGATTGCGACCAGTTTTTCTACCCTTCTCGTTCTATTGGAGTCGTTGTTCTTGTCAAGCAATTAATCAATGTTAGTTTGTTTAAGAGTTATTCATTTCTATAGCAAAAAACTCTAAAAGTGAATGTGCCTTGCATTCCGGTTCATTTCATTTACTGGGTCGAAGAATAGCTTGAAGAATAGCAGCAATCAGGGGTTTGTGGCCAAGGAATTTAAAATTCGTAAAACGGCAACGGCATCATCAAACCCCAAAAATGACCGGCAAACCGCAAAATGGCAAACGGAAAAATCTGTTTTGAGTTATAATACGCCGACATTTGTTTAGTCGGATAGTATTTCATGCAATATCTGCCAGATACTGTATACCTGACGTTTCACTAGCCTTTACAGGAAGAAAAGAGTCCCATCTATCAGAAGCCCCAGGTGATCAGAGAACGCCAGTGGCGCTGTTGTGTATGCGATTTGTACAAGAGTTACTATCGAGTTCAACAAGGCCCTTAGCTCATCTCTCGCCGAAGATAATTCTGTTATTCCCTCCCAGCTATTTATTGGAAGTTTCCGTACGAATGAATGCTACAGATCCGAAGAATGGGTGTCTTTTTGAGCTCTGCAAAGTGTGTTGGACCCGCAAAGGATTTATCCTGAAAGGGGCTGGCGACCATCGTGGCCCAGCTTAGGTGATCCGGGGGCGTGCAGCAAACCGTATGCAAGCTTGGCGGTGTGGGAGTTTACGCCGACCCTAACACTGACTGATACAGGTACGGCATTCAGGTTCAGATAGATGGATAAATGCGCGATTATTGGTAGATATTTATAGCAAAAGAGGGTCCACACCGCAATCAGCTGGGCGCGGTTTAGGTTATAACAGGAGTCACTCACACTTTGTACTGTTAGTAGCAAGTAGTAGGCCCAGGGTTCTTAATTTGCTCATTTAAAATCACGCTTAAATGGTTTTCCTTGTAAGGCTACAGAAGTGGAGTGAGACTAGTCTAGTTGAATACAGTGCTCACTTTAATAGCAGCCTTTGGATTTTCCCCGGGTGACAGTTCGGCTGGTACATGAAAGCGCGCGACGGAGAGCGGTTCCTCTCACGTCGCTGCTGGGGCGCCGCGTACAGTGCGTTGAGCCAGCCAGACTGCTCGTCGGCGCTTCGCTTTCTGTGTACTCGGTTTACAAGCCGGCGCGAGGCTTACTACGACAACAATGTCGGCTAAACACGAGAAATAAATCGCTCTATATGGTTCAAAGCTTGAATAAGGTGTGCCTGCCCCACCCATCCATGTGACTACCGAGGAAGTGGGTGGGGTGGGTAGTGGCCATCATATATCAACACCCCGAGGGGGCGGGAGAAACAGGGGAGGAGCGAGGATCTTGATTGGACGCAACACGGGCTACCCATATATATATATATATATATATATATATATATATATATATATATATATATATATATATATATATATATATATATATATATATATATATATATATATATATATATATATATATATATATATATATATATATATATATATATATATATATATATATATATATATATATATATATATATATATATATATATATATATATATATATATATATATATATATATATATATATATCCTATATATAAAGAATGGAAACGGCGCGACCAGAAATCCGCGGAATTGGCTACGCCTCAACTCTTCAGCGTTGTCGATACGCAGCGCGGCGTTAATCGCGCTTCGCGCGTGGCACCTCACAGCTGATTATTCTCATTTCCGTTTTTCCGTTCTCAATTTTTTCTCAGTTTTTACCTTTCTGGCTTATTTTTTGCTTTGTTCAGGTTCTCTTTCATCTCTTTCACACTCTTTCCTTTTATTCCTCCCTTTCTGTGATGTCTTCTTCTGTTGTGTCTATGTTTTGTCTTGTGATAGAGTTTGTTTCACTTTTGGTTTTCATGTTTTTGGACTGCCTTCATTTTTATTTTTGTGGTTTGCTCGGCTCCATTTTTGTTCTTTTCTCCGAGTTTTTAGCTGTAATTTTTGTGTTGTGGGGTCGCGTTTTCGTTCTATTCTTTTTTTGTTTTGTTCTGTTGTGTTCCTATTTAATGTTTAGCTCCGTTTTTTTAGTTTAGTAGTTCCTTTACATTCTATTTCTTCCACATTGTTTTGTGTTTGATTCTAATTTGTTCTGTCCTTGCGTTTTGTGTTTTGTTTCGTTTCGTTGCTTTTTTCTGTTGTTTTTTGTTCTGTTTTGTTGCGTCATGCATTGTTCCGTTTTAGATTTTTACTGTGCATTCAAATTGGTTTTTTTCACAAAGAGAGTTTTTCAGGGGCTCTTTCGACATTTTCGTTCACTAAACTGGCCGAACTATACGAAACCATGGAAAAATAATATGTGATTTCCTGCTTGTACGATGCTTTTACTGTGCTTCTCTGAACCAAATTCCGGTGGCGTGGCTGCACGCTATCGAGTCGGGAGAGTTTCCAGCGCCGCAGCCGCCGAACTGTTGACTTTGAGTGAGTTTTGGAAACTGGAAACTAAACAAAATTTGGGAAAACTGTATAAAAAAGCCGCATGGAGTCGGCTTTGGCGCTGGAAACCCGACGGACTCGAGCGCGTGCGGCCGGAAAGCGTGTCGGAACGCAATTGCGGACCGGAATCGGGCCCAGAGAAGCACAGTAACATCGCTATCTCAACCACTCTTTCATACGTGTAAGCTGCATTTTTTTTCGTTTATTCTTTGTTCAAAAATTCGTTGAGACATCATTGGAATACAGTATCTGCTGTTTTACAGATACTTGCCACAGAAATATTCCGGACGATGGCATGGGAAAAGAAATGCGAGTGTTCGAATAGTTTTTCATCGACAGGCTGAAAACAGGCCAGGTGAGCTGTCAGTGGATCCTTTAGTCCGAAGTGAAACTTACTGCCATTGATCGTGTGTGTGTGTATGTGACTGTATGCTACGTGCCCTTGTTTCACACTTTCCCGCTGCCTCTATCCTCGCTCCGCACAAACACACGAAGGAGAGAACGTGATTCGCCTCCGAAACAGAGGTCAACCAATTGAGAAAATCCGAGCGACACCAATCGGATCAAAATCTCAAGCAGATCGGAGCCCTGACGCTTTCCAAACAAGTCCCATACCATGCTCATGATCCTTGAACGCCTCGCCCTTAAAAATGAGAATCTCAGTGGAAATTCAGCACAAATTCACCATGCCACCTAACATCGGCATGGATCCTGAAGAGACTTTGCGTTCCCCATTGGAGGGTGGCGCAATCTCGGTGCCCCTATGTTATAGCACATGGCACCGAGTTTGCGCCAGCCTTCAACAGTGAACGCGAAGTCTCTTCCGGATCCATGCCGACGTTATGTATGTAATTAACGGTGTGCCGATTGAGACGATTGATAAAATAAAAGACCTCGGTTTCGTAGTAGATAACAAACTCTTGTTTGAAGAGCATTGTAGGATCATTTCTACTAAGGCGCAGCAGAGGCTATTTTTGTTACTTAGATCTTTAGAGGCAAGGTCCGGTCAAATTTTGACACTGCCGAAATTCGGGTTAGATATAGTGGACTGGCCCAGCTGAACACCTTCTCGACGTTACATTGACTATAAGTCCTTACTTCTGGAAACCGTTTAGAGAATACGCCATGTCTGCCCACGCACGAGCGGTTTTCGCCGCGGTCCGCAGGGGGGGGGGCGGTTCCTCACCGCGACCGCGGCGAAGATCACGTCCCTGTTGCGGACAGAGGCAAGGGCTTTCTCTACCGTGGATCGCGATAATCACGTTCCAGGTTCGTTATGTCTGAAGTGGTCATAATGTTAATGTGAGTAATCGTGATGATAAAGTGCAAGTAGTGGACCGTGGGCCAGCTGGTAAGGCTTGGTAGTTCATCAGTCTGAGGGCCCGAGAATCTGACCAGCGCATCGAAAACGCGCGGCTTGAGAACGGAGATCTCGGGCCAGCTGGTTAAGGTCCGCGGGTCAAGTAGGTCAAATGAAGTATTTTGGGGCCTCTTTGCGAAAATACTCCCATTGCTTTCTTGAGTCGCATGCCAATCTGTCGCGAATGCCTTGGGCGGGGACGTCCCTGAGTGTTGCCCGGGGCAAATTATTCAGTGACGTTCCAGACGAACTTCCCATTCTCGAACGCGGAGTAATGGCATACGGCCCGTGAGGCTCTCCAATACTCGACCAAGTGGGACTCAGTTCATCCACCACCTCTGACGGCGGCCTAACTTATGGAACGAAAAGGTGGGAGGTCGAGTGGAAACAGAGTGACAGTCTATAGAAAGTAATGTCTGTAAATGGAGTCGCTTTGCAAAAAAAACATGTCGAAATGGGAAATTCGCCTCGCGCTGGCAGGGTCAAGACGACCGTTGTTCCTCACCTTCATGCGGTTACGCTCCCCTTCTGTTGGTTACCAAAATGTTGAAAAAAAAATTGGAAAATTATATATCCCCCCTGGAATTTTCTCTCATCGGATTCTGGACTGAAAATTTTCCGATAATCTGAGCGCGTCAGTCCAATGGGATTTTCTTGATGGGTTCGCGTCCAGAAATCTTCCGTACTTCGCCGGAGATCGCGTCGCGGCACTCCAAAGCAGCGTAATTTTGCTGGCACCGCAGTGCATCTTTAGGCTTTTAATTCATATAGACAAGATGCAGTTGCGAGTGCGTACTGCCACGTGGGTCCCTTACATTTTTTACGATGTCCGGTTCACCACCACTCGGGTCACGCGCTTTTCCTACGGCTCTAGACGCACTCCCACTCGGTCCCCCTAGATTTTCTTCGACGTGCAGCGCATCTTCACATGGGTCCTTTACATATCCTACGATGTTCGGAACACTGCTACTTGTGGTACGCACCTTTCCCACGGTTGGTGGCGCACTCCAAATTGGGTTCCACCTTTCCTCTACGGCGTCCTGCACGTTGCTACATGGGTCCCACACATTTTCTATTGCGTCCTGCGCATTACCGCTTGGGTCACACCTCTTCTACGGCTTCCGACGCACTCCCACCTTGGTCCCTTACATAACCGACGACATCCGGCGCAATCCCATTCGGTTCACGCACCTTTTTTACGGCTTCCTACGCACTGCCACGCGGGATCCACACACTTTCTTATTTTTTCCTGTGCACCGTCACATGAGTCCCAAACACTCTACGGGGTTCTGCGCACTCCCACTTGGGCCACGCACTTTTTCTACGGCTTCCGACGCACTCCCCCCACACACATTCTACTGCGTCCTGCGCACTTTCTGCTTGGGTCACGCTTACTTTCTTAGACGTCCGGCGCACTCCCACTTGGGCCCCTGCCGTTTTTTTACCACGTCCGGTGCACTCTCACTTGGATCCCACCCACTTTCTACGGCGTCCTGCACATTACCACTTGAGTCTCACACATTCGTCAAGGCTACCGACGCACCCCGACTTGGGTGTTGCATCTTTCCTATGGCTTCTGACGTACTCCCAATATTGATCGTATCATGATATACGACGTCCGGCTCACCCCCACTTGGGTCCCTCACACTTTTACTGCGTCCTGCGATCTACCACTTGAGTCCCCACGTTTTCTACGAGGTCCGTCGTTCTCTAAATAGGGTTCAACATTCTTTTTACGGGGTCAGTGCACTACCACGTCTGTCCCATACACTTCTTACTGCGTCCTGCGCACTGACACATGGGTCCCTCATATTTTCTATTGCGTCCTCTCTTGCTGAGGCTCCCCCCATTTGGTTGACGCGTTGATTTGAAGTCATACGACCCCGGCAACGCCGTAATGTCAACAGCTTTTTTGAGCGTGTATGTTGCGTTTAACCTCGGTTGTCTCCATTCAGTTTTCCCTTACTTTAGTAGGTGCAGCCACAGCTCTGGCCCTAAAGGCACAGACCAACCTCAGAGGCAATTTTTGATATTATGGTCCGGTTGCCGCCTATAGCAACCCTGCCAAGCTCGAAATCTCAATTCGCTCAAATAATTGAGAAAAAGCAGGGAAACGTCAGCCACGCCCCCTTGAAAGAAAAAATGGGTAAAGCCCA
Organism: Aplectana chamaeleonis; assembly: GCA_029168955.1. Lineage (NCBI taxonomy): Eukaryota > Metazoa > Nematoda > Chromadorea > Rhabditida > Cosmocercidae > Aplectana > Aplectana chamaeleonis. The sequence continues at coordinate 270,297 of JAPDOI010000613.1, read as the reverse complement.
CCGCCAGGTTTTCGACCTCACTAGGGAAGATACGCGAGAATGATTTTATTCAAAACCTATGTTCTTCAATTTGTTTTCGGGCTGACTTTATATTGTCGCCTGCTACAGAACGGTGGCTGCGAAAAACGGGAAAATACAGGCTCGAGACAACTCGTCCGAGAACTTCTAGCCGTTCAAAATCAAAATTCCTAAGGAGCCGTAACTCCGTTTGTAGTGAGTTCTGAGCGATTCTGGACACACCGTTGTGATCAGCGTGAAATTTTCTCCAAGATAGGCAGAAAAACGAAAAATCGATTCTGAGGTTGGACTGTGTCTTTAAAGTACAGCAAGTCGGATTACTAACTTCTTCAGGTATAGTCGGTATGAATCGCACTGATAGTTTGCGTTCTTGATGTGCATTGGCGGAAACTCGGTGCACGTATGTTTTAACACACGCGCATAGAGTTTGCGCCAACCCGCAGTTGCGGACTACGGCTATTGCATCATGCGATAAGCGTAGGCTGTGGCCACATTGTTCGGAGAAAAAATGCGAAGTTCATGTATTCCTCGGACGTCGATGGAAACCAAAAAACAGAATTTTCAGAACAAACTGAGAGCATTTATATTGTATTTGTCACATTGCTAACAAAAAAAAAACAACTGACTGAAGAACAGATTCCCGCAAGCTACCAGCGGGCCTTTGGCCATCAGATTTACAGTCTTTTTACAGTCACCACGTTACCAACTACCTTGCATGGAACCTCACCGCTTTCCTTTTGTTTTCTCGCGCAACTCATAAAGCACTGTTAGCAGAAGGAAGATAAAGCTGTCGTCAAAAGTTCACAGACTCCTGAATCTGCTCCAATCTTAGAAATCAGGGGGTCCGACCTCAAATTTGTCTTGAATAGGACCCCTTTCCGTTCTCACCCCCCACATTTGCCAGCTGAGACTAAATGGAGGGAAAATTGAATCTACACCCCTTCACGTCTTCTCGTCTGGAAGTACGTGGTGGACAATATTGAAGGGTCCGACCAGAGATAAATCCGCGGTCCGATCGCGTTCGAGCTGGGTCGGACCCGGCGAGTAAGTGAGTAGAAAATGTTAGTGTGAAGAGTACTTCCACGACCCCCTTCAAAGTCACCTGAATGAGTCACCTCAAAGTCACCATTTGATGAATCCACGAATTGTCCGCGTTCCTTCATTTGAGATCTGCTTTCAATTTACTGGAAGACTACGGCACCACACCCGGCTTGAAATCAGCGAGAATGGTTATACATATGTAGTTGACCAATACAGATTTCTCTGAAACTTGACACGCGGGGCTCTCAGGGCTGCCAATCTCGAACAAAATAGTCATTGTATGATTTCTAAAAGTTTCTGTAGATTACGGTATTGCTTGAATTCATTTCCCTCCCGCAATCTTTTAAAAATCGGTAAATAGACATGATCAGCTCCCCCCCCCACCCCCAGAGAACACCTTTAGACAAAGTTTCATTCGGAGTGGAGAATTCTGCAAAACTACTGTAGGCCTACCGTAACCTTTCGAAAAACTAAAAACGAACCCCATAATCATGTCCAGCACCTCAAATAAGCCCGTGGATTTTGTGTTTTTTACATCTCGACCCCGAAGTGGAATAGAGCCAAAAAGTTCAATTTGAATCAGTTAGATTTCATCACCTTTCATAATGAATTCACTCGATCGACAAACGATAGTGGGCTGTAATTTACAAGGTAACGACCGGACTGGTCGTCGAAACTGCCCATGCAACCTTTTTTCCTGATCTACTGGCTTCCGAGTACTCGTAAAACCACCGGTTTAGCTGCCTGAGGGATAGTGAACAAACATTGATCGGCGCCCCAAATTATGAATTATACCCCAGGTCGAAATTTGAGAAAATTAAATCTGGGAAGTTTTTTTTCTTCACAGAAAAAATTAAAGCTTTTTTCTGTGAAAAAAAAGACTTTCAGATTTCATTTTCCCGAATTTCGACCTGGGGTATAATTCATAATTTGGGGCGCCGATCAATGTTTGTCCGCTGTCTTTGGAAAGATTCCGGCGGATTATGGTATCTAAAAGATATTATGTTCTGTGAAATTTCCTTAGAGCTTTTGATTTCGACTCTCATCATTAGCTGAGCAATCGGAATCGATGAATTATAACTAATGATAAGAATGTTACGACAAGAAAGGATTCTCCATCGCTGGTGATAATTGAAATTGAGAGCCCTCTAGAAATGCCTCAGAGCTTATAGCTACGCAAGTTGTTACTTCTCGGGTGAAAACTTTTTTACTATTGCTCGGGCAGTTAAAGACAGTGTTCACGATGAAAAAGTTGTTTTTCGACAAAACGTAAGCATCGGGTCCTTCTAAGAAGAATAAGAATGGAAGTACGACGAAAAACGGCGAGACAGTGGATGAGAATCTCGTGGACCAGCCAGCCAATTCGTTCACATAGCAGTTGTCCATCGTTCGTTTCACCAAAGGAACAGGCACCGAATTTAGGAATATTCTTTATCGCAAAAGGTTCCGACATCCCAGCATGTGCATTGGCCCATCTTATTGTTAAAAAGTATTTGCCACAACAAACAGAAAACGAACTCTCTTACCTACCCAAGAATTTTGAAGCGCAAAACCACTTCTGACGTCAGGTTTGGCACATTGTCTGCAGTCTCCCGAAACCCCAAGAAGGCGTAATTAAATTCTAGGAAATTTTTTGAATAGTTCAGTATCTTTCTCGAATGGCAGGATCTAACGCCGTAATGATTGGAATTTCAGGTGGTTTACAACGCTCAGTGGGAAGGCAGGTCATCCGAATCGGAGGCGAGCTGGAACCCGTTAGGTGGGGTGTTTTTTTTGTAGTTTTTCGTTACATATTATCTTTCATTTGTTACTGTTTTATCATGAGTTACCGTCAAGCCTGCGATGACTAAGGTGGGCGGCATTGAGTTGAAGCGGGCGCGGAGCGGCCGGGCAGCGCGCCTTGTATTAAATCCGCCACTAATATTAAGGTGATTCTGCTAGCCTGCTGCCAATATTCCTCCCATATTTCGACTTCTTCACCCTCAATGTGACAGGTTTTACGGGCAGAAGGCTGGAGAAGTCACTTGAATAGCAGTGGCGGGGGCAATCTGATACGCGCTGCGCGGCCGCGCCGCACCCGCTTCAACTCAGCGCCGCCCGGCTTTGTCATCACAGGCTTTACGATATGTATGAAAGGTAATTAGGTGCTGTAGACGACCTTAAGAGAGGGGGGGGGCGGACTTCTCAAGAAGATGTGAAGATGATGGCTGCCAGGGCAGTGCTCGAGAAATGAAACTGGGCGATTTCGCGAAGACGCCGCTCCCCGTAAAGCCGAGGTCATACTACCGTCGCGGCGATATAGGAGAAAGCAGTATTTTTGCGACTTCCTAGAGAATCGATTGCTTTGACGAGGCAAACAGCATCCCGTTGAGTGGAATGGGAGGGGGGATATTCTCATCCGAAATCGGTTCAAATCTTCATTTTCAACCACATTTCGGAAATATTGAGCAAGTATCCATATCTCCACGATGGCATCGGCGCCGCTTTTCATTGGGCAACGTTGTGGTAAAATCGCGTACTTGCTAATTTGATGAAAATTCCTTCAAGGTGGTTAAAAGTGGTGGTATCAACCATTCTCGGATGAAGATCTATCCAATTTAACTTCACGAACTGCCTTTGTGCTTATAAAAACCGTCGATTCCCCCCAAAGCGCAATATCGCCGCGATCGATCGATACCGCTCCTTTTCACGCATCGCCGCGACAAAAGAATTAGATCTCGCCATGATATGATTTTCGGCAAATCTGAGCCCCCTGGCAGTTCGACTCGTTCTCCCAATGTCCGGGTCATTGGTTTTGAGGTTCGGGAGAACTAAAAGAGCCTGGACAGTAACCAGGGTCAAGCGGGGTGTTACGTGTTTTTTCGAAATCGGGGCGACCCCCCTCCATCATCAGTTTCTTTCCGAAATACAATGTTTTTGCGTCCCCCCCCCCCCTGAGGTGCCACATCTTGGCAGTTTATACCTGATTACTAAATCTGTCAGACGCCGAAAATTCGTTGAGTGGTCGGGCTCAAGCGTCTAAAGCTTGAGCAATGCTACGATCTCACCCTCTGGTGACCAAAAATATCGAGAATTTTCGCGATATCTTCACCGAATTTCCATTTTTGAACCGCAAATCTTGCGACCCCCCACCCCCTTTGCGAAATTTCGCTACCCTGCTTGACCCTGACAGTAACAGCAGTGGCCCGGACAGCAACAGAAGCGGCCTGTAGATTGGGAGAAAGCCTTCTTGGCATTGTTGTTGCGATAGTCCCCAAACCTCCAATTTTTTGGGCTGCGAAAAGATTTTTGGGCTTTTGCTATGCCCGTTGTCATCATTGAAAGGTTCGTTAGTGAGTTCCCAGCGGGAGTTCACCTACATCTTTTGAATGCGAGTTTTTCATCATATTTTCTTCAGTAGCCGCCAGGATGATGTTGTTTTCGGGACCTCAAAGGTATTTTCTTTCTATTTCCAGGGCATCAATCGAAGGATCCGGCGGGGTTGCGAAATTCCGCAACGGGGAGTGGGGGGTCGCAAAAATTTTGACCCGGAAATGAAGGTTAGGGGGATCACAAAAATGTTGGCCCAGACATGAAAATTTGATAAAGATATCCCAAAACTTCTCGACATTTTTGGTTTCAAAAGGAAGGATCATAGCATTGCACAGGTTTCAGACGCTTGAGCTCGACTACTGAACGAATTTTCGGCTTCTGACAGTTTAGTTACCAAATATAAACTTCCCAGGAATCGCGCCTCGGAGGGGGGATCGCGCAAAAAAAACTGGATTCTGGAAAAAATGGATGTTGGGGGTCGCTCTAATTTCGAAAATTACGCAACGTGTGCGGGATCCCATAGCAAGCGTGCAGCTCGTCATAGAAGGTAAGCAGAGATTCAGAGGGAGTGGTCGGGATGTCCTGCGGACGTCGTGTACTGTGTGCAGGGTCTCTGACAAAACACTCTGCCAGCCGTCTGGGCGGTTGTCCAATCGACGTGGCAGGTAGTGTAGAATAGAAAAGAAAACCAATGAACCGGAGAGCGTTCGATTATAGAAATTTCAGTTGTTTCTGTTGAAGGTAGGGTTCGCGATAAAAAGCTTCTTAAGTTCTGTTTTTAAATAAATAGGTCTTGCTATCATAAAAGTGAAATAAAGTGAAAAGTTGCAGAAAAAATGCACAAAAACTTGATTTTGAGATTGTTAAGTTTCCTTAATGCACCTGTTCAGATGAAAACGCGAAATCATACTTTTTTTGGATTTTAGAAGGTTGTACATTCTCAGTTCAAGTTTTGTGCAGTGGGAGATTTTGCGGTGCTGAACACGAATACAAGGTTCATTTTCAGTTTCCAAAAGATTTCGGTAGATAAAGTGACCTACAGTAAAAGTTTGAAAAACTGAAAACGGCCATTATATTTGTGTCCAGGTCCCGAATGACCCTCAGAACTGAAATTGTTCCGACTTCTTAAATCCAAAAAAATGTCGTTTCGGTCCATCTAGGTGCATTCTTTTCGGACCACGCTGCTGAGGCTTCTCTTGAGAGCTTCCATCTGGTTATACAGGGTGTCCCATTTGCGTTTTGAGATATTTCACAAAAGCGTCACCTGAGAAGCGGTTTGGTCGTTCGAGTCGTAAGACATGCCACGAAACAGTTGTAGAGTTGTATTCTGTTCTATTCGAGTTCATCTATAGGCTCTGCAGTTCAAGTCACGGCGTTGATCGCAGCGACGAACAACACTGGGTGATGCAATATCGATAACATTCCGTGACGGGGTGCGACGGACGTGGCGTGAAGGGCGACGAGGGGACACCACAGAGCGCTTTGACGCCGCGACTGCCCTGCGTCGCTACCAGTGAGCGGCAAGTGACGCGGCGACGATAACGTTTGTAAACATTTTTGCCGCCGCGCCAAGGCTGACGCTCGGCGACCACTCGCTGGTTGCTGCAACTGTGCAGATCCCTTATGGAGAATTTAAGAAGGCAGAAACTCTCCGCGTATCTGCGCGCGTAATGATGGATGGCTATGCGCGGCACAGACGCTGAGGGAAATTTCTGTCCCCGTCAGGGTTGAGCAGGCCGTTGTACGCATTTTCGGCGGAGCTACGACCCCTCCCCTCCCCAAAGAAAAAAAAAGTAGAGCTGGTGATAGTCGATGAAGGGCAGAATCAAGGGTAAAAAAGAAACCGAAAACTAAAAATGCGTACTTCTTGGGCGTTGACTATTAGTATATACCACATTTTAGCCTACCAAGTGGTTCGTAGAAATATCGCTTGCTCCAAAATTTTTACGACCCCCGTTGCGCCAAGTTGCACCCTACTCAACCTTACATGCACTCCACGGGCTTTTGCTTTGTGCCCTCATAGCTTTCATTCTCACCTGTTGGAAAATTACACAGTCTAGCTTAATCGTGGCCTCATATTATGAAGAGAACTTAACAACCGTTTTTATCGCAAACACTGCCTTCAACAGACAATACTGAAATTTCTATAATCAAACACTTCCCGTTCCACTGGTTTTCTTTTCTACTTTACACCACCCGCCAGGCCGGTTGTACAATCGCTAAGAAAACAGGCCTGGTTATCATAAAAATGAAATGAAGTGAAAAGTTCCATGAAAAAAAGAGTTATAAGGGCGAAAAGGCTTCATAAATGCTTGTTTTTACTTCTTTCATTTTGCTGGTAATGTTGTTAGTAGTTTCTTAAGATGCTAAGCAGCTTCTTTAGTAGCATAACCAAAGACGGCGAAACCAGTATTTCAAAAATCTCGTCAGTGGGGGGGGGCGGGCGGACACCCAGCAATAATTCTTTCCTGAGCTTTTTTCTCCGTCTTTCAACTTATTCGTACTTTTGTGGTGACCACACAACAAATCGCGAACCCTGCCTTTAAGATAAGATACCGAAGAAAGTAGCTGAGAAGCGCCTCCACTGCTTCATGTTGAGACCCGGTCATTGTTGGTCGAAAAAAAAACGCCGTGGCCGGCTGTGGCCGCGCCGGTCGATCCGTATTAAAAACAGGGAAGAGGGAGGTTGAAAAAAAAACCGGTGTTGACCAGCTGTGGCCGACGCGGTCAATATCATACATAATAATAAACGGCTAAGAGTTGACCGGTGACCGTTGACCAGTGATCGTTGACCGGTGACCTGTAACCGGTGCCCGCAGAAGGTGCGGGACCCAACTTAGAGTGCGCCGAGCGCCGGGAACAGTGTGTGGGACCTAACTGGGGTGCGCCGAGCGCCGGGGAAGTGTGTGGGACCCAACTGAAAATGCGCCGAGAGCCGGAGGAAGTGTACGGGACCCACCTAGGGGTGCGCCAGGCGCCGTGAAATGTGTGTGGGACCCGATTGCGAGTGCGCTGAGTACCGTGGAAAGTGTGTGGGACCCAAGTGGGAGTGAGTCCGAAGCCGCGAAAAGTGTGTAGGACCCAACTGAGGGTGCGCTGAGCGCCGGGAAAGGTGTACGGGACTCAACTGGGGATGGGTCAAGCGGCGGGGAAAGTGTGTGGGACCCAACTGAGGGTGCGCTAAGCGCCGGGGAAAGTGTGGAACTCAAAAGGGAGTGCGCCAGGCGCCTCGAAAACTGTGTGGGACCCAACTAGGGGTGCGCTAGGCGCCGTGAAATGTGTGCGGGACCCAAAATGGAGTGCGCCGAGGAAAGCGTTTGGCACCTAACTGGGGTACGAAGAGCGCCGGGAAGTGTACGGGACCCAAGTGTGAGTGCACCAGGCGCCGCGAAAAGTGTGGAACCCAACTGAGGGAGCGCCAAGCGGCAGGGAAAGTGCGTGGCACCCAACTGAAAGTGCGCCAAGCGCCTGGGAAAGTGTGTAGGGCTCAACTGGGAGTGCGCTGAGCGCTAGGGAAAGTGTGTGGGACCCAAATGAAAAAGCGCCGGAAAAGTGTACGGGACCCTCTTAGGGGTGCGCCAGGCGCCGTGAAATGTGTGTGGGACCCATTTGCAAGTGCGCTGAGTGCCGGAGAAAGTGTGTGGGATCCAAGTGGGAGTGAGCCAGGTGCCACGAAAAGTGTGTGGGACCCAACTTAGAGTGCGCCAAGCGCCGGGTAAAGTGCGTGGGACCCAACTGAAGGTGTGCCAAGGGCCGGGGAAAATGAGTGGGACACAACTGTGGGTGCGCTGAGCTACGGGGAAGGTGTTAGTGGCTCAACTGGGAGTGCGCTGAGCGCCGGGGAAAGTGTACGGTACCCAAATGGGAAAACGCTGAGCTTAGGAAAAAAAAACGCTGAGGAAAAAAGCCACGGATCTAACCAAACCATACTTATTTACGATCGTTTCTATCATGAGAAAGACAGCCTTACTTCTGCATTGCAAGCAACGTTCCAATGATCGCCCGCCATCATGTTACTTCTCTGATTAAATAAATTGAAATGAAATGTTTTTAAGATAAAATTTTTATGGGCTAGTTTCCCTATGTACTATCCTTATCGGAGCAAGTTTCCGGTCCTCAGTTGCGGACAGCCGCTGCTGCAGCACACAGCTCAATGGTAATCGTGATGGCACCTCATGATCCGAGCACGATTACCCGTTACTCCGGCACGATCTTGTGTGGCGTCCTTGTCGCAAGAACGGTTGTCCGCAACTGCGGACCAGGATTTCGCTCAGCCCCGATTTACAGGGTTGAGCAGGCCGTTGCGCCATTTTCGGCGGAGCTACGAACCCCTTCCCCTGCTCAGCAAAATTTTTTGAAAAGAGTTTACGACCGTCCTCCCCCTCGTGATGAAGAACTGCTTTAAAACTGCTTTCCTCATTTCAGCTTACCAAGTGATCTGGAGTGAATTTTTTCCCTTTTTTCTTCGAAAATTGCACGAGCCTTCCCCCCAACTTTTATTTTTTACAAAAGCTCTCCAATTTTTTTACGACCCCCCATTGTCGCAACCCTGCTCAACCCTGCTCATACACCTTCGCCACGTCCTGCATAACTAGAGAGTATCTCTTGTACACACTTTTCCGGACGTTACGGCTACTCTCCGTGAGATCCTACACACATTCCATGGCGTCGTGCTCGCTCCCACTGAAGGCTAGCCCGAACCGCACGACGTCCGTCCAGCACAATTTCACCCAAGTCTGCACACTCTCCACGACGTTCTGCTTACCTCTTCCGAACAAGAGCCATTATTGAAATGTTCACGTAATCGATCCCAGCAGGATAGTTAACGAGTGAAAAAATATGTTGAAAGTATTTTCAGTAAACCTCATACACACTTTCCCCACACTTCCACGCGACTACCTCGTTCTCTCTCAATTCGCTTTAATTTCATCTTTTACTTGATGCGAGCGCTATAAAGTGCCAGAAAGTACCGTGAAAATTTTTCAAAAGGCAGTGTTCTGAAAAAAAAGAGACGGAGAGATCTCTTATCAAAAAGTGCTTTAACATGAGGCGTATTTTATGCAGCGTTATGTGAGGTGAATGCGTATTTTTAGCAGTCTGCCTTCCCGCTTAGTAGTGAAGAAGTCAAAAACTGAGGTGCTGGAGGAAACGGGAAAAACGACCGCGGAAGAGACGGGAAAAACGGTGGAAGAACGAGGTGTTAGACGCTAGCCTTGTTTTCACCAATCACGAACTTCGCACCTCCCTCGTTCCCCGGTCTGTTCTGCGGTTGAAATGCATTGAGACCATCACCTCAAAAGCTCGCATCAGCATAAGTTCCACGCGGTTTTACTGCGAGTAAACTCGTGTTTTCAAACCCATTCAGTTCCACTCTTGGTGATTTTCCCACATACTTCCCCTAATTGTTATGCACTGATGCTCGAATGACCTGTAGTAGGGGGCAAATCACAGTCTGCGCCAACAATCGAGATATGTATTTCTTATATCGACATCCATTTTGAATACATGCCGATTTCCAGGTCTAAGGATTGTTTGCTGCCAATCGTCGAAGGCTAACTGGACTGGATGTGTGAAGAAGCACCGCCATCACCGACTTGACATCGTATCATTTGTGTGATCCTGCGTTATCGAGATTTGAACGAACTCCTCAACCTCAGACTGCCACTGCATTGGCGGGCGGAGTTGACCTGTGGAACTGTTGAACTGACTGGCAAAGTTGACGGACGGAGATAGCTTGCAGACGCTGATGTTAACGGACGAGGGTACCTGGCGGAGTTAACCTGCTAAGCTGCTGATTTTTCTGGCAGAGTTCACTTGCGAGCTGGCTGTTACAGTTGACTGACGGAGGCAACTGGTGGATGTTCACCGACGAGGTTACTCAGCTGGCGGGGCTGTCCCTTTCGGCACTGCCGGACTGGCTAGCAGAGTTGGCCGGCGGGGTCAACTGGTTGATATTCACGGACAAGGTTAACTGGCGGAGTTCACCAATTGAGCTGCTGCACTGCCTGTCAGAGTTAACTAACGGAGTCAATTGGTAAAGTGTTATGGACAAGTTTGGCTGGCGGAGTTGACCAACTGAGCTGCTGCGCTAGCTGGTAGAGTTGACTGGCGGAGTCAACTGGTAAACTGTTAAGGACAATGTAACGGGCGGAGTTGATCTGCTGAACTGGCTGGCAGAGTTGACTGGCGGGGTCAACTGGTAGATATTCACGGACAAGGTCAGCTGGCGGAGCTGGCCCATTGTTTTGCCGGACTGGCTGGCAGAGTCATTTAACGGAGTCAATTGGTAGAGTGTTATAGACAAGTTTAGCTTGGGGAGTTGACCAACTGAGCTGCTGCACTGGCTGGCAGAGCTGGCTGGCGGAGTCAACTGGTAGATAATCATGGACAAGGTCAGCTGGTGGAGCTGGCCTATGGCGCTGCCGAACTGGCTGGTAGCTGACCGACGGAGTCAACTGGTAGATAATCATGGACAAGGTCAGCCGGCGGAGTTGGCCTGTGGCGCTGCCGGAATGGGTGATGTCAACTGCTAGAACGTTATGGACATCGTCTACTGGAGTTGACCTTTCGAGCTGCTGTGTTGGCTGGCAGAGCGGACTGGCGGAGTCAACTGGTAGACATTCACGGACGAGGTCAGCTGGCGGAGCGTGCCTATGCTCACAAAAAAGAAAACAAGCTACTTGTAATATAAATGTAACTTGAATGTCTCAAGTAGCTTACGTATATATTACATGTAAGTACACTTATGTTACTATTCACTGTGGGTGGCCATCACGCGACCCAGAAAACGCGCCCTCTAACATCCCTGACCACACACTAGGCGGAAAACGCTGTGCGTGGCCTTACCTACCAGTGTGCGGTCAAGTATCTCAAACTTGAGTAATCAAACCAACATCAATGCGTTTTCTAAGCCTGATCCGCGAGTGTGCGTCGTATACTCTTAGGAAAATGTCTTCTTGGCCGACATAAGTTACTTGCGACTTATCCTGTGTCATTTAAGTTACATGTAACATATCGGAGGAGCACTGCACGCGGTGTGCCGTTGATTTGTTGCATGTAAGTTAAATGACCTTAGATAAGTCTTAAGTAACTTACATCGGCGTAGATATGTTACAAGTAACTGGTTTTCGGCCTCTTAAGTTACAAGTAACTTGTCTTCATTTTTCTGAGTGACGCTGCCGAACTGGCTGGTAGTTGACCATCGGAGTCTTCAAGTAGAAGTTCACGGACTAGGTCAGTTGGCGGAGCTGGCCTGTGGCGCTGCCGGAATGGGCGATGTCAACTGGTGGAAGGTTATGGACATCGTTAACTGGAGTTGACCTTTCGAGCTGCTGTGTTGGCTGGCAGAGTTGACTGGCGGAGTCAACTGTTATATTTTCACGGACTAGGTCAGCTGTTGGAGTTGGATTGTGGCGCTTCCGGAACGGGCGTCAGCGCAGACGGGTGTGGTCAAGTGGTAGTGTTGCGGACAAGATCAAGTGACGGAGTTGACCCATTGAGCTGCTGCTTTGGCAGGCTGAGTTGACTGAAACAGTCAACTGGTAGATATTCATGGACGAGGTCAGCTGGCAGAGATGGCCTGTAGCGCTGCCGGACTGGCTGGCTAAGTTGACTGACGGTGTCCACCGCTAAAGGGTTATGGACAAGATTAAGTGGCGGAGTTGACCTGGGGCGCTGCCGTACTGGCTGGCAGTTGACTGACGGAATCTACAGGTAGAAGTTCGCGGACTACGTCAGCTGGTGGAGCTGGCCTGTGGCGCTGCCAAAATGGGCGATGTCAACTGGTAGAAGGTTATGGACATCGTTAACTGGAGTTGACCTTTCGAGCTGCGGTGTTGGCTGGCAGAGTTGACTGGCGGAGTCAACTGGTATATTTTCACGGACTAGGTCAGCTGGTGGAGCTGGCCTGTGGCGCTGCCGGAGTGGGCGATGTCAACTGGTAGAACGTTATGGACATCGTTAGCTGAAGTTGACCTTTCGAGCTGACGTACTGGCTGGCAGTTGACTAACGGAATCTCCAGGTAGAAGTTTATGGACGAGGTCAGCTGGCGGAGCTGGCCTGCGGCGCTGCCGGATTAGCCGCCAGCGCAGACTGGCGGGCTCATCTTTTAAAAGACCACGGACAAGGTTGACCGGCGGAGTCAACCTGTGCAGCGGCTGCTTTTGCAGTCAAAGTTTACTGACGGAGGCAACTGGCAGATACTGCAGGGATGACTGACGAGGTGAACTGGTTGTGGTTCACGGGCGAGGTTAGCTTGATGTGGAGCTGGTGGATTCACCTGCGGAGTTTAAAGACGAGGTTCACTGGTGAAGGTATAATAGAGTACAACAGTGTTCCCTCTCGATGGTTTACCGCCTCATCGTGGCGAGAGGGTGTTCCTGGGTGTGCCCAGCCGAGAGTAAACCTCGAAAATTATGGAGAAAGGTATTGAAGACTTCGTTATAAAACTTTTCTATGCAAAAAAGGGTGCGAAATAGTCGAAGTGGGAATTTAAGCGTCTTTTAATCACAACTCTCCTCAAAGTCCTCTCTTTTCATTTTTGAAAGTACCGAAATGTTCACCGTGCCATAATCTATCCAACTCAATGAAATATTTCAAGAAATTTTCGTTAGAAACCCGTCAGATGTTGGAGTTATTCATGTAATTGATAGTGATTTGACACGACCACGAACCCTTTCGACCAAAAACGACCGTTTCCCATCTCTAGAGTTGTCAAAATAAAAGTGACATGATTTATTTGATCCGAAATGCTGAACATTTCGGCGTCTCAAAAATCTAAAGCGGAGCTTCTTGAAGCGAAGTGTGTTCGAAAGACGCCGGTCGGACAACGCTAGCTGGCGGAGCTAGCCTGTGTAGCTGCTAAGTTTACTGGCTGAGTAGACTGACGGAGTCAACTGATCAACTGATATAGGTACTAGGTTGGGGGAGCTGATGAACTGGCTGGCAAACTTTACCGACAGAGGCAACTGGTCGGTGATGCAGTTTTAACTGACGCAGTCAACTGGTAGAATTCACGGACAAAGTTAAGCGGAGGGGCTTGCCTGCGGAACTGCTGAAGTTTCTATCAAAGTTTTTTGTTAAAGACAGCTGGTAGAGGATCATGGGCGAGGTTGGCTGGCGGGTTCAATCAAACGAGGTGTTGCACTGTCTGGTAGAGTTGAGCATTTGATAAATACAGCAATGGTGGCTGACACAGTCATTTGCTAGAATTCTATGGAGTAGGTTTGCCGGTGGAACTGGGAGAGGTAGAGCCAACTGGTAGATGTTCACGGACTCGGCCAGCTGCGTAGATGGCCTGTAGAATCACTCAACTGGCTGAGAGAAACAAATCTGGCCTGAACTCGCAGGAAGTGTTGACTGATGGAGGTATTTGATAGATGATGCAGGGTTGGGTGAGGAAGTTACCTGGCATTGGTGACCTGTGAAGCTGTTGAGTTCACTGACAGAGTTGACTGGCGGAGTCAATCTGTAAAGATACGAGGTTAGCTGGCTGAGCTGGCTTATGAAGCTGGCTCATTTGACTGCCGCAGTCAACAGTCAACTGGTTGAAGCCTACGAACGAGGGTAGGTGGCGGCGTTGACCTGTCGTTTACAGCCTCATCATGCATCAGAGGATGTTTCTGCGTGTCTCGTGTCTCGGTGCCCAGCCGAGAGTAAGCATTAAAAAAGAAGGAAATGTATTGAAGACTCTGTGTAATTGAAGTTTCGTGGATAATAAAGCATTTGGATAGTAATACTGCATATAAAGCAATGCGCAGTATGTAATATGATCTTTACTACTGAGAAAATCCGAAGTAATTAAACAGTTTGTCTCGAGGATATGCAGAAAGTTCAGTGTTTGTGCTATTATTTTCACGAAAACCGGCTTGCCGTGTGAGGCCGCCGTCAAAGGTGGTCGGTGAACTGAGCCCCACCTGGTTGATACGCACCGAAATAGTGACAGACGGGTTCAAAAAAAATCAACCCACTGAGTCCAACCGCGGCCGTCTGCTGCCGAGCGCAATCCACCCAGTCGATACTGGTGTTTCACGCACGCATACAGGCAAGTCGATGGCACCGAGGTCGGTTTTTCTCCCCCGGACTCAGTCGGACTGAATAGGTTTTTCGACCGTCTGACGGGGGCCAGAAGGGTCCGAAGGGCACTCAACAGGGCGGTGAACTCACTTCTATTCTGGTGTGTGAAAAAAGTGGATTTGAAAAAAAAGACCATTGTGCTCAATTACAGCGGAACCGTACACCTCTTCCTACACTGCCAAACCAGTTGAATGCACCGAGAAAGATTATGGGCCACCTTACCTGTGCAATTCTGATTCGCCGGCCTGTGAATCCCACCCCATAAATTAGTAGATTGACAACTGGACACGAGAAAACATCCGCTCATCAAGCGTAGCAGCTTAGCGGATGGAGTATATGAGGGATATCTACAGCCAGCAACACAAGCGACCGCCCTCGCTTGAGGAGCTCAGGTACTCAGGGCGACGGCCGGCGAACCTCTATGCCAAAAACGACGGCTGGCGCTCCAAATTTCGAGGGTGCCGGCCAGCGGCGGACCATGCTGCATGCGACAGACACGCAGCGCGAATATTGGCTCACCCGCGAGCCACAAAACACGCTACGCCATCTTCAATTTGGCTGGTTGGAAAGACAATTGGTAATGGTCACGAATGATCACGTCGTAACGTGCTTATCATGTGCACAGCCGGTATAAAAGGCTCCTCAACTCACTAGAGTCCCCATTTGGCAATCTAATGCTGGCCCTGTAA
Organism: Aplectana chamaeleonis; assembly: GCA_029168955.1. NCBI lineage: Eukaryota > Metazoa > Nematoda > Chromadorea > Rhabditida > Cosmocercidae > Aplectana > Aplectana chamaeleonis. The sequence continues at coordinate 255,162 of JAPDOI010000613.1, read as the reverse complement.
GGTGACTTCGAGTCACTCTCCGGAGGCCAGCTTATTTTTGACCACTGAGGGGATAGGGGTATCCCCATGGCTGGGGGGGGGAGGCTTCGCCGCGATCTGCGGAGTAGGGTGGTTCCTCACCGCAGACTGCGGCGGACAGAGCCGGGGCATTTCTCCGCTGTGGACCCGGGGTGACATCCTTGAGGTGGGTAATAATACAAATAATGATCGCGGGCCATCTGAAAAAGGTCGGCGAGGCATCGACATGAAGCTGGCTGGCGAACCAAAAGCGGGCGGCCGGAGGACGGAGGCCGGGGGCCAGCTGGAAAAGGTTCGCGGGGGGGTCACCCTGAGTACCTGAGAGTGGGGTTGAAAATCATGGATCGCTTAGTCTACAGCAACGGAAGTAGGACCTGGAGTCGTATTCACCATCAATCCGCCGGGGAGTCGAAGGGTAGATGAGGTGAAATTTCAGTACAAAGTGCGCGCTTCACGGCCACTTCTCGCCTCCCTTGGCGTCCCTCGCGACTGCCGGAATTTTTTGAATCGCATAGCTGAAGAATGGCCGCTTCGCGATGGAATCTTTATCGTTTCGCAGTGATATCGATACGTAACACAGTTTTCCATCTTACATGGTGTAAGACAGGTTGATCTGCTCCTCTGCCGCGCGCGGTATCATCCCTTCCGCTTCCCTTCGACTTCCCTCGGCGGGTTGTTGGCGAATACGACCCCTGGTGAAGTTGCGGACTCGTCCTAACATACGGTAGTTTGTTAGTGGTAAAACTCATTTTTCCCAAACATCTGTGATAGATCGGTGAGTTTTTTTTTGCACCGGTATGACTGCATCTGTGGAGCAATGAAAACAGGTGAAAATATGAGAGTGGAAACAAAACCAACCGACCAATCTCAGTTATTTAGAAAAAATGGGTGATAACACAATCAGGCTACAGTATGTTAGGGAGAGTCCGCAACCTCACCAGGTCCTTCTTCCATTGCTGTAAATTTAAGCTCGATCGACTATGGCTATCTACAATTGCATAAGCTACGAGTAATATTTGTTTTTTAACCTTACTTCCTCAGGCGACGGTGCTCACTGGTGTCGCTATAGAGGCTCTCTGTGAGAAAGAGCCTGAGTTATTTTTTAGAGCAAAGCGAATTTAGGAGGAAGACAGAAATCATGTTGTGCCTCTGACAATATCCTCAGATGGCTCTTGGAACCATGAATCTGCTGCGATCCTATCATGAATCATTCAAAGTTCGCGATTGAAATCGAATGGAATGAATTCCGCGGAAGGTTTAAGGAGTTGTAAACCTGCCTTGAACTTGCCGCTTTGGCGCTTTCAAACTGCCAGGCTATAGCGTGGTACGATACCGCTCTGCGGGAATTCAGGAGGTTTACGGCGATTTCTATCAAAGTAGAAATTTTGAGGCTTGCTATCTCATCGACTCTCATTTGATAGTATTATTAACCCAGACTATCGTATGCCTTTTCGAATTTCGCTTTTCTTTATATTGTTTGTAGACATGGGGTGTGGCAGGATGGCAAGATCTGCCATTCTGGAGAGTCTTCGGCGTTTGCAATGGCGGTGGCGTAATGTGAAGACGTACTGCCCTACTTAAGTTGTTATCTCAAGAATATTTAAGGTTTCCGTTTTTGATTTAGTCTGACGCATGCACAAGGCGGCTGGCCGTTTGAGGCGGCGGCCTCGCTGGAGAATGCGGTTTCGATTCGCGCGGGGTGATCTACCGTCTCAGCCCCGTCCATTTGTCAGACTAGAATTATTACGCAAACTGTACGCTGCCTTCATGTCAAGTGGCTGCCACGGGCTAGTGACCCCAAGGGTCACTAGTATATATATATATATATATATATATATATATATATATATATATATATATATATATATATATATATATATATATATATATATATATATATATATATATATATATATATATATATATATATATATATATATATATATATATATATATATATATATATATATATATATATATATATATATATATATATATATATATATATATATATATATATATATATATATATATATATATATATATATATATATATATATATACCACTCAAACGAGATCATACCGTTCTATTTTGGAAAAAGATTAGTAATACTATGTTGCATAGCCTTTAAGGTCGATTACAACTCGAAATCGTCGTGGCATTTAATTGAAGAGTGAGTCAATGGTAGACTTTAGAATACTGTGCTATTCGGTCTCCAGAGAGGTCAAGGAAGGTTTCGTCCGAGTTCTGTGCTCTTTTCGGACCAAAAGGACAGCCCTTGCTAGCTCTCGCCACATGTGCACTACAGAATTAAGTTCTGGAGACTAGCTTGGCCACTCCATGTATTTACGCGGTGGCGGTAATACCAACTGTGAACAGCCTTCGAGCCATGCTTTGGGTCACTCTTATCCTGATAGACAAACCCACGGGTTAGCAAACGACGAGCAAGTGGGAGCTTCACTTCTTCTAGAATTCTATGTGCTTGTTTGCATCCATCACTCCAAAGATTCGCACAAGAGGGCCCTTGCCGACAAGCATCCTCAAACCATGCACGAACTGCCGCCGTGCTCCACAGTAGGACAGTGGAACCTAATATTGAATGGTTTGCCCTTAATATTAGGACGGGAAATCCAATTTATGTGTGGTTTTCTATTCGTTTCCGATATGAAAGGTTTCTTGGCAGGACGCCTTTTATGAACCCCAGCAGCTACTAGGAATTATCTGATGGTACGCGAGGTGAGAATGATTTTGTTCGAAGTGGATAATTCTCGCAGAAGGTCCTTTGGAGTGAACTTTGGATTGCTACGCGAGATCCTTAGAATGTTTCTGTCGAAAAGAGAAGCGGTCGCACGTGGCCTGCCAAAACGCTTTTTCTTCACCACACTTCCTCGAGTTTGGAAACTTTGAATAGCCTTCGTTACAGTTGATACAGCAACGTTGAACTGTCTCGCATGCTGTTTGTGCGTCCGGCCTGGTAATCTTCCATTGATAATACATAGCAGTTATGAGGTCGTTGAGATTTTGGGCTCCAAGTGTTTTTGTCATTGTCTCAAAGTCGGTCTATACAATGAAATAATGGAACCATGCTGCAAAAAATCACAATAAACCCTGCCATTCTTAAAATTGCAGATTTTTGTATGATGCGGTGGTGACGAAATCGACAAGGGGGAGCGGGTGGGGCGAAAAAGCCTGCCGTGTTGACTGCCCGACAATGTACGGTTGTACGGATTACGTGTGCCCCTCATGTTGTGAACAAGAATTCAAGGCGATTGAGCTATTATAAGGAAGTTATGAACAAAAAACCAAAAAGCGACGTCTTTCTGTTAAGTCCTGCAGGTTTCTCGAGGAACAGAATATTTTTTCGAATGATTGAAAGCCTTACAAGGGAACTACTATTAGGCAGCCTTTCCAGTCTGAATGAAATGTATTTTTCAAGAACCGTTTTTGGCCTAGAATCCGATTTTGGTCTTCGCAGATGCCTAAAACCGCTCCGAAAAAAAGTTAAAGTTATTTATCACCGGATTTTCATACCTATTGTACCTTCCAAAACGCCCGTTAGTCTTAAAAAAAATCCGAAAAGGACCTCTTAAATCTGTTCAGCGCCAAAACTACACCCTCCTGAGCAAAGATTGGTTGAAGGCACATTCTCCAAACTTTTCACAGAATGACAGCGTTTTGATCTTCACGGATTTTCGGTTGAGCGTTTATTTATACATATAAGAGTGCTCTGAAAGCATTTCAGGAAAATGTTCCAGATTTTACACAAAATTCTTTCAGGTAGCTTGTTTGTGGCGCTGATCACGAATCTGGGGCTCACTTGTCGATTCCCCGAAGTTTCCGACTCGATTCCCTCAAAGCTCCCCATCGGGCAAAAATTTGATGGCGAATCGCGACTTTGACGATTTCCGGAACGCTACGGTGGAGATGGTTCAAAATGTTTCTCTATGGGCTATTTGGAGTACTAAACACGAATCTTGAGTTCGTTTATCGATTTTCGGCGGATTACGGCAGTTTACGGCATGCACACATACGGTAGTTTGGTCAGAGTCTCAGATTCGACTAAAAATTTGTATGCGGGGCTTATTGGGGTGGTGAATACAAATCCAACGTCTACTTGCCAATTTTCGGAATTTTCGGAATATATAATGAGGTATTTCGACAAAGGGACTCCAGATTCGTGTTCAGCAACCTAGATTACCCCTTCATCTGGTTTCCGTTTTCGATTTAGTCTGACGCATAGACCAGGCCGCTGGCCGTGCGGGGTTGGCGGCCTCACTGGAGAATGGAGTTTCGATTCGCGCGGGGTGATCTGCCGTCGCAGCCTTGTCCATTCATCACGCTAAAATTATTGCCCGATCTCTACAAGTTTCGAGCCAAATCCGAAACTTTTTTTCAAAACACCCTAAAAATTTCATGAGGGGTACCATGCCGCCAGGCTTTGAACAACTCGTATAACATTGTTCAGAGTGTCTTAGGGCAGCTACAAAGACCATAAGCGGATTCTACGTCGGAAGCGATTCTAGTGAAGTACATTTCATCCGGAATTGCCAGGCTAACTAAGAATAGTTAGTTCCCTTGTCAGGCTCAGGACTAGCAGAAAGTTGCTGTCGAATCTCTGCATGTGACCTAAAGCGGAGTGAGGTTAATCATGATTTATTTATCATCCACTGCCACAACGACTAGCTGCAGCGCACCGAAGCGGCGGCTGCACGCAAGAAAATGAAACTTTCCCGCCGATCCTGCATGCTAAAGTCTGTTTTAGAAGCCTTTCTACTTCCTGGTCTTCCTTCTCAGTGTATCGACACTTATCTCTCGTTGTGCTGTTCTACCTGCCACGATTCTACGTGCCGTTGACAACTATTATACAATCTGGGGCAAAATCATATGGACGCCTGCTGCTGAAACCATTTTTATGGCTTCTCAATATTTTAAATCAACATTGGTTTTTCTAATTGGACTTAATCGCTTGTCAACTTTTGTTGATGGATTTATTCTCGACAATTTCAAGAAGAGGTGGTGAGCTTTCTCAGTGTACATAAGTTGCTCGTATGCACTGTACACTTATCGGTGATTACGTGCGAACCTGTTGACTACGGGAAAGTTCTAGGGTACTGATCCATCTTATGTACTGCTAAAGAGCAATAACCATCCTCCAGACGTGCAATGCTGGTCTCATCCGGCGAAAAAAACTCAGAATATAATTCGTACCGCCGGGTAGCAACTGCTTAAAAAGGTCTGTTTGGAAAACGAACCTATCTGGAATCAAGTCATTGCAGCCTTGCTTTTTTCGCGCACGACTCTCTTGAATGAAGCTCATCGGCTGGCCTTAATCGGAGATGAATGTGCGAGAAGGCACGGCTAAACTGTAGTAGGAGTGATTGATAGTGTCCGTGTAACAAGTCAGAGGCCTCGCATTGATAAGCAGCGTAGGTTCCGCATAGCGTCAAGCAATGCTAGAAGTTTTTTTTTTCAAAGTGGGAGGGAGAAGCTAGTCCAGGGTAGGGAAATGGGTCCTAACGCCGCACTACTTCGACTCGTTTCTTCTTGGTCTTAGCTCGGCATCACCAAAGGATATCTCTCAAACAACTCCGAGTTTTTTTCAGACCTGTTTTTGAACCGCTGGACGCTTTAACCCCCGAAAGTTGCAATTGTCTAATTAGCGCAAACTGTTTTTCGGAGTCATAGACGTTTCCATCAGGGGCCGGGTTTCAGCAGTGCTGTAGAATAGAGCCAAAAAGGAATCAGAAACGTCAAAGTAGCTGATTTAGAGTAAGAAATAAAAAAATGTCCGTTGAAAAAGTGGTGTAAAAAAGCTTTTTCCAAACGGCCCTTGCGGCGTGAATTTTGACCTTTGGAAGACGGCAGTGTTGAGAAAGCGCATGCCCTGGTTGGTATCGGAGACCACATTAGCGGAATTTCTTTCTAGAAAAAAATTCTGATTTTTCTATCTCTTATTGTGCTCCACCCTTTGCCGCTAGCCCAAATAGCAGAGGCATTATTTCTAAACGTCGGCTTCGTTCTGCGTAAAATCATCTCAGAATCACCTCGAATTGTTTTTCACACAACTCCAGCTTGCGCAGACCCTTGTGCCAATTCCTGGTAACCTAACTGCTCGTGGAATTTGAAAATGTCCAAATTACACAAATCGTTTCTGGGCGCCTTCCGGTGTCACAGACATTGCTGTGGTGGACATTAGCTGAGAGGTTTGGTATAAAAAATTTAAAAAAAAATCAAAAAAACTGTTTTTGAAAGAAATCTGACTACTGTTGTTTTCGATAATCATCCAGTATGTCTCACTGCCGCTTTCTAAAAGTTAGAACTAAGGGCGCAAAAGCCATTTAGGAAAAACGGTCATCCTACGCCACGTTCAATGTTTTCTATTTGTCACTCAATGTGGATGGCTTTACTTCTTTGTTCTCTCATAATGTCTGTATCAAGGAACAGCTGAGTAACGGCACATCAGAGCAATTCTATAACACTAGAAAGCTCTTCCGAACAAGCCACGCTGAGGTCCCCGTCAGTCTCGCCTGAGACCTCTGCATTCGGGCGTCTGTACCTCTGAATCAGCTATTCAATTCAACAGCAAAGTTTCGCTTCAGGTTTACATTTCCGCCAACCCATTCGGACATGAACGGCCAACGGAAAGCGAGAGTATGAGGAAGGCTACGAGAGCCAAAGCGAGCTGAGAGGGAGTTTCGAGCATTCAAAAACTCACTTTCGTAAATTTCTTGAACGCCTGAAACTCGAGCTAATTTTTATAGTTCCCTGTTGTGCATTCATTTTGAGAAACGGAAAATCTGTAGACCTCAACTGTATCGAAATGTTTGAACTCAAGAACAGAATTCTGTAACCTGACCTCCCCACCCCTTTGTCATGCATTTGCCGCTGGGAGAATGGAGTAAATTGAGCCGGGACAAAATCGACTCTAAAGCCGTCGTACGCGCTGAGAACCACTCATCGTTTTTTTCGGTTCAAATGATTTTTTGAGCCCACCTAAGAACGCGGAAGGAGTTTGTTTGGTTGAAAACGCTTTATTGTGAAAATAATTGAGGTTGACTGTCTCAGGTTCCGTCAGAAGAAGCGTAAAATTCCCTCCTTCAGCCTTCTGGCATAATTTGCTGTCAGCCATCATATAAGTAAATTTTCAACAATTGGTACGGTGCAACTAAGGGGAAATTTATGGAATATACTTTACGATTACGTGAAGGATGACTTTTCTAGACACATCGATTAACCTTTCCTTCTCAACACATCACTTGAAAGAAAGATAAACTTCATTTGATCGTGAGATCGTCGGTCAAAACAGCTCTCTCTAATGATCGTCTCTTCTTTTGTCAAAAGTCGATTGAGACATTTCGGGACTAAAAAAGGGGTTTTCAGTTGATTTTTTGCGGTTTCTCAACGTAGCTGTTATACAGGAACTATAGCTCTCATTATACCGGGTTGTTCAACAAATTTTGTCGTTCGATAAGAGAAACACTATATTATGGTTCAAAATACACTTTACAATTCAGTATAATCTCCCTGAACATTAATACACTTGGACCATCGATCCTCCAATCTGTGGATCCCATCCCTGAAGTGAGAATCTTGGAAGTCTGCAGAATAGGCTTCAACAGCCGTTATCACCTCTTCATTTGATGAAAAACGCTTGCCACGCATAAATTTTTTGAGTTCTGGAAATAAGTGGAAGTCGCTGAGGGCCAAATCTGGTGAACACGGTGGATGCTCCAACAATTTGTACCTTAATTGATGGATTTTATCCATTGTCAAAATGCTCTTGTGACACGGTGCATTGTTCTAGACAAAGGGACTTTTCTCTTCTGCAAACCGGGTCTTTCTTCACGGAAATTTTCCTTCAACTGATCTGAAAGGTTCCAATAATATTCAATATTAATTGCTTCACCAGTTTGCAAGTAATCCACGGACGAAATTCCTTTCGCATTTCAAGAAACTAATGCCATAACCTTCTTGGCCGATTTCCGGACACGAAGTCATTTCGAAGTCTAACAACCAGGTTCACACCACTCTTTAGCCTCTTGATTCAGGATCATGGTGATAGACCCAAGTCTCATCTATAGTGACTTTATCTTTTTGAAACGCTCCAAATGCTGCTGAGATGTTGCGAATGTGTTTTTGTTCCATTGTTAGCGAATGCGGCATCCATTGTGCGCACAGCTTTTTAAAACCCAAAGTTTCACTTAAAATGTGGCTCACACTGCCTAATGAGATGTGTAGAGCTCTACTGAATCTCTCTCAGTCAATCGACCATCTTCCAAAATCCTATCACGTATTTTGGCAATGAGTTCTGGTGTTGATGCGCTTTCTGGACGTCCTTCATGTGGATCGTCATCAAGGCTTGTACGATCACGTTTAAATTAAGCTACTCATCTTTCTACTGTTCTAATTGTAGATTCCTCTGAAGTGGGAGCATTCTTTTGTCAGCTCTCTCCTCAAAAAAGAACCCGCAACTGCAGTGGAAAACTACAGACCTATTAAAATCACCTCTTTCTATTGTAGAATTTTTGAAAAAAAATTAAAAAAGCACATTACGGAGCATCTTGAGAGGAAGGACATTGGTAATCGTGATCAACACGGGTTTGTGCCAGGAAAGTGCGTGGAGACAAATCTGCTCGAGTGTATCACTGACTGAGCAAACATCTTGATTCCAAAAGGGTCTGCGATGCTGTCTATTTCGATTTTTCGAAAGCGCGCCATAAGGTTGATCGCGCTTTTCTCCTGCGTAAGAACGCAGTAATCAATCTCCATCCGTTGGTGGTCAGTTCGGTAAGAGTATATCTATTACAGAGTACGTTCCAATTTAAAGGCTTTGTCCGCGATAGACTTCGTCTCTGAGTTTTCTTTGGACAACAATGGCGGAAGCCGTCAAAAGCAGAATAGTTTGAAAAAAAAGGATTCCAAGTCTTTTCAGAGGCACAAAACCCGTATTGAGGGATATCCCTGTGGCAAGGGCGGCCTCCTTAGGTGTAGTTTTTGTCACTAAGGCTCCGTCCATAGCAGACGTCCCAGCGTCAAGTGACGCTGGAGGTTTGCATTTTCAATATTTGGTATTGATCTCACTCCCCAGCGACCATTGCAGTTGGCCTGTCGTTCACGGTGGAGGCATATCGGCAGTAGCGGCTGTCACTAAAATTATCAATACCATCGTTAAACCCGTGCTGTTCTCGGACACGTTTCGTGCGCCGGTCGTCGAGTGTCATGCGCCAGCGTTTAGGCGCTGGCTCACGACACTCCAACGCCTTGACGCTTGCTTGTCGCTATGGACTGATCCTAACACCGACACTTCTCTATCACTGCCACGCTTTCACCTGAGATCATCGGCTGTGTTTCTTTTCCCAAAAGACATTAGATTCGAGAATTAGTTGTCAAAAACACCCGAAAATCATCGTCAGGCAAGAAGATGTCCAATCCATTGACTGGTTCAATGAAAACCACTTCTGATGATTGCAGGTCGAAGCGTGGCAGTGGTAGAGCCGTGTCGGTGCTGATGATAACAACTGAACCCAAGGAGGTCGACCCTGTTCGCTGGAGTATTTTTCGAAGCCGTTTTGCTCCCAGGAATGTGCTTAGATCCGTTTTCCGACCCTGTTCTGCTTCTGAGGGCTACCACAATTGTTTTTCATCGAAAACTCAAGAACGAAGTTTATCGTGAACAGTGCCTCCAAGGTTTAGGATAGTTTCTCTACAAGTAGGTCAGTGAATAAGGTGCTCCTCAGGGAAGTGTCTTACCAACGATTCTGTTCGCCCTCTATATAGCGAATCTTCCTGAAATTTTGAGGCTTAGCGGTGTGGAGTGTAAGCAATTCCCTGATGATGTTAAAATTCATCGAGTAATTGGAAACATAGCTGACCATGGTAAAATGCAAGCTGCCTTCGAAATTGTCTCAGGTTTGGAAGTTACCCCTGGCTCGCCAGAAAAGCGCTTGTATGAGAATTAGGGGATCTTGTCCTTCCTTGACCTACAGACTTGCGGAACATGAGTTAGGGTTTGTCAACGGCGTCAAAGACTTTGGCTTTCATCATGACCACAAGCTGGACTCTTCTGAGCACAGGAAATTGCACGTACATTCCTCATTTTCGAAGGTTTGGCCCTGCCTGATGGGCACCCACTTGTTAGTGCCTATAAGACCTACGTCAGACCCATTGTTGAATGCGGAGCCTCCGTCTTTTGTCATTATAGGAAGAAATACAATGGTCTTCTGGATAAAACTCAGGAAAGTTTCACTTGGATGGTATTTTTTAGAGCTGATCTTATTTTTACGATTGGATACCAAGTTGCAAAATTTGGAATAGGAGGCTCAAATTGCATTCTTTGCAGTCTCGAAGGCAGTTCAGTGATGTTTGTATGATCTGCAAAACGCTGGCTGGTATGGTTAGGGTCAAAGTGTCCAAGTTCTATCGCCCTGCACACTCTGGGACACGGGAATGCTCAGTGGAAATCTCTCATGCTATTCCAAAAACGACTTTCCGAACTTCAAGCTTTACTCGTCGAATGGGCCCCCTTTTATCTCTGAAAGTTGGCTCTCTACCCAATCCACTTGGTTTCCCGACTTTCAAGCGACAAACAGGGAAGAAGCTGTTATATTTCGAACACACTGAATGCTTGCTTTTAGTAATTGACTCTAGCTTTTTACATAACGCTTGCCGCACGCGACGTATACTAAATAAAGTAAATAAATATTGAAAAACTTCATTATCACAAATCTTGAGTATTACCCCAAAAGCAGGACTTGAAGCTCTATAGTCTTCTTAGCGTTGTTCAATGAAATGGCAAGAACTCAAGATTCATTGTGGAAAATCGGCGATGGATTGCTGTAGGGTGAAGCCATTTTGCTACCTATGGTACGAACAATTTCAATCTATGTACTATAGTTTTACAATTTCGGAAAAAATGTCGAACGAACGAAATTCGAAAAACTTCCGTTTGAAAAAAATTTGAACGAACGAAAAATGAAAAAAGTTCGTTTAAAAAAATTTCGAGTCAACGAGAAATGAAAAAAATTCGTTCGAAAAAATTTCAAACGAATGAAAATCGAAAACATTTCGTTCGCAATAATTTCGAACGAACAAAATATGAAAAAAATACGTTCCACGAATGTTCGAACGAACGAAAACGAACGAAAAAAATTCCGGAAAATCTTCCGAAAATTTTTCGAAAATTTCGTTCGTGTACAAATATACTATGTACGCATCAGTAGAACGAATACAGAAGTTGGTAAATTCTTAACCCCTCAATAATAACAGATTTAGGAGGACGATCGCTTGGTGCTGTGTGTTCTCATTCGTGCCTTGCTTTGTAGCAGGGGTGATGAAGTCTCACATACTTGTTCAACTCCTACTTTTATTCGGGATCTTTAGAGAATATATCATTCTGGACGCATCAACACATCTGGTATGTTACCGTAACTCGTGGTAGTTGAAAACAGAGTTCGCTTGAGGGGAATCAAAACGAATAATGTTCTGCAAGCGTTCAATCCTGTTTAGAAAAAAATGCCGATTAAATGGAACATTAATCTAAGGCGATTCAGATTTATGTTATTTGTATGGACGTTTTTTTAGCTCATTGACGTTGGCTTCAGTGTATTGCCTGCCATATCCAGCGTATTCTACCTTGCAATATTTAGAGTGGTCCGCTCCGAAAGGAAGGCATCTACGTGTGCGCTCCGTGTAGTAAATCGAACTGAGATTGAAATACTAAAACAAGGATTCTACATTCTAGCATGCTCCTTGGTGAGCTGTTTTTGCTTCGACAGCGATCAATTTGAAAACCTGCAACTGCTTTGCAATTTCAACTGTTTCTTGTGAAACTTGTGACCCTTCCGTAATGAAAGGAAATGGAGAAAGTAGAGGTATCCTACAATGTGGTGCTGTGGTCAACCTTGTCACTAGGCTAGGATAAACCCCGTGAAAAGTCACTAGAGGGGTCGGACTAGATCGGACCCACACTGATTGTGAGAGCCTACCCTCGATTAGAGAGCACTTTTGATAGCAACAGAAGGCTGGCAAAAAAGATTTAGGAAATATTTAAAACAGCTTACTAGTTCAAATCAGCTAAGTACAGGGTGGCTGAAAGTTCCCCCATTTTCTTGAGCGGTGCTTAAATGCTCTCACTACATATTTTCTTTCGTTCCAATAAAATTGCTGTTTCACACATGCTAATAATATTGCTCGTTTATCATTAGGTTTATGTTTATCAGTTCTGGGTTTGTGCAATGGGCCGTTAAAGGGTGCGTATCACCATTGAAGAATGACACAAGGGCGGAATGAAGACGGCAAACATTGTTCGGAGCACCGTTTTCAAAATTAGCACTGTCTACTCAAACGATCGACGCATTCAACTCCAAGACAAGGTGGTTTCGAGCACAGTCAGGGAACGTGCTGCTAGGGAAGCACGTGCTCTTATTGTGTTTCAAATTACAGGACGTGCCCCAATAAATAAGCCGCCCAATACGCGCATGATGCACATTCAACTCGATGACGAAACGATTATCCAAAAAAAGGAAAGTATACGATGCACTCCTGAGAAGGAGCTAAGGGGTCAGCAGCTCTGCCGGTTCAAATACCCAAGTTTGCGGTACTTTACCAGCCCGACCGCTGGAGGCCTCGTCCAACCGTTGACGGCCCCAGATGCTGCTCGGCGAGCTGGCCGCGTCGCACGTTGGTGTGTGCTACTACGATAACGCTGGACTACCTTGCAGCACGTACTCCTGCGATTGAATTTCATGTCACATGCTCCTGCTATAGAATTTTGCAGCACGTGCTGCTGATTGGAGCACGTGCCCTTGTGATACAGCCTTTGGATGGGTGTGGTCACTCGAGTTGAATGCATATTCGACACGCATTGAATGCGGCGGTTTTCTGAGTACGACGCTGTCAGGCGATTCGATTTGACGGATGGGACAGCGGATGGTACTCGTAGCGGTCGAACAGCAACCGTAATCAAACCAGAGAATATCAACAAAGTAAGTTGCTGAATCCGCAGAAAACCTGACCTCTCAACGAACAAGATGGCATAGGAGAATTAGAAGAACAACGTAAAAGCGAAGCTAAACTTTAAGAGGTACAAAATTGGTCGTGTTCACATCTCACCGAGACCAAAAAGGGTGCTCTCTTGGGATAGACGATCCACTGGAGAGTACAATGATATTAGCAATTTTCTGGGCTTGACATACCGCTCGGTTGGTCACATCAAACAGTTCAGTGTGTTTGAAAAAGACTAAGTCATTTGACGTCTCTAGCGGGATGATTATTTTTCATGAAATTTCTCTAGTGGGTCGTCTATTTCGAATGGGTACCCAAAAAAGAGAAACATTTAAAGAGTTGTCGCCAAACGTTTTGCCCAATCGACCCTGGACGCATGCAGAAGGTATCTTCGCAGATGAGAAAATATTAACGATTCAGCAGCTGCGAAACCGGCAGAATGACCGACAGCTGCCGAAGCAAGGCCAACAGAAGACTCTCGCTGCAATAGTAATCGGCCGATATCATTTCCGTGCCTCAGTAATGGTGTGGGCGGTAATCTATGCAATTGGGAATATGCTGCTGGTTTTTATCGAGAGAAACATCAGGATCAATGCAGCCAGCTACCAACAGCTTGTCCTGTACGATGTGCTGAAGCCATGGGCGACGAAGCACTTCGTCCCTAAAGGATTCACCCTGCAGCTGAACTGGGCACCCTCTCCTTCGGCCAGTTCAACCACTACCCTCTACGAGCAGCTGTTTTCAGGATTCTGGGGCAAAGACATGTGGCTACGGAACTCTCTCGACTTAACTTCAATGGATTTTTCTGTATTGGAGCGAAAAATGTCCGGAAAACGATGGAACAACTCCAATGCCTCCAAATCCGCATTGGAGGATGCATGGAATCAAATCACAAGCGAAGAGCGTGCGACCATCATTGGCAGTTTTCGAAAACGGGTCTGTAAATGTAACAAGCAACACTTGAAAGCATAATTCCCCTTCAACCACTCAGGCAAACCATCGCTCCGAGCGGTACCGGAGAGCTACTCGAGCGGCGCTGCCTCTCCGCTCCGAGCGAAAATTAGCCATCTACTCGGGCCACAGCAGCCGCTCTCTGAGCCACAGCAGTATCGCTCGGAGAGATCTTCGGTCCCAACTGGCACTGCCGTCTCTGTTCGGGCGATTTTCAAAAATTTCCTAATTGCTATTTTTTTTATTTCCGCCTCTTCTGGAGAGGATTAAGCCTGTTAAGAGGATAAGTTACGTGTCACAGCCTGTGGGTCATGAGGTTACTCCTCCCACAGTCCGCAACAACGATACCATCCCAGCATGATCCTCAATGAGGAAGCATTCCCCACCGCGGGCCATGGAGGATCCCCTCGGCCGCCAAAAATTGTCATCCTGAGAGTGATCCGAGGTCACCTCTCAAGAGTGGCCTCGAGGCCAACTTCGCACCGTCTACACGAGGCGAGCCGCCTTTATACACCCGCAGAGCGGGATTGGTTGTTCTTTGAGTGATAACGTGGCTCGCACGTTATCACTCAAAACAACCAATCCCGCGTCTCTCTATCTCTGGCGATGGCACCGCTGTGGCCCCGAGAGCGACCGGAGAGCGACCGAGGGCGAACTGGCACCGGACAGGGCCCGCGGTGCCAGTTGGCCCCTCGCCCGCTGTCCGGGCGATGACGTCATAATTGGGAGGAGCCGGTCCCCCTCGGAGCGATGGTTTGCCTGAGCATCCATAATAGTGACATCGCTGAGGTTTGTCAGGCAATTGAGAACTTGCCCCTCCAACAATGTGAAAAACGTTGACGTTAATCGGAATTAATACTACTACATATTTAAAAGCCAAGTTACCGATAGAAACTCAAATCTCACAGTGTACTCAAATCTTCGAGAAAGGTGTCGCGAACGATGGTATTCAGAAACTTTCTTTTCAAACTCCGCTTTGGTGAAGCTTTCAAACTTGACCTTGAAGGCGAAGTTCACGATAAATCTCGTTTTAGAGTTGTTAGTGTGAATCACTAAGCTGGCAGATGCCGGAGGAGGTATATTTGTTTTGTTAGTCCAGTACGCCTGCTCTCAGCCCGCCCCGGCCGGTTCTAACGAGCTCGTAGCGCCGCGTACGTTTTCGACGGCAAAATGCAAAGAAACTCCGCCAAGTCCAGCTTGATCGAGTCGCGTACATTTCGCCATTGGCGAGCGCTTGCGGAAACTGGCAGTGCCCGTAAGCTCGTCCACAAGCTGAACGTTAGGAATCGCTACTTAGCTTATTCTTTGCGCTTTTCTTCGCTGTTTCTTCATTATTCCATAGCTCACGACCGAACAACCTCATTTTCGAGTCGAACTCGATTATGATAGTCATCATGAACACTGCCTTAATAAAAGGTGGTGCAGTCCGCTCCTTCACGTTGGTGCCAATGGAAACTCCTCCACTCTGCCGAGGCGAGCTGAGCGCGGACTCTCATGTTAAGGCGACAGAACAGGGCGCATCGCCCGTGTGACAGGTCGTCCGATGGGGACCATTGTCAAACTACATGTGATGGTGCTGAAGGTTCCCCTCAAGGCTACGGCCTCCTTGGTAACCGACGCCCACTTACGGAGCCTCCGGTGCAAGGACATCGTCGGAGGGTAACCAAGCTGGTCCTAAAACCCTTATACGTTGCCAAGACTCGCGTTGCAATGTTGCACGTTGTCAGGTTGCTCGAGCGAATTGGATGTTGCTCTGGAGCGTAAACGTATTGATCTCTGAGAAGTGCAAGAGAGAAGATGGTCGGGTAGTGAGTCCAAGTACCAAGAAGATGTTTGAACGTCTTGTATCACGGCAGCGCTGTAACCACGAACGGCTTTGGCATTGTTGTGTCTGAACGCTTCTGTGACGAAATAGCCGGAGTGCACCACTTTGACGGCCGTTTGGTGAAAATAACAATCGTCAGCGAAAAACCACCCATTCATTTCAAGCCGTAGAGAAAGCGAACATCGCGCAATAGGGAGAGTTATATGAGAAGCTGGACACGCGAGATGGTGAGCGCCTTGTGTACCGACTCGCGAAGTCTCGTCAACGTGGAACGGAAGACAGAGAAATTCTGTGGCGTCAATGATGAGAACGGTCAGCTGCTCATGCACCTTGGAATGGTTATGAGGAGATGGCGGGAATATTTCGAGATCTCGTCGGAAGGGTTCCCACATCCTCCTATTCCTGAATCGATACCCGCGAACGGCACTGTCTACTGAGGAAGTTCAGACGGCATTAGTACGTATGAGGCCGGGAAAGCGACGGGCCCGATGATATGGCCGCTGATATGTGGAAGTCACGGTGCTGAAACTCTGCTGACTGGCTAGCGCAATTCTTCAATCAGGTGGTCGCTGAAAAGAAGACACCTGAAGTTTGGCAGCGCAGCACGACTATTCCAATCTGGAAGAAGAAGAGCAGTTCGGCAGATTGTGCGAATTATCGCCCAATACGTTTGCTGTCTCATAGCATGAAAATCTTCGAGTGTGTCCTCGATCGTCGAATCCGCGAAAACGTTTAGATCACAAAGAAGCAGCGCGGCTTTGTTGCCAACTGTGGCGCCACCGATGCTATTCATGCTGCTCGACTACTATTCGAGAAGCACCGCGAGAATTACAAGACGCTTTCTCGATATAAAGAAAGGGTTTGATCGAGTCTCGCATGTTGTGATCTAGTTTGCTTCGCGACACACTGGTGTCCCAGAAGAGTTCATCGACTGGGTCGAAAGCCTTCATGCTGACCCAAGAAGTCGTGTTCAAGCCGCTGCTGGAATCTCGGCCAAATTTCCCATCCCTGTCGGAGTGCACCATAGTTCTGCTCTGTCCACGCTTCTTTCTGTCACCGTGATACACAATCACACGAGACTTACAGAAACCGGCTCCATGGTCGCTGCTGTATGCCGATGATGTAATGCTTGTAAGATAAGGCTGACGTTGAGCGACAGGTGCAGGCCTGAAGTGATCGACTGTCTCGATTCGGACTAGGTCTCAATGTCAAGAAAACAAAGTATCTGACGACGGATAGAAATTATCGAGGGTCTATCAAGATCAACGGTATCGAGCTACCGCGTGCTAAAGTTTTCAAGTATTTTGGATCGACTATCGCGTCTGATTGCGGTCTAGAGAGTGAAGTTGCCTCTCATGTGAGCGCAGCGTGGTTGGAATGGCATTCGATGACTGGAGTTCTATGCGACAAGAAAATCTCTGATCACCTGAAGTCAAAGATCTATCGAATGGTAGTGCGACCCGTTGCGCTGTATGCCGCAGGGTGCTGGCCTGCAACTAAAAATGCGGAACGTAAACTTGATGTGGTGGAGACGAAAATGTTGCGTTGGTCTCCTGGTGTCACACGCTTGGACCACATTACAAACGACGACACCGGGTATGGTGGTGGTATGGCTGTGTTCTGCGTGCTGGTAACGATACCGTTTGTGGAGCCGGCCTGAATCTAGATGTGCCTGGCAAGCGAGAAGAAGAAGAAGAAGAAGAAGAAGAAGAAGAAGAAGAAGAAGAAGAAGAAGAAGAAGAAGAAGAAGAAGAAGAAGAAGAAGAAGAAGAAGAAGAAGAAGAAGAAGAAGAAGAAGAAGAAGAAGAAGAAGAAGAAGAAGAAGAAGAAGAAGAAGAAGAAGAAGAAGAAGAAGAAGAAGAAGAAGAAGCAGAAGAAGAAGAAGAAGAAGAAGAAGAAGAAGAAGAAGAAGAAGAAGAAGAAAGAAGAAGAAGAAGAAGAAGAAGAAGAAGAAGAAGAAGAAGAAGAAGAAGAAGAAGAAGAAGAAGAAGAAGAAGAAGAAGAAGAAGAAGAAGAAGAAGAAGAAGAAGAAGAAGAAGAAGAAGAAGAAGAAGAAGAAGAAGAAGAAGAAGAAGAAGAAGACTGCTTTTGGAAAAGATTACATCGATAGATTACTGTCGCCTAGACTCCAGTTGGCAGTAAACATTCCTGGTTCTTTATGCGCTGTTGCTAGATGGTAAATATCATTGGATGAAGTCCTACTTAGGCATCTTTCATAGTCCTCACCGCAAGCGCAGCACGCGCGTGACGCGTGGGACGAGCGGTGGACAATGAAACTTTTCACCGCGCGGGACGCGCGGGACGAGCGGGAAGCCACTATGAAATCTCCAGCGGCACCGCCATGGCGGTGCGGGTTAAAGTCGGGCTTCAACTGAGATTAGTGAAGAAATTCCTAGTTTGCATTTGAGTATGCGGTAGCGCAGGATAGTTCCAGAATCATTTACTGTGCTTATCTGGGCGAAATTCCGGTCCGCAGTTGCGTCTCGACACGCTTTGTGGCCGCACGCGCTCGAATCAGTCGGGTTTCCAGCGCCAAAGCCGACTCGATGTGGCTTTTTTATTCAATTTTCTCTAATTTCTCTTAGTCTCCAGTTTCCAAAACCCATCTAGAGTCAGCAGATCGGCGGCTGCGGCGCTAGAAGCTCTTCTGACTCGGGAGCATGCGGCCGCAAAGCGTGTCGAGACGCAGTTGCGGACCGGAATTTGACCCAGATAAGCACGGTATGTTGGAGTGGACTCAAATCGAGAAGCAATTATTGATTGAGACGGTAAAACCGCCGTGGCGGTTTGGGCGGCGCCGCTATGGCGATGCTGATGGACTATGAAAGTTCTTACCGCGCGTGCCGCGCTTGCGGTGAGGACTATGAAAGATGCCTTATAGGGCGTCCCTGAGCAGTTAGAGTAGCAGAGGTTGGGTCTGAGAAACAGCACATATTTTTGCATTGACCCAATACAGCGATACAGTTTCCTCAGCGATGAGTTATGTTAAGCAAGCATTTTCAGATGTAATGTCAATCGCTGATTATATGGAAACCCAATTGAAGAAAAAACATTCGTAAGAAGTCAAAATTTCTATGGATCCTTATGGTGGTTTCAGTGACACTTAGCGATGTGCATGAGAGTTCATTTCACGGAACAAATTCCAAGAGCCATCGCAATGAACAACACATCCTCTACTATGGTCCCATTTACCACATCAGGGTTGTTCGAAAAAAATAGAACAAGCCAATCGTCGCTTTCTCATTGCTTTCTGAATCTTAATAATAATTTGCTTTGAACAATACAATTACAATGAGAACTATCAATTTGGCATATTGTCCCCAATCTTATCAACTCGTCTAAAGTGGAACAGATTGGTTGTATATCAGCATGCAATCCGTAGGAGTCTCAGCACATTTAGGCTGCACTTGAAACAAACAGGATATGCAGGAAAAAGAAGAATTTGCATCAAAACACTGATTTTCAGGTACCTATAACAACGAGTATAGCAGATGATGTGGCCTACATGCATAGAATAGCCACAGAGGACTTTTCGTATGTGGTTGCGAACATTAATCGAATGACCATGGAAGTAGCACCACTAGGATTTGGTCTTATTGTTATTGTATTCTCTCGCGAGTTGCGTAAACTACTGCCTACATTCAGGGGCCGGACTCATCAACGATAAAACCGCGGGTTTAGAATAAAATTTACTCTGCCGGGTGAATTTCCGCTATTCAACGAGGATTAAACCCAAATTTTGCGGTATACTCAGAAGATTTTCGTTTACTTCATTTCGACTTTGAGAACAACTTTCTGCTTGTCGCCGTAACGAATCACGGTATAGTTGTTCTTACGTGGATAACAACTTGAGATTCACCAACTTGTCACCAACAATTGATCTTACTGTAAGAGCAACTTTATAACAAGTTATCAGCCTTATGTTGTTATCTAGTTGTTGATACCGTGCAGCAGAATGTAGCTGACTTATCAACAACACTTTTCGATCCACCCAGGGAACCCTACTCTATCACTGCATTGATTCGTAGCAGTGAGAACTGCTAGGAATCAATATAGGGATTAGGGAGTATTTCCTAAGATCCTCAAACCTTATCCCATGCTTCGAACACTGAGATACGGTTTGCAACTCCTAAAAAACACCGTTCTGTTGGTACAGTGTTTCTTAGAAGGCTTCACCGTAAAGAATTATTCTTAAAAAATGCACAAATATGTTTATCCCAACAAGTCACGCAGGGGAATAAAGACGGCAGCTACATATAAATCTAGAGAGGATCATGCGAATCAATAGTGCACAAACTAAAAGAGCATCATTCAAGGATAGCGAAAAAACCCAAAAATTAATACGAAATCGGAGAACATGGTAACAGAGGAGGGATAGCACCAACATGGCAAAAATTGCACTAAAGCTCTTAGTTAGTTTCATGGACCGGTACACAGATCCGCAAAACTTGATGTCTTTAACGTTTCTTGACTTGTTCAGATGTTTATAAACTACAGCGGTCTAAAATTTTAGACAGAAATTTATGGCCTGAATATAGCAAAGGAGAGAGTGGAAAGCTCATCCAGAGCAAAAGATCGAATATCAAAAGTCAATTCATCAGCACCGACTGCCCATGATATGTACTTCAACGGATTCAAGAAAAGATTCCTCCTTTTCACGATATGCGACTTCCAACTGTGAAATCCATAGAAAAACTTCATAGAAACTTAACGAAATGGAGGACTGATTTATTTCGCTATCACTGCTGTCCACGGAGTTTCTAATTAGTCCCCCCCCGTCCTTCGACGTGCGCATAGTGAGAAATAAAAACGGGAAAGTGGAAAAAACCGATTATCTCAGGTCTCACTAAAAGTTACCCCGACTTCATCAATTTTCGGAGTTTTCAATTTTCGGAATTTTGGCAAAGTGTGATAAACTGCTAAACTGTTTTGAAGCACACACCATTTTCTATCTCTTCATTCTCATAGAGAAACCTGGCAGTTCCTAAGTTAAATGCTGAGTTCGAGTGGAAATTTTTGAAACTGAGTCAATCAATCCACCGAAGCTGCTGAATATGACAGGACACTCAATCCTTTCGAGGGCTATGTAGATGGGTGAAACACAGCGTTCGCAGAATTTTTGATAGAACGTGATTATTGATTTTTTTTTAAGAAAAAAGTCTTGAAATTAAACATTGCTGCAATATAAATTTCGCAAGTTCCTACTCGAAAAAATATTTTGTCATTGACTAATAGGATTGCGACGAAAACTGATGAGAAAGGTAATTCAGCCAAGTGGTTAAAAATGTTAAAAAAGCCCATATAACTTTGACAGCATTGGTGTTCTGCTAGAGGGAATAGTAGGGAATGCGCCTAGTGTGTACATTGAATTTTTTCTTCAAATTTTGGTTCGAAAGCCACCAGGTTTAGCTGAGATCTCAAAAAAGGTTACACAGAAAAAGATCTGCACTTCCAATTTGTAATACAAGAATCAGAAGAAAAAACGAAACAAGGAAATATGAAAATAAGAGGAAAAAGAAGATCAGGAGCAATGTGAGAGTGTAGAAGTGATTGGAATCGAGAATCTTCCGTGTTTCGAAACCGGCACTCAAATTGTACTTTAAGTGAATCAAAGCTTGTTTCTACCGTTTTATCATCTTTAATCGGCCAGCAAAGTGGATTTCGAGTTGTTTTCTCTCGTGGATTAGCGCAATGTAGGGATGCAATTGTTTCAAAGTCAATTCATAGTTGATAGTCACTGACAGAAGTCGATGCTTAGTTGAAATAAACTGGTTTCAAGCTGAATTAGTGGAATTAAAGTTGATTTTGTTAGAGATTGCTGGGAATCAAGTAATTCTAAAAGTTCTGAGTATATGGGAGTATTCGATAGCCAGTTAGAGGAGTCGGGTATCCGATACTATTCTCTCAGCAAGGGAGCTCAATCAGTAGTTTTCTTCTACTAGCAAATCGCCAGAATTGATAAAGCATTGCATGTTGAACCACTTGCGTTTAACTTACAGCCTCTCTCTCCCATTTTGAGCTAGCCGAAGTAAGGTTAATCGAGTTCATCATATCAAAAGCTCCTTATCAAGGGTGTGCGGAAAATTCTTTTCGGTAAGTTTTTTACCGAAACTTTTTACGAAATTTTCCTAACTGTGGTGATGCATGCCAAAAGGAAGTGTTCTCTCAGAAAAAAGCGCCGAAAGGCTGTACGGAGCAGTTATACACGCTGCGACACTCTATACTGTAGACTTGGGACCGAATCGAATATATATTCGAATAAAATTCGAATATTCGAGTATTCGAGTATTCGATTCATTCGGGAATTAAAATTTTGGTGTTTATTCGAATATTCGATTCACTCGAGAATAGAAATTTTAGATTTATCCGAATATTCGATTTATTCGGGAAATTAAATTTTGGATTTATTCGAATATTCGATTCATTCGGGAATTTAAATCTTGGATTTATTCGAATATTCGATTTATTCGGGAATTCAATTTTTGGATTTATTCGAATATTCGATTTATTCGGGAGTTTCAGTTTTGGACTTATTCGAATATTCGATTTATTCGGGAATTAAATTTTTGGATTTATTCGAATATTCGATTTATTCGGGTATTCAATGTTTGGATTTATTCGAATATCCGATTTATTCGGGAGTTAAAATTTTAAATTTATTCGAAATATCGTTTCATTCGGAATTGCAAATTTCGGGGTGTGTTCGAATTTTGAAATTCGGTCAATTTCAGCGCCCACATTCTAATTAGACCGGGGACGGGCAACTCATTCCTGCACCAATTTACGATCGAAACCAAGGTGCACCCCAAACCAGGATTTCAAAATCATTTCACGGTGTGAAAGATTTCTCTGTCATTTGCACCAACTCAGATACTTGGGTGGGGGACAGGGGCTGTCTACACGGCGAGGGAGAAGCTGTCCCGTCTTCGCAGTTCGGAACGTCACGCCACTCAACGCGAGCGAAGTGGTCCCGAGAGGAATTAGAGCCGCGAAAGGCGGGAAAATTCCTCCCTCGGTGTGTAGAGAGCCCCTGTCTCCTTGGAAGGTCCGATTCGGTCGCGGTAGGATTTTTAATCGAATACCTAGTCGAGTTGAATGAAACTTCCGCAGCAGCACGTGTTGCTCCGAGGAGCACGCGACTTCTTCGATAGGACTACGTGGCACAGAGAGATAAACCCTTGCGGCACCCCCGATCCCTAAGCGGCAGCACGTGGCCTGTTCGATAGGACTACGTGGCGCAGCGAGGCAAAACTTTTGCCTCACCCTATTTCCCACGCTGAAGCACGTGTCCTGTTCGATAGGACTACGTGGCGTAGACAGGCAGAACTTTCGTAGCACCCCCGTTTCCCACGCGCGCGGCAGCACGTCGTCCTATAATAGAAGCACTGAAATGCGAGCGGGTCTCCCCCAACAAGGATATGGTCCGAGTCACGGCCCGCACCAGAGGTCACTCCCACAGCATCCCCCGACAAGGAAAGCACCCTCGCCACGGTCGACAGCAAAGGAGCTCCCTTCGCTGAGGACCATGGGGGACCCCTCAGCGGTGAACAATCGTCCAGAAAGTAACTCGTGGTCACCTTTCAGGAGCGGCCTTGAAAGGCCGAGTGCGCTCTCTTTGGGATGGTGCCCCTTTTATACGTGCTGTGCGGATGATAGGCGCCTGATCAATTGAGGAGCAATCGATCAACGTTTTCAATCATAGGCATCGTGGCTCATTCATCGTCAAATTGCATCGTAGTCGAGTCGAAAGCGTGTCGTGGACGGGTGGAAAGGTTATGTGTTGCGGTACGTGTTTCCTACAAGGACGACGATTAGGCCAAGTGGCGCACGGAAGGTATGCGGCCGTATCGTTGTCCACACCGCTTTGTAGTAGAACAGAAAGCCTATTGTGGCCGAATCGGACCCCCGGCTCTCTGAAAGCGTAAGGATTCCGCCCACCAAGGGATTCCATTCCCCTGAAATAAATCGGTGAGGACCTCGACAGGGACGAGTTGCTCGTCGACCGAATCGGAAAAAAACCCTATTTCGTTCACCCCTAAACAGAAACTCTTCAAACTGTCGTTCTGCAAATGGGGTAAGCATTTTTTGTATGTAGGTTTTCCGCGGTTCACTCTTGTGCGCAGGGTTCTCGTTGCGTGCTACACAAGCGCCAGCACCCATCGATCAGCTTTTCTCCATAGCAGATGAGAAGCGGCAGGCGTCAGCGATCAATGGCAGGCGTCAGCAACCAGAGAGCGGCGTCAAGTCGTGGGACAAACCCTGGCACATGACGCTCGACGGCTGCCGCATGCAACGTGTCCGAGAACGGCACTGGGTTAACGATGGTATTGATAAAATTAGTGACAGCCGCTACTGCCGCTATGCCACCACCGTCAGCTACAGGCCGGCTGCAGTGGTCGCTGGGAAGTGAGATCAGTAACAAATGTCAAAGATGCAAACATCCAGCGTCACTTGACGCTAGGGCGTCTGCTATGGACGGAGCCTTAGGCGCGGTGCTATTCGAGTCTTAAATATGTAGCACACGTGATAATCCAGGCCTCGATTTCCCTTTCTTGAATCGGTTCGATCGGTTACAGGCTACGGCGCGAGGTGCGATAAAGGTCAACTCTGATCCGAACCCCCCGAAATCCCGTCACTTCCCCCGCCTCCCCCCCCTCCCCCTGTGAGGAGATAATGATCACAACCGGTGATGGGGGGTCTTCAAATCTCCATTTAGTACCTTCGATTGCTTCATTATTGAATTAGAAAACAAATCATGAACGCAGCTCGAACCCGGAGAGCGCTACAATAGGGGGGGGTCTTTGGAAGAATATCACAGTCCAGGACTGTATTGAGAAGTTACAGGTATTTTTCAAGATTGTTAATAGGGCTTTTTCCGTTTCAGCATCCTGCAGAAAAGTTGGTCCGGTACCCAAATAGGAGAATAAGTTTTTAGGTCGTTTGAAACGGTCTTTGGGGACCAATTTTTAGATGTGACACAACCGATTGTATCACACCTACAAAGTAGTTTCCAAAGGCCGTTATGAACAATACTAAAAATATTTTCTCTTATTTTGGTCCCGGACAGACTTTTCCGCACGTTCCAGCAACGCGAAAAGTCCTGTCACAATTTCAAAAAATACTTGAAAAAATGTAAAATTTTCATCACAATCCTGGACTTTGATATCATTCACGGACACTTTCTAGTGTAGGGCTCTTCGGCTTCAAGCTGCTTTATAAACTTACGAAATTCTGGGCACGTTTTCAAATGCCTACAGTCATATTCCAAATGTAGTTTGCGTTTGCGAAGCTGCACCTAGGTGCGTGCCTTCATGGCATGAAAACAGGCTCCGCCCATGTAACGAAGCGCTCTTCCGCTTGAAGCTGCGTCCATGTGTTGTTTTCTACCTGAGTGAAAAAACAATCGAGGATAGTAAACGGAGACTTGAAGACCCCTCGGTCGTGGCCATTGTCTCCTAGCGGGGGGGGGGGGTGAGGAAATCACGGAATTTGGATGGGGGGGGTACGTTGGACCAAAGTTGACTTATATCCCTTCTCGCGCCGTGGCCTGAAGGGCGTTTTCCTCCTCCCAGCTTGGAATCAAGTGGGGCACCGCACACAAACATTGTGCCAAAAATTCTCTAGCGGCAATCGATTATTTTCCCGTGTTCCGGTGTGATCCTGATCTCGATTTCGAAATGTCGAATACTGTTCGAATATTCGAATACGATTCGAATATTCGAATAGTTGGCCGACTTTTCGAATATATTCGTTCATTCGGGAATTTATAAAATGCCTTATTCGAATGTATTCGTTTATTCGGGATTTCTCAATAGGCCTTATTCGAAATGTATTCATTTATTCGGGATTTTTTGAAAGGCCTTATTCGAATGTATTCATTTATTCGGGAATTTCGGAAAGGCCTTATTCGAATGTATTCATTCATTCGAGAATTTCGAAGAGGCCTTATTCGAATGTATTCATTCATTCGAAAATTAGGGTCGAATGCAAATGTATAGTATACTGTATCCTTGCGAGACCTACCCTGTTGGAGATTTGACAATTTCCATCGGCTGATTATTTTTTAGATCTAAATTTGTTAAAATATCACCGAAGCGACATAATGAGCACTGCTATGACAGGAGCAATAGTTTTCTAGTAACTTTCTGCAATAAACAAGTGATAGAGACGTGAAATATCGATAGAATACAATTGAAACGCCCGAGAATTTTCAGTCTGCAATATTGCGTCAAGGACGAAATAATGCAGATGAGTTCTTGATCCACGCAGCAAGCGGCGGCAATGTCATCGCGAGACGTTTTCAATCCGCTGGGGTATAACTAGGGCCTAAAAGTACTAATTGGACAGTGAGGAAAGGTGCTGGTACGATAATTTCACAATGGAGCTGTTCCAAAACTGCAGTGGATTCAGTGTTGTGCTCAGAGGCTCCGAAAAGAATGTCTCTAGTTACTGAAATATCTGCTACAGGACTCTACTGTGTTGCAAACCTGTTGACATTTCTGAATAAAGTATGTATTTCTCGCAGTAGCATCTCGATAAGAAGAAGCACGTGACACAAGTTGATAAGGGGTGCGCTCGAAGAGTCACTCTGATATGGGAGGGCTTGAGAGCGAATGGCGCGCGCACCTTCTCGCGGACGAGTCCTTTTTACATCGCTATGCTCTTTTCTTGGATATTCCTGGAATAACTAGCCACCCTCAAGCCATTTCGTTTTTTTTTCTGTCGTTTTCTGTCGCCCGAATGATTACTAGTTCTCCTATTCGTTTCTCCTATCCACGAGGTGTACACGAGAAAGTGTGCGCGCCATGCGCTCTAGGGCCCCGCCCACATCGGAGTGCCTCTTTTCCCTCCCCCAGGGTGAAGAGATCGTTTGAACATCCAAAAAATAAGAAAAAGGGTTGAAAAAGAGTGAAAAAAGAGGGATGAAGTAGGATATCGCGCCAAAGGCGTGCCATAACACTAGCAACCCCTTGAAATACGAGTGAGAAGTAGGCCGACTAATCAAAAAACATCAAATTTTTTAGGTAAAAATTTCGGTTAATTTCGAGAAAAACTCGGTAAATCGGTAAATCAAAATTTACCGGGAAACTTCGGTAAATTCGGAAAATCGGTGAATCGGTAGACGGAAAATGCACACCCTTGCTCCTTATGACTGTTCTATTTTGCCATGACCGACCTCTACTTTCGGAGAATTACTTTCATACAGTACAGGTGTCTTTTTGTTCTGAGAAATTTGAATCAGTACTTGGTTTAAGCATTTCAAAGTGGCTCAAAGGCAGGGTTATGGATAAAAACAGTTGTTGTACTATCCCCACCCTGGCGAACTGGGGCTTCGAGAACAGGTTGATCTCGATTTTTCGAATAATTGAATGGTTAAGTTCTAGACCTGTTATTGCTTCAAGTCTTCAATTGAAAGTATATCTAGCAATGAAAAACGCCATCTTAACACAGTAGTTCATTTAGAACTTTCCAACATCAATTGGAAATTTTCATCGACGAAAACAAATTTCCACTGTGGGCGAGAGGATTCTGTCGCTCAGTTTTGGTTCACTATTTCTGGTGAACGCAGGGGGTGAACTCAGTTCCGACGGGCTCGGCCACGCTCAGAGGAACTAAACACAAGCTTAGGTGGCAGCCGTGACGAATCCTTTAGCCACTCGTCTTTGGGAGAGACATGGTAGCGGCTTTCCCCTCCCCTTCAGGTTCATACCTAATAAACATGGGGGAGCGACCCCAAATATCAGGATTATCAACATTTTACACGAGGGTATTAGCAGTGTTACTGGTAGATTAGGCTCCTGTGTGCCTCGGTCGGCTCTCCTCAGTCGGACTTGGAAGGTTACTTAAAGTCACTTGTCACTTTCCAGAAGATCAGCCGGATGCTGGAGGATAATTTTGTTTACTAGGAAATCTCTTTTTGGTTTGAGGGGAGGGGAGAGGTAGAGGGTTCCCTACTGCCGGCTCCTCTGTTCCACAGTCAGCAGTAGGGGTGCCCCGACCGTAGATCGTGGCTGCAGGATCACTATTCCAATGGGGGCACGATCCTAGTGAACGGATATCTCTGGAGTCCCCTCTGCGAACCAGGAAACAATAAAGATTTGTGAGAGGAAAATACTAGCATACACCCTACGATCGGCCTCACAGAGCCAACAGGACCCTGTGAACCTCCTTTTAGCCCCTCCCATTACAGCCAAGGACCAGCTTGCTCATTTTAGAAAATCGACCGCAGCTGTCGTTGGGGATGGAATGAGGTTGGGTTGGGGATGGTTCCCCGCTTTCACCAAAGTGTATGAGTTCAAATAACTGACGATCAGCTTACTTTGACTCGAAACAGTCGACTATCGAGTTTATTCGACTATTAGGGTCTATCGAATAATCGAGTTTTCGGGCAACTCAATTTCGCAAATTTTTGAATAATCGAGTTTTCGACTAAATTTTTTTTTCAAAATTTCAAATAATCGAGTAGTCGAATGACTCGATGTCAACTGTTTCAGTCGATACCAAGGGTCGATGACTTAGTTATCGAGTCATGCTGTATAGAATTCTGAAGCATATTTGTTCCTGTGACTTTGCTTGCCGATAACGAAAAAATCCTTTCGCCTTGCAGATTCACATAAAAATTCAGAGTGTGTTCAGAGTACTCAGATTTTTCACAATACACAGAAGCTGATGTAGTAGACAAAAGATATAGTCATTCGCACGCTAGATGATTGATTACTGAAAAATGTCCGCATGAATCCTCCCTGAGGTACAAACTGATATTTTCAGATTTTTTTTAAATCGCTCTTTAGCTTCTTCCAGCCTCTGTCGATTGT
Source organism: Aplectana chamaeleonis (assembly GCA_029168955.1). NCBI lineage: Eukaryota > Metazoa > Nematoda > Chromadorea > Rhabditida > Cosmocercidae > Aplectana > Aplectana chamaeleonis. The sequence goes on along the minus strand of JAPDOI010000613.1, from coordinate 226,550 downwards.
ACCTTATGCAGAGACTTTGAAATTATATATTACACTTATGTAGGTTTTACTAGCGATTTCCTACTCAGTGATATTTTTCCTGATCTTTTCCCCAAAACTGGTTTTTTCCATTTCTTTTCGACTTTGGAACAGTAGTCGATATTTGTCGAAATATGTGAGTATCCCTAACAAGGTAAGCTTCTGCGAAAACGTCTAGTATTGTTAGTATCTTTTGTGGCTCAGTGGTAAAATACGCAGTATCTTGCCCCGAGCCGCAAGTTCGAAAAAGTTATAAGCATTTTTCAAGCTCCGCGAAAAAGCAGTGGTACCCATCAGGCATTTTTTGGGAGTTTCGAAAAAAATTCTTGGATTTTACTCAAATCTAGCACGTAGGGGTAAGCTAGGGCGGCGACAAGAAATGTGGAGCCCGTTTGTCGAAATACTGAGGTTTTCTGCAGGTTACGGTAGGTACTATGTCATTTAGGGTGCAAAAACTTTCTAAGTGTTTCGAAAGTGGAGAAGTGGACGTCAGATTCGTATTCACCAGTACATAATTACAAATATGAGTAAAAGCCTACTACTGGAAAGTGTGTGTTAGTCGATTTTTGTCCTTTTTTTTGTGAGAAAAGAAGCAATATGGGAAAGCGAGGAAACCCCGAGCTCTCCGCTTTTTTCTTTGCCGTTCTGCACTATTTGATGTTAGTATATGGGATTTGACCCATGGTGACAACGCAGTGAACTGCACCAATTTCGCCCCAATTGTTCTTTGGCCGGCGTCGCTAGCCGACCGCGTCGCTTTGAGCTTGTTCTCATCATGGGGAAGTGGTCGGAAGAATTTAGCACCGAAAAGAAAATTTCACCCATTGAGAGGCCCCAGCATCACATCCCGTTAGTGCGCAGTTGTGGCCTTCAGGCACCGCTAAGTATGTTGCGCTCAGCGCCCGAAACTACCCCCTGAGCTAAGTTTGGGCGAAGGCGCATTTTCTGAATTTTGTGCAGACTGATAGCGTTTTGGACTTGGACGGATTTTAGATTTGCTGTTTATTTATTCCAATGGCAAGGCCTTGGTATCGTGTTGTTCCAGATTTAACTTGAAATCCTCCCAGGTGGATTATTTGGGGCGCTGATCACACATCTGTGGTTTATTTGTCGATTTTCCGAAGTTTTCGACTAGATTCGTTTCAAAGCTTCCCATGGTGGGAAAATATTATGGCAAATCGCGACTTTTGATTTTTTTCGATTTCCGCAGTGCGAGTTGGCTGAAATTGTTTCTCTGAGGGTTATTTCGAGTGCTGAGCACGAATCTGAAGTCCGTTCATTGATTTTCGACAGATTACTGTAGATTACGTATGGATGTTCGGTAGTTCGATCAAAGTCTCAGACTTGACTCAAAATTTGTATGCGGGGGTTATCCGGGGTGGTGAATACGGATTTAGTGTCCTGTTGTCAATTTTCGAAATACTAAGGTAGGCTTTGCCGCCTAAATGGCATGGCACCTACCGTAACCTTGAACAAACTTCAGAATTTCGACAAACGAACTCCAGATTCGTGTTCAGCACCCTAGACTAGCCCTGCATACAAGCTTCGAGCCGAATCCAAAATTTTTTGCAAAACACCCTGAAAATTGTATAGGGCCGCCCCTTACCTTCAACTAAGCCTTGACGAACACATATAACTTTTTCAGAGTGGTTTTAGGCAGCTGCGGAGATCGTAATCGGATTCTATGCCAAAAACGGTTCTAGAATTATACATTTCATCCGGAATGGCCAGGCTGACAAAAAATTGTTCCCTTGTTAGTCCCGGCACGATTCACCTTTTCTTTCAGCACGTTTGTCATAGTGCTGCATGATGCAAGAGCGGTAATCCGCATTTGCGGACCGGAATTTAGCTCCGAAAGCGACAGTATGAGAAGAAAAACAGGGCAAGAGTGAACAAAAGCTCTGAACTTTGAATCAATGGAAACGGTTCACTAGAAAACTGATTTTCGAGCGTTAATAAGTTCAAGTATTTGTTGAAGTGTAGGATTCTCATGGTCAAAACTAGAACGATGACGTCAGTATCTTGCTAGCAGCGGTTCTACGCCCTACACCCTTCATTGCGGTCACCGCGAGGATGTCATGCTTGATTTTTCGGGCATGGTGGCAAAGCCATATAACCACCATGCTCCGAAAATCAAGGATGACGTCATTGCGATGACAGCTATGAAGGGTATAGGACGTAGAGACGATGGCAATAAGATGATGACGTCATCATCTTATTAGAATCCCTGCTATGAAAGTTGGACCGAGCCACGATCCACAAAGGCGTGACGTCATCACCGAGAGTGCAGTCCCGGCTATGAAAGGTGGACCGACGCACGATCCACGGAGTAGTTACGAGATCACCGAGACTGCAATCCCGGCTTAGAGAGGTGGATCGATGTCATTCCCGAAACGAGCGAGCCACGTTTCGGGTTGACCCCGCCTCTTTTTTCGTTTCGAGCCAGAGCGGTTCAACGGTCCAACCTCGCTCTGACGGCGCTCGAATCGAACCGGTGCCTGAGGAACTACCGCACAACCACCGGAATCTACAGTAACGTTGAACATTTATTCTAGAAAGGCTTATTCCATTTGCAATAGCCACGGCATGTAATGATCCTTCTCTTGTCAGCGACTCTCATTGCTGCATGTGAACCTAGAAATTGTGTGGGTTCTTCTCTTCGCTTCGCTTTATTGATTAAAAAGTGACTCATTGCTCATGAAGCAGCCACTTAATACTTCCAGTGTACAAAATGAATTTACACAAAAAAATGAATAAAAAATGAATGGAAAATGAAAAATCAATGAAAAATGAAAATGAATAAAAAATTAATAAAAAATGAAAAAAATGAATGAATTTCAATGAATTTGGGCTCGAACATTTTAGCAATTCAAAAGTTGTACTCAAAGTTGATCATTTAGGCTCAAGACATCTGACGCGTTGTTTTTTTTAGTGTAAGTTTCCAGCGGAACTTTTCGAAGATTGCGGATGTCACAATATCCATATGTTGAGCCACCTTGCAGTCCGAACAAGAAGGGAATGGAACGCAGTTCCAGAAGAGTATCCTTTCATTTCATGGCTGTGATGCGAACCCACCAAATCTTCCTCTGCTTGGTTTGCCGAACCAATACTTGCTTGGCCTCAGCTTCACGTTCGCACGAATGATGCTGAAAGCTAGGACTAAACCGCTCGTAACCCTACTGCTTCTCATTCTTTAAAACTCGGGACGGTCATGGTAAAATGGGAGAGCAGGTGGCCACCCAGGGTTTGAAAGGACGTATCCAAAAACACTCTCCTTGTGAATATTTTCTGAACCTTCTCCACGGCCATACTGTCTTTTTTGGAAAACGCACTCCATTTGGAGGTTCCACATTCTAAGTGAGGTAAAATATATGTAGGTCTTCGAATTCTTAACAGTTGGGTGGGATCGCTACTTTGTATATTCCTGGGTAGCACAAAAAACAGAGCTTTTCTTCAGTGTTCTCATAGTGATGTGTGAACTAGAGACAGTTCTCAGTTCATATCCCCGATCTCTGACTTTACCTTCATTATTGAGGTGGTTCCATTGACTGCGTATGGGAGAGGTATGCAAGAACCAATATGAGAAGTCATCGTTTCAGAAAGGTTCACAGGCAACTCCTACAGCGGCGGACTTTGCAGCGGCAGGCTAAGGTACTCCGGAACTTTGTGCCACCGCACGTCACAGAAACCGAGTGAATGAGCCCAGAAATAGTTCAATTGAACCTTGAATTCAAAATTCCTCGCGGTGTCAGCTCCCAGCCAATGGACTGTGAGGTTTGTACAGCAGCACGTAGCACACTAATAGAATTTTACACCTGAGCACCTGTAAGTAGTACTGTCAAAATGTAACACGAAAAAATTTGTGACGCGCAGACAGTATACAAGCAGAGAGAAGCGGATTCGTGACATACACAGCCTTCCATATGCTAAAAGGCAGCGTGTTCATTTTTTTACAGGTCGGGCTACCGGGTTGCGATGTATCTCAAAGAGGCCTCACAAAACACTCAAGTTTTGGAGGAAAACCCGTTCAAAAATCTTCAGCATTCGGATTCTTGTGTGATACACAAACATCGGGAATTTGAACATATCATTTGGATTAGCCCTCTTAACTTTTTAGGTTCCACAATACTTTCCGCCTTTCTGCTGTCGAAAATTCTCTAAAAACAAGATGCTTTTCCCACACACGTCTGAACTCAAGGATTTCTAAGAATAAGCAAATTAGAATTTTGGATTTCCGCGACCTGTCGGAGCCTTTCGTGGCGCTTCTGTTCCTTGTGTTAGATGATCAACCGGGAAAACGCCTTTTCATATCACAAGTAGTTTTCACGAGCCTGCAGCATTATGAGTACGCAACATTGAGGTCTCAAGCTTCGCCAACTATCGCTCCAGCCGCGAAGCGGCTGGAGAGGTTTGGTTTTGCCTGAGCCTTGTGATCACTTCGAATTTTAAAAAGTTGTTCATAAAACAATCAAAACAATTTTTTGCAGATTTCCTTATGGATATAAGTGAAGTGGTCCAGTCCAGTTCGGACCGATTTGGTTCACAAGTAACAAAGTTGTGAGCCCGAAAGGTTAATAAAAATTCATGGTGTGCGCCGTGGACAGTTGGCCGTGGGCCGTGGGCCGTGGGCCGTCGGTCGTCGGTCGTCGGCCGTGGGCCGTGGGCCGTGGGCCGTGGGCCGTCACGCTTTCCATTCACTGCCAGCAGGCGATCAATTTGGCAGGCAGGGAAGTTGGTAGGGGGTACATAGGCTGGTGAGTAATCGATTTCTAGGCCAGCGTGGATTCAGATGACGTCATCGAGACGTCGTGAAGAATGCATCTGACTTCTGATGACGTCATCGGGAAGTTGTGAAAAGTGCATCTGGCTTCTAATTACGTCATCGGGACGTCGTGAAAAGTGCATCGGGCTTCTGATGACGTCATCGGAACGTCGTGAAATCGTTTGCGACGTTGAACCATTCAACCAATCCATGCTGCTTGCGAAGGGGAAACGAGAGTGGGGTGGCTGGTAGTCACCAATTCCACTTGCGGCTGTCAGGAATCGATCATAGGTGACGAGTGCGGTAATTGATGAGAACAAGATTGGAGGCCAGCTCGAGGGCTGGCGGTTAGTAGACACGGCCCATGCGACACTGGCCGCACTGTTGCTGGCATGCCACCCATCGGCGTGAGGTGGGTGTGTCTCCCGCGCCCTGGTATGTACTTGTGCGCCACCAGGGCTCCCATTCCGGTGTACTCTGCTGGGCCTTTAAGGCATTGATTGAAAGAGTCGGACGAAAGTAACGACATTAGGGACCCAAAAGACGCGCACCTCAAGACGATAGTTTTGATTCGTCATGAGTTGAAAATTGTATAAAAATTGTAGCATCGTCGACTAATGAAACTTTGAAGGGTCTAAGAGCGCTCGTAGATTGATGTTTGATCGTTAAGATGCGCAGTCACCAATAAGAGGTAAGAGGTCCGTGGGGTTATTTCATTGTGTTTTTAGATTTCTCAGAAAAAAAAATTCATTGCATTTGAAATTTTTTCTTGTGAAAAGGGTGTGTGATTCTGAACATCTCTATTAGAACCTGTTATACAACATCTACGGAACTGCACAAACGACCATCAAGACATTGATAGTAATAATGTTACGGCAATAATGGGTAGGTCATCAATAATGCCACTCACTCTGATGAAAGTTTTAGCCGAAGAATAGCCCACCAGGCTCCACAGCGGTTCCTGATGTGCTAATTCTCTTTCTCCTCGGTTGTTTCTCGGATATGACGCGGCTGAGATCGCGTTGTTCAAGGAATAGCCGAGAAGTAGCCGAACAATATTCGAGAAACAACCAAGGCGCGGCAGGAACACCGACACCGCGACGTGGCCTTGACGGGCTCCTGAGCAGCCATCTGGGCCTCCTGCTGGGCTGGGTCTTCTGATGCTAGGCTGGGTCTCAGTACCGCAAACTTCGGTAGTTGAACCGGCGGCGGTCTTGACATCGAAATTATGCCTCAGGCATGCGTCTTATACATCTTTTGGTAAGCATTATTTGGCAGCTATTCCTTGGCCATCTCGCAGCAACCAGCTTCTTCCCGATCATTTCTCGGCTATCACGCAGAGAGAAAGCATTTCTTGGCTATTGATCGGGTAAAACTCTCAGCACACTCTATTACGTCAGCACAATAGGAGTTGCATACCAGGGCATAAACATGCGTTCGACTCATATACCGCTGTTAGCAGCAGCTGCTGCTGACAGCGAAGGGTTGAAGTCAATGTCTACCCTGGAATGCAACTCCTATTGTGCCAAAGTACTATTCTACGAGTACGTGAGCTGGGTTCGCGAAAAAATCGATTATTGAGTTGTCTTCATGAAGATGCTGGTCTCGCCATCCCAAAAGTGAGAAAAGTGAAGTGGCAGGAAAGAAGAACACAAACGAGTTAGAACGGGTAATTGGTTGATGTGCGCCTACCCACAACTAACAAGATTCTCATAAATGCTGGTTTTTCCGTTTGACACTCCATTACTGCTTTTGCGGAAGCGGCAATTGCCGTGGAATGGGGACAGGGTCTCTCTACACACCGAGGGAAGAGTTGTCCCGCCTTTTGCGGCTCTAATTCCACCCGGGACCACTTCGCTTGCATTGAGTAGCGTGATTTCCGAACTGCAAAGAGGGGACAACTCCTCGCTCGGTGTGTAGAGAGCCCCTGTCCCGTGGAATGTCAGTTGCGAAATGAGAAATCTGATGTCTGATACCGTTATGTAACATCTGATTTCCCATTCTTCTAATGATAGTCCGCGGGATTTCGCAAAAGTATGAATAGGGGTAAGAGAAAGACGAAAGACGGCAAATCAAGTAATTATAGAAATATACAAAGCGAATCCTGCCTTTAGCAGCAATCGCATCATTGAACACAAATAGGAGCAAAACCTCGTAAACGACTGTATATGTAGAGTTCGCGCAATCATTTTAGTCTGATGAATTGATGGGGCTGCGACGGTAGATCATCCCGCGCTAATCGAAACCCCATTCTCCAGTGAGGCCGGCAACCCCGCACGGCCACCCGCCTGGTCCATGCGTCAGACTAAAATGAAAACGGAAACCATATGTAACTCTCATAAACTCGGGGGGGGGGGGTGAATAGCAGGTGGGCGAGGCCTGTTTTGACACTTTTTGAGTCAGGGGACCACTTTCAACCTTAGGGAGCAACCGCAGCGCGCGACGAAACACTTGATTTTTGTGGAATATTGGGGAGTAGAATGCACTCCCTTGTGGAAGACTTGGGGAGTATCACTGATCACGTGTCACGAAACGTGTGATAACGTGTTTTTTCACTCTCCATGATGTTACTCCCCAAAGATCCCCTAAAGTAGTAAAGTGACGCGTCATCTTCATTTTCGAATAATTTTCATCGATTAATCTTCCATTCGTTTGCCATTTTTTTGTTTCATGTAATTACTCTCACTTACGCTTTTGTTCTAGTAAAGGCTTTGATTCTCATCTATGGTTCCCATACCAAAAGGAGATTCAGTAGTATCGACGTCAAAATTTTGTTGCTTTTGAGGTAATCATTTGCATTTTACTATCCCTTTATTTTTTGCAAAAACAGCCGCCCACTTTTGTGATGAAGGTTCAATGAATGTCTGAAACTCATGAACGGAGAATGAAATACCGCTCGTAGGATCTAGTCAGAAGGCACGCTGGGTCGCGTCTTCGCGTCCTCAACGTCCTTTTTTAATGACTTCCTTAGGGCTATTTTTTTGGGTTTGTAATAAGTTGGTCAAGATCTGGTTGTGGAGTGCTATTTGACTTTATGATGATTTCTAGGATTCAAAAAAACGTCTTGGGTCACTTTTTCAGAGTTACGTACAGTGTATAGGTACACTGTGTGCAGTGTATAACGATTCGAGAATCGCATTCCGAACATTTTTGTCCGAATACATATAAATCCCAGTGAATAGTCTTAATAAAATTACAGATCCGAAGCGGCCGGTTTTGGAGAATGCTATTGAAAAAGGACTGTGAATACTCGAGAACGCTCCCCTGCGCGCCTTCTGACAACAACCTACTAGCGGTAGTGTGCATATTCCCACCCTTGTTTTTTGCACTTTATCGTATAACTCCTCCTCGTCACATGGAAATATCCTTTGGATACAGTTTTGTTCTATTTCAGGATTGGAAATCTACAAGTGCATCATCATTTTGGATGGCCTCCAAAGCTGGTTCGTTGATAATATAGGTATGCTTTTCCAAAAGACAGACTTATGAAAGATTGATTTCTCCGTTCTTTTTTTTTCAGAGAACTGAAGCTGAGCTCTATGGCACATTCTAATGGAAAATGACGGTGGATGAAGAAATACTGGCGGAACGCATTGTACATATGAAGTCCTTCGCCTAAAAATCGAGTAGGTTTGAAAGACATAATTTTTATCGTGATTTTTTTCGTAATGGATCGATGCAGGGTGCGAAAAAATGTAGGTGCTTTTTTTCCGAAAATTGCGAAAAAGCCAAGATTATGAGAATATGAGCCCTTGAAGATTAGCGATTTCCGACGATTTCTCTTAGTGTAGATCTTCAAGATAAACGGGTTTCCCTGATATCCAAATGCATTTAGAAGTTATAAGCTATAAGGAGTCGATTAGGGTAAATAGATATGTAAACTTTCCGTCCCGAGAAAATTCATATTTTTTCAAGTTTTGGAGAACAACTTCTGCAGATTATGACCATACTCGAAAACGCGCCGTGCCAGTTTCCGTCTGGTAAAAATAACAAATCTAAAAAAGATCGGACCCAATCACTCCCATTTTTTCGAGTAAGAATGATGCAATAAAAAAACCTATGCGCGAGGGGCAGATCATACTATTTTCTGGCACTAGCAATAAATGATCATGAGATGAAATGAAGTGTTGTACAGCAACAGGCAGCAGCCTGTGGAAAAAACGGCTAAAGGGAGCCTTAAATAGCTCTACATGACCCTTAACTTCTGTGTGAACTTCGGCTACTACGACAAGCAAACAACGAAAAAAAATCACTTCAACAAAACATACGATTATCATGTTGATCAAGCCATTCCATTGCTCCACGGATGGAACGAACTCACCCCTTTTGAGTATTATTTTCTTCCCGGAGTCAGTTTCTCAGTTGTCTGCTTCGATCAGTGGCCGTTGAAGGGAGCTGGCGGGTATTGCGCCCTGCACAGAAGTTCATGGCCGTGTAGGGCCTTTTGAGGCTTCTATAGTAATTTTTTCGTCATTGCTGCTGCAACGAGACAGTGCCGCTGCGGCTCCGCGATTGTGTCATGGCGGCTCCAGGAAAGTTACTCATATAGAGCTAGGTAAAAGTTATTGTTTAACTACGGAGTCTGAGACCATAAACACGCACGTGTGGTTGTTACGTCATCTGTCTGATAAGGATAGAAGCTACCGCTGTATTCGCACCTAAGGAATTAAGGAATCACCTCAAACTTAGACAATTGAACCGGCGACAATAGCCAATGCTCTTGATATTAGAGATCATAGAGGCCACTGATGTGGAGTGGGCTCGTCCACCATCAAAAGACAAGAAAGTTCAGACTTGCAATTTGGCACGAAACAGCGGTTTTTTCGCAATTTTTTCTTATAGGCCCTACTACTTTAAATCCAGAAAAGGGTTCAAAGAGGAAAAGAAGCCAAACATATTTTATCTCGACCACTGCCTTTAAGATTGCGATGCTAATAAGCTCGTCTGGCCTTCACTGAGAAGCTTATGTCATTGTACGCATCAAAACTAGCAAAAAGGACCGTATCCGAGCATCAATCTATGTGTGTTCGTATTGAGGGGTGGAAGCGGTACTGAAAGTTGGCGGGAACGGGTGATTTGGTGACTCAATATGGCTCAAATACGATCATTTTGACGTCTTCGGTGCCTGCAAGGGCGTGAGTCTTTTAAAAGGAGCATTATGACTCCGCTGACTTGCTGTCTCAACCACATTTCCGGGAGTGTGGACTGCCTCTGAAGGCCTACACCGGAAAAAAAACTTTCTGAAAATGCTAAAGTTTGGAGGCTCAGATTTTTCATGAAAAATATTTTTCGAAAATTCTAGAAAGAAGGGCCTGAACCTTTTAGCTCCCTCTGTTGATCGGTCTACAACGAAAAAAAACCCAGAGAAGTTCTTTGTTCCAAACTGTCTCGATTCGCAAGCGAACGGCCTTTTATCTAAATAGTAGAGATTTTCTGAATGCCGGTAACTCTCAATCTCTATACAGTGCATTTTTATAAAAATTTTCAATGGCTATACTTTTTTTTGAATTTTTTTCAATCTTAATAATTAGTTCTAGAATTTTGAATGTTACTGTGAACGCTGTAAATTTTTTTTGTAAGCTGTATGCGATATCAACGGTTCTCGTGTCGATTTGAGCGTTTCCAGTGAGTAGTAATCCTCATGAATGACCGTATGCGCTTTATTGATGACTTGTGCGTTGAGTTCCTGTATTTTTCATTGCTGTTGGTTCATTTGCCACTACATAGGAATGAAATTATTCCCTTAAAGTCGAGTTTGTGTACTAGTGAAGCAACAAATAAAGTAGAATTCGAACTGTTCCATCCGTGTGCGTGTTTTATTCTTTGTTCAAGCTATTAGGGAGACGTGGTTCAGCAGTCATAAATAAACCAGCGGTAAAGGGGTACCGAAGGAGCATGGGTAGAAAGCGGTACCCATAACCGAGAATAGCAACCCCGGCGGTGGCAGAAGCCACTGATTTTACTCCCCAGTACCCCCACGATAGACACCCTCTCATTCCCCAAGAACTATCCAGATTCAACCCACGCCCTCACGACAGGCATCTTAAGAGGCTACGACTCCGCCCATTTTGGGGGATGGATAGCAGCTATGGGTGCTATCCAAAGATGTTTGAGTGCCTATTCACCCCCCCCAAGTTCATCAGAGTAAGCTGCATTCTTCCACAGAGCAGGTTTTCGTTCATTTTTTCTGATTTTCGCAAATTCTTCGAAAAACAGAAACAGAATGGCCAAAACGGCCAGAAAACAGAAATTTCCTCACATCTCGATCATGTCCCGTGCACGTCTAACGCGTAAAATAACCAGTGTATTATACACGCGTATTGTGCGAAGAGACCATAACGAAACACTCGTACCCATCGAATCGAGACATGGACACGTGCGGATCCAAAGTAGCGAAATATTTATACGCCAAGTCCGAATTCAGCAACAGTGTTGGCTTTTTTCCGTAAGTAGTTAATGCGGAGATCGATTCCGAAAATTTTGTGCGCTACGGTTAAAAATTGACATGTGCGGAATGGGGATATACGTATTGTTGGTAAAAAAAACGTATTTTGCAAAAAAAAGTATGTGTACTGAGAACAGTACGCGGCCTGCGGCCGAAGTGATGAAAAACCGACAAGTGCGAAATACATACCCTGCGAATTGATCTCAGTTGGGTTAAAAAACCGACAACTGCGAAATTAGTATGGTGCGTGTTAGTTAAAAGTTTATTTAGAGTCCTTACCGTATCTCTCGTGGTAAACAGTTAAGCTTCGTGCGCACCTCTTGGACTACCGTTATACCCTTACCGAGTAGCATACGATACTCCCATCTGTCGCGCCACGCACGACTGACGAGATTCAAACGATTGCATTTGCCGTCGGAGTGAATTACCGCTTATGGCCACGCACCGTAACACCGGCGGCCACACAGAATTTTGGGCCAGGACAACACACGTCTTATTCGAATTCCACGGCGCTTACCTCCGCTTTATTTTCATACGTAATAAACCATTATTTCACTAATATTTTATCTCACCCATGCACATTGATCACCACCGGTGCAACACGGTGCATCGGCCAAATGGCGCACATTCTATCTATTCACTAGACTAATTTCCCTTCTCACTATTCGTTCCTTTTTTGCTGCAGTGTTGGCTATGGATTCCCTACTCACGCACATCTGCACCTTTGTTTTGCATTTCACAAACCTAACATTTAATTTCACTTCGTGATTTCTCAGTTTGATTTCGCGTAGTTCAGGCCTAGTGAAAGTTGTGGTGCGTCATTCTGACGGCTGGCTCGTGGCAGGAGCAGAGCTGTCGGATTGGTGCACCTTCTGCGGCAGCAGACAATAGCGCCTGAATAGTCAGTTTGACCCGACGATCGTTCGCCGGCGATTGGGAGTCTTTCGTGAGACAGAATCCGACAGCCGGGAAGGCCCGGAGCCAAGGATGCGGCCGGGGAGGCCCGGGGTCGTAGACGTCTGATAGCGGAGACGTCGATCGTAGCAGGGCTACCTTTTGTCGGAGAATCTGAAAAGCTCATTCTGGCAAGATAACGAGAAAAACAGAGAAATCACATTAAATTTTACAACTTATCTCAGTTTTCTCTTTAAATTTCATCTGACATTCATCCAAACCATCACCTTTTCACTAAAAACTTATCAAAAACGCGTGGCTCGTTTATTTATGAATCATTCATCTTCTTAACTATATCAACTAATCAATGGCGCTCTTATTTCTTCGCTCGTCCAGCTGAAGGCATCGCTCAACGTTAATCTGCCTTGATCGATCGATCTCACGACTAGTGCTGTTTATGTACACTTGATCTGTCGGTCAATCACAGTTCACTCCACTTCATTATGGTCATTGGTCGGCTAAAATCAGAAAGCTGTACGCACCTGCCACGTCTTCAATTAACTGGATTGTTGATCTCTTTACGCCTAGCGAGATTCGTTCCCTATCAACTCAATATCGCCCCTCAACCGATTCACATTTGTTCGGACTTCCAGCCTGCACTTCGAAGAGTGCACTCGTCCAAAGATTTGAAATATTTCTAGCTCCGTCTCTCCGCAGAGATTCAATGAACGCCTTGTCAGATCATTCGACCACGCCTCCAGGAAAACCGTTGGATCAAACAAGATCGATACGCGACGAGTGCCAATGGTCAACAACGTGATTGGCAGCGGTTAAGTCACTAACATGTGATCAGTGACCGCTTGCTGTAATCGCACATCTCATTCGTGGTAATGGTGGAGGAGCGCGCCTTGTCATGCAAGTAGGAACAAAATCAACCAATGTCAATTACGCCTATCACCACTTAAATGCCCCCATCGTGCCAAGTGGCCTTTTACGGGACAATTCATGTGCCCTTTTCAGGGCCTCAGCCCTGCGGCGGTTAAATGGAGCAGCAGTAAGCGCGCTCCACGGTCAACCTGGGTTACGGTTAAATCGTAATTTACTATTTTTTAGCAGTAACGCCTACTCTCAAGACTTTTCTAAACAAAGAGCAGATTCATCAAACAAACAATCATGGAGGAAACCCAGAGTTGGCAAATACGCCTAAACTCAACACATTTAGCGCTAATTAGCAAACTTGCCGTTTCGTGAAGATTAACGTCTCATCGAATTCGTTCGCGTGCTGACAGGACGTTACACTTGCGAGACCCTCAGGCTGGACAACGGTCCAGGAAATATATTCCATCATTGAGCCTCCAATTACAGAGGCTGCAATCTAGCCAAGTACAGCATCGCAATCGTTGGAATGGCAGAAGAGGCCTAAACAACGAACATTGCTCGGAATCGAGCCATGAAGGACCACGATTAAAACTTTTCCGATAATTGGTTTAAAGGCTGATTGGACCCGTTACCGATCTCAGAATTACAACTATTTCGGTTCGGGGAGTACGCCATCTACTGCGGTAACGCTGATCATAAGAGTGTGGGAGGCTGTGCAATAGCTGTATGGAAGGACTACAGTGGCATGATCGAGCAGTTTGGCTCAGGAGTGCCTTTGTACGACTGCGGGATCACAGAGGAATGCTCATGCGCCCACTGAAACCGCCGAAGACAATCCGAAGGATGCGTTCTATGAGGAGCTCAATACGTTGCTGGCCAGGATACCTTGTCAACATGCTGTTCTCGTGGGGATTGACGCAAATGCGAAGATGGGACTTGATCAGGAATCCGAAGTACTCGGTAAATGGTTCTTCTCGGTGGAGCAAACATCGGACAAAGGCTACCGCCTTGTCGACTTGTGTGAACGCAGTGTTCTGATTATTGCATCGACATTCAAGAGGAATCATCACCGCCATCAGCTTACGTGGCAGGGACCAACCCAGCTATCTCCAGAAGAGCAGCGGAAGCGGAAGACGACAACTTTGAAACTACAGCTTGACCATGTCCTGACGAGGAATATTCCAGTATCGCACATTCGAAGATCTAGAGCTGTGTGGGATGTCGCATTCGATTCGAATCACCGTCCTGTTCTGTTGAAGTTCACTGCGAGGATTCATAAGAGGGAGCGAGGGGCTCAGCCTCTCCAGAGGATTGACATGACAAGTCTCAGAGATGGAGAGTGCAGAAGAAATTTTCGACAACGCGTTTCTATTCACATCGGAATACGGACTAAGAACAAACTTTGCGACGCGGATTCTTTTGTCAAGTGGATCCAGGACGCTTCGAAAGAGGCACTCCCGGTTGTACAACCTAAGAAGAAGTTTGCCTACGTCTCAGAAGAAACAACATCTACCTACAACAGAGTATGTGCTCTCCGAACTGCAGGAAAATTCGTGGAGGAGAAGCGTCTGAGAAGGAAGTTGCGTCGGCATCTTCAAAGTGACCGCGAACGAGAGTGGACGTGTTGAGCTAAGGAGTTTCAGAAGGCTTGGCAGGAGAAGAATCCGAGGGAAGCCTACACGTTGCTGCGACAGTATGGTGGGAAGATGAAGAGATGTTCTCCTGTCTTGAACACTACCAATGGAGTTGCAGTTGGTGATGCGACGCTGCCAATATGGAAGGATTACTTCAGTTCACTTCTAAATCGTCCAGCGCCATCAGTACCTGAGCTCCCGCATGTTCAGAGAGCCCATTACGATGTCAGTGAGGAACCGCCGACTGAGTCTGGAGTTTTGGATAGTGTCCGAAAAATGAAGAATGGAAAGGCTGGTGGAGATGACAACATCACTGCTGAAATGCTGAAAGCTCTTCCTCCGTCTGGGATTCGTGAAATGACCAACACCATCCGTGCTATATGGATGAGCAAAAGGATACCCAATTTGTGGAGACATGCAATCATCGTACCTCTTCACAAGAAGCTATCCGTCACGGTTCCTAAGAACTAAAGAGGAATCTCTCTACTTCGTGTCATGTACAAGGTTTTAGAACGTATCATTCTCGAGCGACTTATCAAACATCGTGAAAGAACGACCAGAGATGAGCAAGCCGGTTTTCGACCTGGAAGATCGACCATCGACCAAGTGTTCGTCGTGAGAAGAGTAATTGAATCGTGGCAGCGGTATTCGAAGCCATTACAGCTTGCTTTTTTGGACTTTAAAGCCGCGTTCGACTCTCCTCATAGTGATCAATAGCTCAATGCTCTGCGAGCAGATGGAGTCCCGGAAAAGTATGTTCGGTTAATCGAGGACATGAACAAAGGAACAACAGCAGCAGTTCATACACCTGTCGGATTTTCGTCGAGGCAAAACAGGAGTAAGGCAAGGAGCCGTTGCAGGACCTTTTCTTTTCAACTTCGCCGTTGATGACATCATGCGTAGAGTTGCAGAACAGTTTCCTGCGGATGTGATCCTAAAACCATCAGGACGCCCCCTGTCGACCTAGAGTAAGCCGACGACATTGTGTTATTCGCTGAAAACAACGCAAAACTGCAAAGGATTGTGAACCTCGTTTCGAAGTATGCCGCAGCCTATGGACTTCGTCTTCGTCCCGACAAATGCAAGCAGATGTGGGTCTCTCAGAAGCCTTCAACGGGAGTTTGTGTGGACGGACAACGTATCGAACTGGTGGACGATTTCTGTTATTTGGGCTGTTTGCTGAAAAACGATGGTAGTTATGCAGCAAATATTCGACAAGGATGTGCGAAAGCTACGTCTGCATTTAGTTCTCTAACCAAGTGTTTGTGGTCTACCACCATCGCGAAGGAAGTCAAGTTGCGCGTCTACCTATCCGCTATTCGCCCTATCATGATGTGCGGATCGGAGACGTGGGCAGCACCGAAGACGCATATGGAAAGGTTGGATTGCACGGAGAGGAAGCTTTTTAGGCGTTTGCTTGGATATTTCTGGCCGCGTGTATGCCATATCGAAGACCTTTACGAGGAAATCGACGCAGTACATCAACGCTTGACACGAGGGAGGTGCCAGCATCTCCTAACGCCATCTCAACCAGCAATGGAAAGTCGACTTCGACTGCTCGGGCATATACTAAGAAGAACGCCGGATTGTCTCGTACAACATGCTCTAAGAATGCTTCCAAGTCCTGTCTGGAAACAGCCACCTGGGCGTAGGCGAAAGTTATGGACGGATGTGGTTAAAGAGGATTGAAGTCACTCGGCATCGAAAGACAGTTTATTTATTTATTTATTTAAGGAGCCAAATGCGGGAAAAAAGTTCCTAAAACAACAAAGCATTAATTAACCATGGTTGGCCAGGCGACATGAAAAAAAGAGAATAGTAGCCGAAGAGCCAACGAAATTTGTGCTGTAAACGGTGCAAATATAGCAATGCAGTCAAGATTGTGAATTATTTAATATGTCGGACTTTATATCTCACCAGTACTGCAAACCTATTTGACCGCCGTGGGATCTACTACCACCTAAGCACGCAACTGGTTACCCATTCCCGGGCGGGCTCTGTATCTCAAGAGCCTCTTTAAACTGGTACGGACCCAGGGCGATTGCGAAGGAAGGAGAGCAGTCAGGCCAGCAGCAGTGAATGTGTCGGTAGGTACTTGGATAAGTTATAAAAAAATTATAGTGTAGACAAATAGCACACGAGGGCATGTAATAACGTTGGCGATTCGACCACTTATTCAAGAAAGAATAGAAGGGAACATATATTAGAAAAGAAGAAGAAGAAGAAAAACGCACATATGCAGAGGTTACGTTTCTAGCTAATGTAACATCAAACTGTAAGACACAGCTCTCAAACTTGGGTAAATGAGAGATTATGCAAGACAATTCTCAAATCAATAATTCTTGGTCCTGCTTCTGTTTCATAAAATGACTTTAGTAGCCACTGAAGATGATGTTGTTGCCATTCATTCAGCCATCTGCTAAAAAAAATCCCAGACGAAAGCTGATTCTGTAAAAAAGACACGATGATTTGAGTCCAAACAAGTGTCTCAAGATGTGGGAGAACGTGAGTAATCATTTTTGTTGTGACCAGTCTTTCTTTCTATTAGATTCGGAAGCCAAAGTTTTTCCAATGTATGCGGACAGAAAAAAAAAATTCCGGAGGTCGCTGGTCGTCTATGATCACCAACATATAACCAATAATCACTGGCGATGAGTGATCGCGCGCCAGCGACAGCCGCATAAATACGGCCTGGCCAGCGCTAGTAACATCATCGCCTTCACCTACCGTCGCCAACAACACCACCGAGCTGTCACCATCAACATCCAGGAACCCGACGCCGCAGCAGCGCCAGCAGCAACACGGGCACAATGCCACAACGACAACACCAGCGACGGAATGGAGAAGTCCTGGCCCGTACTCCTTAAAGACGCACCCTTGCGGTGAGGGTGAACGCAACCCGGAATCCCGCAACTCCTGTGCCCTCCACCCCCACCCGCCCCTCTTCGGAGGAGCGAGATGGAGGCAGATTGCACGAAATGCAGAGACTCCGCGCCACACCCACCCCGCCGCGCGGGCAAGTCCTTAATGATTCCAGGCCCTGAATCGTTCGAATCACTAGAAATAAAATTTTGCTGTGCTAATGTTTTAACGGGGAAGGACGCGAAAAGACAAAAAGATTGGAACCTCTTCGAAAAGAGTTGGGAAGTTCAGTGGTTAGGCTTGCTTGGCTTGGACAATTAGGATGAAGAAGTTGGAGTTGAACAATGAAAGTCAGTAGTCAGCCAAACTTTTGAGATGACATGTTAGATGAGTTTGGAATATGCGGGAGTTCCTCCATCTGAAAAAATCTGTGCTCAGGCTGTTCCAAAGCGGTACCACTCTTATGAGGAAAGAACCCTCATATGCCCTCGTTGCGGGTTTCTCTGGTCTTATTCTATAGGGGTGACCTCTTGATACACCTATGGTTGGAGAAAGTTCGAAAAGCGAGGGAATAGTCAAGCAAATTTCTTCCGTCGTAAGTTTGTACATAAGGTTGAAATCGATTATTTTGCGACGAAATTCCAACGTGTTGGTTTTAAGGCTAAGTAGGCGTTGGTCGTATGAAAACCCAGTGATGCCCCTCCTAAGAAAGCAGCGGTACGTGAAACTTTTTTGAACTTTCTCAATGTCCTCTATAAGACTTTTTTTGTAAGGAGACCAAATAGGTGAACAATACTCGAGTAAGGGCCTTACGTACAAAGCGAACAGTTGAAACAATGTGCGAGGGTTTCGAATTTTAAACGCTCTTAGAATAAAATGAGATCTTGAATTAGCGTTAGCTAATTGCTTTTTTATGTAACATTCGAAGTCGAGTTTGTCGCTGTAACGCCTAAATCTCGGATCTCGCACACACCATTGAGAGGCGATCCGTTTATTGTGAAAGAGAAATCGGGGTGGTTTCTTCCAATTCTCATGACGGCCGTTTTTTCAGTAGAAATATTCAAAGACCACGCCTTCGACCACTCCTCTACCGCTTCTATAGTAGCCTGAAGCATTGCGCAATTATTTGTGGTGAAAATTTTGGAGTCGTCAGCGTAGATGCTGCAAGAACACTCTGAAGGAAGCGCAGAGACTAGATCATTTATAAACAGGATGAACATGAGAGAGCCGATGCAGGTGCCTTGTGGCGCTCCACTTGGTGTTGGATACAGGTCAAATTTGGCCGCATTAACGATAACTGACTGATATCTGCCGCTTAGGAAGGACTCTAAAAACGCCAGCAGGCTGCCTTTTATACCGTATGCGGCAAGTTTGTTCAATAGTAAAGGGATCGAAATTGAATCGAATGCTTTAGCATAATCAATAAAACAAACGGAGACATAGTTTCCCCGTCCACCTCCCTCTGCCAAAGAGTAATCGTCGATAGAAGAGCCGAAACAGTAGATCTCTGTTTTAGGAAACCATGTTGATTTTTGTTTAGCAAATTGTTTTCCGTTAGATAACTCGTCAACGCTTTGCATATTATACGCTCCATAACCTTGCTCGTTGAACTGGTCAAACAAATCGGTCTGTAATTTTGTACATCATATTTGCATCCCTTTTTGAAAATTGGTCTGACGAAGCCGATTTTCCAAATTTTAGGAACTTGTCCCCAAAGTAAGCATTTGTTGAAGAATAGCGTGAGAGGCGATGTCAGACCAATCGCTGCTTTCTTAAGAAAAATGTACGGTATGTTGTCGGGTGATGTGGAGACTCTATTAGGGAGTTTACGGAGTGTGCCATAAACAACCTCACTCGATATGTCTACCCAGTCCAACTCGCTGCCAGTCATTGAAGGTAATCGGGCTCCAGTATCCTGGGGACTTCTGTACACTGATCTGAAATACTTAGCAAACAAATTGGATTTACCAATGTCATCCCTGACATGACCATCATCAGTGATCATGGTTAGGATGGTTTCAGCTAGCTTGAGCTTTTCCGACAAAAACTAAAAAGACGTTTTTTGTTCTTACACGAAAAGATGCGCTCTTCTTTTTTTTTATCTGATATCGTGCCAGTAGGCGTTTAAGTCTTTGGGATTGTGCGACATATATTGAATCATTAATGGATGACCTGGTGGATTACAGACGGCTTATTTTAGCTTTCAGCACACGTATGCGCTTAGGGTAACGCTCGCTAGTTTCTTTAAGACGAATTAGCGGGATGTGTTTTTCTATCAGATGGCTACAAACGCCCACGAAATGGGAGTAGAAAGCATCCACGCTTTCGCAGGCGTTGCTGACAGAAAGCGAATCAATCTGAACAAGGCTAGAATTTATCGAATCAAAATCCCCTTTCGAAAAATTCCTGAAAAAAGTGACGTTTTTGGCGGAAACCGGGCAAGAGTCGTAGATTTCGAAAGAAACGGTATCGTGATCGGACGTGCTGAATGGTGCAAAAACGTGGCATTGTTTTAGTAAGCTCCGATCTGATGTCAGTAAAATGTCTAGAATATTGAGACCATGAGTCGGCTCCTCAACAATCTGCGTTAAATTGAGAGAGCTTACCAAGTTAAGAAAGAGAGTGGACGACGGGGTTGAAGCATTTCCTCTGTGGGACATGTTGTCCCAGTCAATCAATGGAAAGTTGAAGTCACCAAGCATTACGATTTCACCGCTCAAGTCTTCGAGGAAACTTTGAAGGAAATCAACAAACTCTATAAAAGTAGTCGTGGTACAGGAAGGGCTGCGATATGCAAGAAGGAAGCAAATCTTCCGAGAGTGGGCATCTACTTCCATGGCAATCGCTTGTATCATACCATAAAAATCTTTCCGTAATATGAAGTGATGGCTAACGTCACGGTGAACAAGAATCAACACCCCACCCCCCACTCTATCCCCTTCTCGGTCACAGCGATAAACTGCGTAGGTTGAATCAGAACTCAAAATGGCGTCATGAATTGTATCAGGTTTGCACCAACTCTCTGTGATGAAAAGCGCTTTAGGATTTTGCTGCAGTAGAAAATTTAAATCAGGTATTTTGTTCACAATAGATCTTGCATTAAATAGTAAGAAGCGGGAAAAATTCTGAGGCGTTCTGGTGCGTTTTGGTAGAGCGTTTTTGGTGTTCTTTATGAAATGCATACGATTGATCGAATTGGATTGTCCTATTTCCTAGCGAGAAGATATAGAGGGGGCTGGCGTGTCCTCAAGTTGACCTGCGGGAATTGGGGGCTGGGTCAATTTGTGATGGACTGAGACTTGAGCCTGTACTTCTGGAAGGTAGGTCGCGCGGATTTTTAAGCTTATGGATGACTAGGTCACGCACCACGTACATTAGTTTACCTTCCTCCATATTCATCAAACCTGCTTTTTGCGGAGTATGCGATCGTGACGAAGTTCTTCGGGAGTGTAATCGGTCTGGCGTATGAATGAACAAAGTCCTTAGTTAGAGATTGGCGGCCAGCTCTCATATGCTCCAACAACCTGTCTCTGAGCTGCTGACTTCCTAAACTGATTTTTATAATTCTAGGCCTTGTGTTTTCAGTACTAGACCTAGTTTGAGGATGTCGTCGAATTTCTATGTTACCACTTCTATGCTCTCTCATAAGATCATCGTCTCCAGAGGATTCAATGACCTCCTTGAGAGCTTCCTGTCGAAAGCATTTGTAGCAGCTTCGGAACTCTTCTCTCCGACACCAATCCATGTAATTCTGCATGCTTTCGCGTCCACGATACGAGCATCTGTCTTAAATTTGACCAGTGTGCTGTAGAGTGCCGAGCTGGAGTTCGAATTTTCGGCATTCACGGCCAACTTCTCCTCAATGGCATTAAGTTTACTGAGTATAACATTCTGTGTTTCTTGTACTTTAATGAAAACATCAAAAAACTTGTCGAAACGTGTAAAATAGTCATCCCACCTCTTCAGCATTGTCTCCAGCCATGCTGGTGTCGTATTTTTCGGTGGCATACTCAGATGATGACGTAACGCAGAGCCGGACTGACCACAGAGCGGGACTGACCACAGAGCGGGACTGGACCACAGAGCGGGACTGGACCACAGAGCGGGACTGGACCACAGAGCGGGACTGGACCACAGAGCGGGACTGGACCACAGAGCGGGACTGGACCACAGAGCGGGACTGGACCACAGAGCGGGACTGACCACAGAGCGGGACTGACCACAGAGCGGGACTGACCACAGAGCGGGACTGACCACAGAGCGGGACTGACCACAGAGCGGGACTGACCACAGAGCGGGACTGACCACAGAGCGGGACTGACCACAGAGCGGGACACAGTTCAGGCGCGATGTTTCGTTTCGCAGGAAATGGAATAGTGACAGCTGGATGGAATGTGCTCAAATTGTGGCTGAAGACCGTGAAAAATGGACACTGCTGACTACTAGGACGGCACACCTCGGTGAGGATGCGGAATGACCGCGTCAGGCGAAAGCCAACCGATTAAGTCAAAGTAAGTCAAGTAAGTATCCGCGAATTGAATCTTCTGTGGACCCGCAGTCGCACAAAGGCATTCCTGAGCCAAACTCCTCGATCATGTCATTGTAGTCCTTCCTTACAGCTACCGCACAGCCTCCCACACTCTTATGATCAGCGTTACCGCAGTATATGGCGTACTCTCCGACGTTGATGACGGGTCTATCCTTGAGGCGAGTTTCCTGCCAAGGAGCAAACGGTACATGGAAATAGCTCAGAAGATTGGACAACGCAGATTGTTGGATATCACTCGACAATGACCGGCAATTCAGAGAGACGAAATTGTGGTTTGTGGCCATGAACTCCCAAGGTACGGATTCTAAGGTGTTATTGACCAGAGGCGTTCGTGTGCCGGACGGCAGCACCTTTACGCAATGCATCGGATACTTTCGCAATATAGTTGTGCACGCTATTTCGCTCGAACGTCTGCTGGGTTCTGTAGAAGCAGGGGCACCAACAAGCAGGTACCAGCAGTTTTGTATACACACCCCCCTACTTGTATACACACCCCCATACTCGGGGCTTGTGACAACAGCATTGTCCAAGAAACGGCTGAAAAAGAGCCTCGAGCACCCTTTACGGCCTTTAACTTCAATGTAGAGCGCACTCCCGGCCCCTCTCCTCTCAACGGCAACTTATCAAAGCAGATAACTGATAAAAAGAATCCAACAAAACATACGTTGATTAAGTGATCAAATCTAACTCCTATTTTGCACAGACTGAGCAAAATCACCCCATTTAAAATTGTTTTTCCTCGAAGTCGATTTTTCAGCTGTTTGTTCCGATCAGTGGCCCTTAAGGAGGATGAGTTGGGAGTGCTCTTTAGACAGAAGTTCAAAGCCGTGTAGGACTACTTGGGGTTCCTTTTTAGCCGTTTTTTCGACTTCACTGCTCTCATGAACTCTGAGTACTTCTGGTTAGAACTCGAACAGTTTTCGTCGTGAACACTGCCTTAAAGGCATCGTACGCGCAGGAAACCGTATATTATTTTTCCATGTTTTTGTGTACCTTGGCCTAGCTAGTGAACGAATATGTCGAAGGGGCCCATGAAAAACCTTCATTTGTAAAGAAAAGTCAATTGGAACACATTGTAAATACGAATTTGAATTTCGCGTCATAATCCTTTCTGAAGTTTTTCTGCTTTTGGAGGCCTCGCCACTGTGATTTTCGGAGTTTTTCTGCATGTGGAGTTCGTGCCGTAACTATTTTTCATGTTGTCTTACGGTCGCACCAAGATTCTAGGAAAAAGTGCTAGGTGACTGGTGAGAATTGGTGGCGGATCTTCATCTTTGACGCCTTCCAACCTCATTGCCCAACGTTTTTGACGCACCAAAGTTTACCAGTGTGGTCTACCGGGCTCAATCATGAAATTGAGCCTGAAAAATGAAAATTGATTTCCAGCGCGAACGATGCCTTTGATATTTCAAAGATCCCTGATCATGGCCATGGAGCGGATTCGGGTTCATTCAATAAACACGGAAGAAGTTTGTTGGCAGAACTATTTATAGCAGCAAGTAGTGCCAGAGTTTATTTCTCTGCTAGAATACAACAAAGAAAATTTCAAAAATTCTTCAGAAGCAGCACATTAGTCTCTATGTTCTTCGATCACTCATCCTGCTGCTCAGCAAGCGGGCATATGGCTGAAAATATGTGATAAAATCGTGTTGAAACTCCATTTGAAGGCAGTGTTCACCATAATCTTCGATTTCGAGATTAATCGCTAAATCGATTGCGTGGCCCCCGGGTAGAATTGAAATGACGATGAAATCGAGAAGAACGCACCAGAAGGGCACGAAATCCTTTACTCTCACGGGGACTGTTCGTTGTAACAATAAAACCTTTTGTGGACCGGTCTTTTGCGTTTCTCTACTCTCTGTTGCTCCATTCTTTCCTTCGGACACTAAGTAATAAAGTTTCACCTGGAAGACTCTTCCATTTTTAATTAGCCCATTTTTTTATTTTTTATTTTTTTTCGGTGACAACCACCGTGAACATGTTCGCCCAACCGGACAATTAGTCCAGACGAGAAAATAATGTCACTGAAATGAGAAGTTCCAGTGCGTTTCTCGGCGTTTCTTCGGAAATTCGGTGACACTTGGTGGCCAACGCAATGTTCTGAGTGGAAAACTCGGGGAACGAAACTCATCGTGAACACTGCCTTTAATGCAAAGATCTGCGTTACACAGATTTGCCTGCCTTATTTATCTAGTCGAAGGAGAACATGTGTGACAAGCTTGCTTTGTGTCAAGTTGTCCCCAGGTTTTAATTAAGAGACTGTATGTGGTATTTTTCCCCACGTTTTTGATGTGAGCCTCAAAAGTCGCTGCAGCAGAGTCTTGACTATCTTGACGTCCCCAGAATACCATGGCCATGGAACTTATTTAATAAGCTATGTAGAGCGACATTGTATCAGTACTGTCCTTGACTGGGCAAAAGAGGTGAAGTCTGTTCGAATGAAAAGTCTTCGTGCGTGCCGAGCTGTCATCTCGAAGGCAGTCACAGAACTGTAAATCGCTTACCAGGAATAGTAGACGAATAGTTGATGATATTCCAGGCGGCTTATTGAAGTCGTGGATAGGCTCCTCCGAAAAATTCCCTTGTTAGGACCGCTTAACGAGCATCCCGACAGCGTGGGCGGACAACCTATTTCGGACAGACTTTACCCTGCCCAGCCCCACAACATTTGGTCTAGTCGTATTTCTCTGTCGGGTCAGTGTTTTCTCCTAAAGATGTAGAGAAAGCGTGCCACACCTACACAAAAAATCGCAGAGGCGCTGCTCGCGCATATGTGTATACATCATCGTGTAAACAGTCATGCGTGTGCTCTATATATGGTTTCCGTATTCGATTTAATCTGGCGCATTAACCAGGCGGCTGACCGAGCGGGGGTGGAGGCGTGACATTCCAACGGGGGTTCCATCGCACTCGGCGATCCAGCATCGCAGGCCCGTCCATTCATCAGACTAAAAATATTAGGTGAACTCTACCTGTGCTGCCACATATCCAGTCGAGATTTTTAGTGACGTCGATAAAGGTGCTCGCTATTTCTGAAACACGCGCAATTCGTTTATCATATTTCGAAGCAGTCGCGAAGTACTGCTCAATATACACATAATTGCCTGATTAAAACAAGGTACCGCTGGCTGCGGGGTCGCAGTTGCCGGCTCCGGCCGTTGCGATGCCAACAAGTGTGGCCTTGTCGTTTTCGTCTGTCTGGAATAGGGGACCTCCGCTGTCACCCTGAAAAAACACCGACGACATAAGCGGCAGATGGAAGCCATCGTTACTTCCAAGTTTTGCTTTTCCAATGGAGTTCTCAAAAGTTGGGTGATATTGAGAGACAGTGATTCCAATGAAAATGCTTGGAGCTTTTTTAACCCAGCTCAAACTTCGAGCCTTCCCTGCCATATCACTGAAAAAAAAATTGCGCAAATCTGGCAGTGAGTCGGCCGACTGTTTTACTGGGCCTGCAAAAGGAATAGTTGCCAATCGAAATTGATAGTTCCCCCACGCACATAGCTTATTAGGGACAGCATCGATTAAATAGTTGCTTCGATAACAACAGGGCTTTGAACTCGTGCAATAGTGCATTTCAGCGATTTCCGCTTGTTTATATTCGGAAAGTGAAAATTCGAGGGACATTTCCGAATAAAGTTGAAAGTTCATTGTTGTTTTTTCCTGCAGTGACACTATTGAATACAACAGCAAGCTTTTGGTGATGTATCCACATCTACCGTTGATCACAGCGAGCACTGCATCTATTTAAAAATTTTCATCATTTTGTTGCAAGTCAAGCCTGTTCAGGAAATTTTTAGACCATAGATGGTGGCGTGGACTGGTGAGATATTACCGTTTTGTGAGACAAGAGGTGAGGTGAAATAAGGGCACGAAAAGTTGTTGAGGGCGGCCCGAGGTTAGTAGAAAGGGCGAGAGGAGGATAACTTCTCATGCCGTCTTCACTAATTGTCTGATTTATGACAATTCTTAATCTCCAGATCTTCATTTTCATCTCAAGCTTTTTTTGTATAGTGTGATGAAGTCGGCTAGTCCTCACCGCTGTAAGGATTAGCAGACATTCCAAAGCTGAAATGTATTAACACTGATTGCTGCTCGTTCTCTGGCTTGCTCTGAATGAGCGCCTTGCAAACCCACCACGCAAACAGCGTTCGTTCCCAGTTTAGCCCATATCTGCTGGTTCTTCAGTACTCGGCGCCAGACTTGCAACCTCACTTGCCTGAGTTGGTTGAGATAATGAGTGGGCCGCTGCTCACCTAGAAAAAGGGATTGTGAAAAAAATACCAGTGAAGGCCAGAGTGAGAGTTAAGTGAACGTCAGTGAAGAAATTCCGTCTATCCGAATCATAACTTCATTACTCACTCATTCCGTATCCTAGCGCGGTCAAATCTTGGTTTAGCTCCTGGTCAGCTGAGGGCAAGCAAATTGGTAGAGCTTCCCCTTTCGGAATATCATTCTTCAGTTCGACTATAGCGAGATCATTTTTACCGGCATGACATGGATGATAGCCGTTGATTAGTGCCTAAAAACCTCTATGTGGTTGCAAGATTGCAAGACGGTGGAACAAGATTAAAATCACAACACGAACACAAATTGAAACTTATGTCAACAGAATTTCTTGATTCCTTAGCTTCATGAAGGTTAGATATTCGTGGGATATTGAAGCTATATTGCGTTGAGACAGATGTTGAAAGCTCTTTATCCGCAACGTTTCAGCTCTTAAAGGCAGTGTTCACGATGAAAATCGTTTTTCTGTTTTTCCGCCTATCTTGAAAACGGCCCCATGCTGATTCCAATGGTGTCTCTGAAATCATACAAGACCTCCTGGAAACGGAGTTATGGCCCCTCAAAGATTGAGCTGTGGAAACATGGTGGACGAGTTGTCCGAGGCTTGTAACTTCCGTCTTTTGCAGCCGATCTATGCGAGCTGACCTGAGTAAAGAGAGAAGTCGAGAATGAAGGGAAGAACGAGGCTAATGATTGAAAATCATCGCTCATCTCACGATCTCGAGCATTCATTTGTTCACGTCGGTGGGCGTGTGATGCGCTTTTGGGGTTTTCAATGCGCTCGAAGTTGCAACTTCGGGCTCTCTTGGGGCTCTTCCTGGCTCGTTTTCATGCGTTCTTTCGACGTTAACGTTACAGAGTGTCCCTCCACTACCCAATCCTAGTGGAACTTGGAAAACTTTTTTCATCGTGAACACTGCCTTTAAGCCTCTTTCCGAGTTCGATCGCTGACCGCCGCGATGCATGTTTTGAATAGAAATCGACGTGCGACGCGATCTCGATCCATGCTCATGTTTATCATCCCATCGCGTCGTGCGGCGATCGAACTCTAAAAGAGGCAGGCTCTTTCAGAGTTCGATCGCTGATCGCCGCGATGACATGTTTTGAATAGAACTCGACGTCCGATGCGATCTTGATCCACGCTCATGTTTATCATCCCGTCGCGTCGTGCGGCGATCGAACTCTGAAAGAGGCCTTAGACCCTTTGTCAGACGCCTACAAAATTATGTATGAAATATATAGCAATGAAAGATGCGGAGGCGGTAGGAACCTACTGGTGGGAAGGAGAGGGCGAAGAGAGTTCTCGCCGATGACCGACTCGCGACCCACGTGGACTGAAAATGATCAATGCCCATAAATAGGACTGGTGTATAGATGGCGGTGGTGTTCAGTCCTATCGCGCTCTAATCTTTGTGTGATGTTAGCAGCCTCAGTACCTCTCTCATTTCTTCCCTGTTATTCATAGAGGAAGGAACCTCTTATCTCTATGGCCTCTCTAATCTCCCTTTCAATTGTGTCCGATATATTCCTCTCCACGATTTTGAAACTCATGTTCGATATGTTTTCGAAGGTATGGTGGGATGTCCTGTGCCTTGAGAACGCGCTGTTCGGGTAAGACTGGGGAGGACGTTTACATCGCGGTTTTTACAACAACTCCTGTATCCTCTACTACGGTCCGTGCCGCATCATCTTGATATCCCCATCTAGTTATTGAATAGTCTCAAAAATAGCGAATTTCGGCTCCGTACATAGATTACTAAAGTTTCGACGTCGACTCTCTTTATACCAAAATCGACACTACAGCAGCAGTAACAGCATGTGTGAACTCATTACGCCAACATCAGCATGACGTTCACCTTCTCGACATTCCAGTCCAAGACATCGAGAGACTACTCACCACAGTAGTCGACTTCAATGTTTTCGGCTTCCATTACAACATCTACCGACAAAGACGCGGCTTGGCTATGGAAAGCAGGCTCGCCTCACCCCTTGCCATATTGTTCATGGATAGCTTTAAAAGAAGCACTCTGACTTTAGATGTGGAATATTTCGGCACCTATATTGATGACATATTCATTGCAGCTAAGGCACAAGTAGCGCTCCGTTATATTTTATCGAATCTGAACTCACGCCATGATTCAGTAAAGCTGACGGCTGAAGAACCCGGATCGGACGAGTACCTGCCGTTCCTGAACACCCAAATAAGGATTTCGGATCATCAGGTTTAAACTGCATGGTGCACGAAACCTGCATCAAAAACGTGCTAATCTATTCGCGTAGCTGTCACCCTTCGTTCATGAAAAACAATGTGGTTAAGAATTTGGTGTATTC
The DNA here is from genome assembly GCA_029168955.1 of Aplectana chamaeleonis. Lineage (NCBI taxonomy): Eukaryota > Metazoa > Nematoda > Chromadorea > Rhabditida > Cosmocercidae > Aplectana > Aplectana chamaeleonis. The sequence goes on along the minus strand of JAPDOI010000613.1, from coordinate 197,889 downwards.
AGCGAGGAGCCTAACAACCCATAAAGGAGGAGGTGGAGAGTCAGTTGGCAGCAGTATTGAATGAAAGCGGTTATATGGATAGCAACTTTGACACCTGGCGACCATACTGTCACCCTCTGTCCAATACTGCACTAACCATCCCCTTTGTTAGCGAATCGTGCACCAAAGATGCCAACGTGGCGGTCCGTAGTCCAGCCCTTCCCCTTTGTCTCGTCTTCCGCCCCCTCCCATCCTCTACCAGCTTCTCACGTCGTCTCGCCCTTATGAACATCGCTGTTGAAAAAACGGATGTACCTACTGCAGGGTAACAAGAAAGTCTGTGGGATGCAGAACGTGATGTACAGGGTACGATGTGAGGCGTGTGGGCAGTTCTATTTTGGGGAAACTGGAACGCCCTTACGATATCGCCTTGTTGAGCACATGAGAGCGTTACGGGCTGCCCAGTCTTACCCGAACAGCGCGTTCTCAAGCCACAGAACATCATACCATACCTTCGGAGACATGGCGAGCATGAGTTGCGAAATCGTGCACAGAAATATATCGGACACGGTTGATAGGAAGATTAGAGAGGCCATGGAGACAGAGAGGCACCTTCCCCCTATTAATAACAAGGAGGGAGGCGCTGAGGCTGCTTACATCACACACAGATTAGGGCGTGATAGGACTGAACACCACCGCCGTCTATACACCAATCCTATTTATGGGCGCTGGTCATTTCCAGTCCACATGAGTCGCGAGTCGGGCATGGGCGAGAACTCTCTTCTCCCTCTCCTTCCCACCAGTACGTTTCTACCAGGGTTCGGCGCGGGTGTGGGCCCCCACAGGGGGTCTGAGCTTCGGAGGGGTGGAGGCGGGGGTCTGATCTTTGGACGAATACCAGTTAAACCTACGTGTTTGTGAAAAAAAACCGTCAGGAGAAGTTTTTCACGTAGATTTCAAATAAAGATAGCGAATTAATTAAAAGGCTGATTCAACTGATTTACGAGTTGCGAAGTTCAATTAGGAAGTCAAGAGTGAAGTAAGGGTCTTCTCAGAATAATATTCAAGACATATGAAACCTCCATGTAAAAAGACTGTTGAAGTTTGGCTATTAAATGCTAAATGATTTCTACAAATGACTTCTATGAGTCACGAGAGTACGATATTTGAGTCCAGCGTGATCGATTTACCCTGGAAACAATTTTTCACCGTCTCAGATGAACACTGAATACCGCTACATAGAGAGCGGGAGACGATGAAAAAATGGCGAAGTCCGCGAACATAAGTTTGGATTTCGAAACTTCAGTAACATAAGTTCTAAATAAGGTGCCCGGAAAAGTCCTTGCTTTAAGAAACTACTCTCTGAACTCAACCGTTCAGGACTTTCCACGCTCCTAGAGAAGGCTTCCTAAGAAAATTTTCCTGGTGTGATTTCTGCAACATTTTCGCGTCTTCTCAGTACTTAGGTGTGGGCTCAGCTGTGGGCCCTCAGAGCATTTTAAAGAAGAACCCACACCTAGTGAATTTTCTTCGATGGCACAGTCCAAGCTCAGGGGTAATTTTTGATATTACATTCCGGTCGTCGTGTGTAACAACCCTGCCAAGCGCGAAATCTCAACTCGCTCGATGAAGAGAGAAAAAGCGAGGAAAAAGTCGACCACGCCCCCTTGAAAGAAAAAAAGGGTGACGCCCACCGACAAGCTTCCGATCTCAATAAGGAACAGAAACGCCATTGATTTTATCTGAAATCTATGTTCTTCCGTTTGTTTTCGGTCTGGCTTTATGTTGGGACCTGTTTTAGAACGATGGGTGCAAATAACGAGAAAAAACAGGCTCGGGACAACTCGTCTGCGAACTTCTCGCTGTTCAAATTCAGAATATTCAAGGGGTCGTAACCCGTTAGTAGTGAGTTCTGAGCAATTCCGGAGTCACCATTGTGATCAACGCAAAATTTTCTGTAAGATAAGCAAGAAAACAAAAAGTCGATTCTGAGGTTGGACTGTGTCTTTGAAGGTTTTCTCTAGGGGCGCGGAAAGTTTAAAACGATAGAGTATGAAGTCTAGTTTCCTAAAGTCAGAATTTTCCCATATACCTCGTTCAGCAGTTAGCTTATAACGTTCCAAAAAAACTACTTTTTTAGGACTTGGCCGATTTTTTTCATCGTCTCCCGCTATCTATGCAGAGATCTTAGGCGTTCATCTGAGATGGTCAAAGCAGGTAATAAGCGTAAATCGACTACGGTGGACTCAAATATCATACTCTCATGGCTCCTAGTTTTCAAAATTGTGAACTTCCGGCGAAGCCCAAACAGTGTAGCGCCCTTCAGCGTCCATCTTGGATAGTGAAAGTTGGAATACAGGGAATATCGGACACGCTGAGCTCAAACATCCTACTCTCGTGACTCTTCAAGGAATACGGACTTCCGGCGGAATCGAACCCTCTTTCAGACAGCCGCATTGTATTACACAGCACATGCTGTTACCAGTTACATATAATTTTCTATTTTCAGCTCCTCCCTACATAAATGCAATAAGCGCTGTTTGTGCTTTTGTCCTCTCAAACATCCGATTCGTTCTGCAGAGCATTGGCTTCAAACTGACAATTTTGTTATTTTTTACCCATTTGGAAATTTTATACTTATCAGTTGAATACGACAAGTGAAATTTTACTGCAGTGGAACGTTAGAATTAGGTAAACTTTTTGGATAAACTGCTTGGACACATCAGCACTTGGAAGTGGTTGGAAAAAACGGTCAAAAATTGAAATACTAACGTTCCTGTGGGGGGGGGGGGTCTGAGCAAAACTGCCATTAGAGGGGGGGGGGGGGTCTGAGCGAAACTGGCCGGCCCACACCTCGTGTAGTACCCTGGTTCCTACCGCTTCAGCATCTTTCATTGCTATATATTTCATACATAATTTTATAGCCGTCCGACGAAGGGTCTAAGACCAGAAACGTCGCGGATAAAGAGATTTCAACATCAATCTCAACGCAGTATACCTTCAATATCCCACGACTATCTTATGTCGACAGTTCTGTCCTGAGCAGTTGTTTAGTTGCGGGCGGTGTGAAGGGCAGCGTCACTGCACGCATAGTCGAATTTCCTAGGTAGAGGCGACCGGCTAAATTTCCAACAGTCTCTAGAAAAATTGCGACGGGGATGCGCGCTCTTTCTGTATAAGGACAGTCACCCTCAGACATGACAATACCCAATCGCATTGACGGGTGCAGATCGTGAATTGTGGAAAACTCATTTGTCGGCATTAACTTTGCGAATATACCTATTCAAAAATGAAAACAATGATATCACCTCATTACTAAAGTGACCTCAAGGCGCAGAGGCTCAACGACTTTCCTTGGAAATTACTCACATATTTGTCAGAGCTGTATGTCTTGCTACCCTCACAGTTAGGGTTTCTGCAAGCGCTCCCGACATAGATCGTTAAGTGCTGACCAGGAATAAACCAATGCGTGAGACCGAAAACGTTCTGAGGTTCTCTGTAAAAATTTTCAACAAGTGATTGCTCCGATGTGGTTTCGCTCAGAAGGAAGTAAAAGGTTATGGTCAGTATATTGAAAGGAAAGAGGAAAGAGAACTTCAAGCTCACGCGTTTTTATAATTATCAAGCTTGCACATTTCTCCGACATTGTCGCTCTTTTGAATCACGCAGTGGGCTGCCGTCAAGATATGCCGTTGTGAAATCAATACTCCGCTACATCCGATTGAATCCGAGTTGTGCTCTGAATGTGAAGCCTTTCAGTGTGTTCACTGTTACACATTGTAGATAAGTACCTACAGAGAACGATTAATCGAGAAAAGATGCAGTAGACTACTGAAATCCACACGTGTTTGAATGCACAGGAGAAACTGGCTCATGACAGTCGTGTATAATCATAGGTGGGTGGTATGTTAGCGTCTCCGAGATTGTCAACTGGAACCTCAACTACGAGCGCCAGGAGCGCGGACTTTGGATTATGGGTTCAAAGCAATTATCCTCGGCCGAGACTTCACAATCGCAAGGTTTTCAGTCGTGATTTTTCTGTTTGAACTCGGACACGAGTTTGGCAGATGGATTTACTGGCTTACGTACGTTTCGGCGGAATCGCCGTCTTCAGAGCCTGAAAGAAGCAAATCAGAAATGCGCTTATCCGGTCAAATGTCGACTAAACTCTACCTAATTCAAAGAACTCTATTTCCCAATCGTCGTCAAAAGTGAAGAAACCAGGAGATAACCGTACCTTGTCATAAAGCACGCTAGGAGAATCACAACGTAGAACGTTTTTTGGCGGCGGAAAATCTTGCAACAATCATTCCCAACTCCAACAAGGTCAGGCCCATCATCAGCTGCGTGGGTTGCCCCACAGATAGGATTGCTTGGTTTATCAACAGCATCCTAAAACAACTGCTAGACCACATCCCGGCCCATCTCCCCAACACCCGCGCATTTCTCGACCACCTCCATAACATTCAGCCCGGTAACCCTTGTATCATGGAGTATTTCGACGTGACAGCCCTTTATACTAATGTCAGCAATGACCATGCAATGGAGGCTGCGTTTGAGCTTCTCGATGAAAATCAAGGCTCCATAAACACTTTCGGTCATGTCAATTGGCCAACTGATGACACTTCTCCAGGAGTGCCTCAAGTGCAACATCTTCAGGTGGTCGAGACAATATTTCAAGCAGGTCAGAGGTTTAGCTATGGGACAGCGCCCAGCTCCAACACTTGCCATAGCTTTCATGGGAAAAGTCGAATCTCCGGTACTGGCACGGCTGCCAATTCTATACTGTAGGTACATAGACGACTGCTTCGTCGTCTGTCCCACACAGGAGGAAATGGACCAGTGTTTTGAACTCATCCACAGTCTGTCTGGTAAAATAAATTCACCCGGGAAAAACCGGTGCAAAATTGGCTACCTTTTTTGAACGTCCAGGTGAATTTTTTGGAGGGCAAGTTCTCAACAAAATGGTATCGTAAACCTAGTAACAAAAACATAATTGTCCATTTCCAGTCAGCACACCCTTCTCAAACAAAAGGTGCTGTTGTCACAAATATGTACCGCACAGCGAAATGTGTTTGTACCCGAGAAAACGAACAAAAAGAATCTGTTCAAATAGCGCATGAAATTGCGGTCTTGAACGGATATCCCACCAGTTCGGTCCTACGCAGACCCAGGGGCTCAGTCGTGCGCCGGGAAGAGCAGGGTACAGCAGTTGAAGAAAGGATTCCCTTGAAAATGCCCTTCATTTCCGATGAAGTGAGTAGATCTCTGAGAAAGTGTCTAAACAAAGCTGGTCTGCAAAGCACTGTCGTCATCGTTGATATCCTCCCAAGTAACCTAAAAACCCGCCTTATACGAAACCGTCTATATGACCGCATTTGCACAACTCCCAGTTGTGTGGTCTGTCCTGCTGGTAGAGAGGGAGATTGCACTGCATGCGGTGTGGCCTACATGATCTAGTGCCTGCTGTGCGGCGAGCAATACATTGGAGAGACATCGCGGCCCCTCCATGTTAGATTGAAGGAGCATCTGGACGGTAAAGATAAGCTGCGGGCGTCAACAGTTCTGGGGTGTCACCGTGTTAACGCCCACCACGGCGACGACTATCCAATCAAGGTCGAGATTATGGGGCGAGAAACTGACACACCCGCGAGAAAGACCCTGGAGATATTTCGGATCCAGGCGAACGATCCAGAAATCAATCGGAAGTGGGAATGCCTATATATAGCCGGAGAACTCAAGCCCTACCTCAGACTCGCATTCTAACGTCGAGAGGTAGCGGCACCATCACCGTTCCGCTTCAACAATTCGTTCTATGTTGTGATTCTCCTAGCGTGCTTCATGACAAGGTACGGTTATCTCCTGGTTTCTTCACTTTTGACGACGATTGGGAAATAGAGTTCTTTGAATTAGGTAGAGTTTAGTCGACATTTGACCGGATAAGCGCATTTCTGATTTGCTTCTTTCAGGCTCTGAAGACGGCGACTCCGCCGAAACGAACGTAAGCCAGTAAATCCATCTGCCAACCTCGTGTCCGAGTTCAAACAGAAAAATCACGACTGTTTCATCATGCCGAGGTTAATAGAGAGTCGAGCATGGAGACCAAGGTTTTCAATTATCTATTTAAGGTTGGAATGGTTACGCTTTGCACGTAACCCCATTGTCCCATCATTAGATATGGATTCCGTTTTCGATTTAGTCTGACGCCCGGACCAGGCGGCTCGCCGTGCGTGGTTGGAACTGGAGAATGAGGTTTCGATTCGCGCAGGGTGATCTACCTTAAATCATTACGCGAACTTTACATGCTCTACACAGGCTAATGTAAGCGGGCGACAAAGCGGCACACATATCTATTAATAAACAACAAAATTACAATAGAATGTCTCACCTCTATAGATCTTCAAACCCACGGCCCACGGATACTCGCCATCCGTAGTGGTCGTTCCTCCCATTGACCTCTTTGACCGCAACGCCACCGCAGCACCTGTCAGTGTAATGTAAATTGCATGACGAGGAATTGTAATTAGCAGTTCGACATGTTGCTGCCCTCTTTCCCAAAAGTACATTTGAGACAAACAGGTTTTTTTTACTTTCGCCATTCAATTTGCATTGGAGAAGACCGATTAGAAATCTTTGCCATCGTCCGCGTCATTCAATCACGAAGCGAAATTATCGGGTCCCTAGCTATCATCACACGTCTTTCCGTGCTTTATTTTTCCCGCTGAGCAGCTTTGTGGCTTCCTAATTGAGTGGTATGGATTTCGCGCATAACCACTCACTCTTCTCTTTGTTGATTCTGCTGTTACCTTATTGAGAAACACAAACCTGACTAGTCTTTGGAAGCAGCACACACGCTCGTAGACGTGATTGATATAACAACGTGAATCGAACAGTATGGCTTGCAATAGGATGCCTACGCATTTTGGAGCGTCCAAAACTATCTGCAAACTCACTACAAGATTAGCAGGTTCGGCCTGACCAGTAATTTCACGCCCTCTGCATATGCCCTCCCCCTCCAACACAAGTGTGATGTGTCCCAATCGTCGGTGACCTGTGTGGTTCACTTATTAAAGGCAGTGGTCGCGATCAAATATGCTTGTCGTCTTTTTCTCTCTAAACCCTTTTCTGGGTCTCCAGTAGTAGGACCTATAAGGAAAGATCGCGGAAAAAAACTGTTTTGGGCCAAATTTGAAGCCTGAACTTTCTTGTCTTTTGATGGTGGACGAGCCCACTCCAGATCATCGGCATCGATGATCTCTTATATCAAGAACATCAGCTAGCTTGAAATTGGATTTAAATCAATGAACCTTTGAAATTATGTACACATCTAGTCAGAAACATTGACTGGAGTGCTTTCTTTCATTGCTCAAATGTTTTTATTAGGTAAATTTGCATTTATTTCTTCCTCCAAACGTCGATGATTTTTGACTGCCCTGCATGAGACTGCTATCTTTTTTGGCGACGCTGTGCACGTGTGGACGAACTGGCATCTTTGGGCTTTGGAAACTCTTATTCTAACCCGTTTTTCACCGCTCCACCGTCCTAGTTTTTCAGCTGTTTTCGATCTAAGCTGATTTTTGTTTTTTTCGATGACGTTTTTCATCGTGACCGCTGCCTGTAAGCAATTCGCGAATTATGCCGATGGCGGGGATGGCTTATAACTATGGTCAAGCAATGCTGGAAAATTCCCGAAGTGGGTGGGTCGCCACTGAATTTCAAAAATTGGGGGTCACACCGTCGGATTTTCTCGGTTCGTTTTTTTTTATTCTCAACTCAGCTTCGCCGCAGAATGTTTTTTACACAACCTGGAATTGTTCATACCTGTTTGTCAATTACTGGCTACCTAAACGCTCCCCGAAATCGCCATTATCCACATAGCGAAAATTTTATTTATTGTTGCGCCACTAAGGCAGTCGTCATAGACATTTAGAGCATGAAAACACCACAAACACACACAGTGTGATACAGTTACCATGAGAAGAAAGAATTCGAGGCTCTGCGCTTGAATGATAGGAAAGAATGGGGCACAGGTTGAACGTCTAGTTTAAAAAAAAAAGCAGAACCAGCTACACAAGTGAAGCTGTTCGCTCTGAGGTTGGATTTGGGAACTCCATAAGAGACTTTTTCGAGTTGCCCCTTGTTCTGGAATCAATGAATCTATAGAACTTTGGATCACACCTGACTGTTGCATGCTCTTTGATCTTCTATAGGTCTAGGCTCACTGCTTATTCCCTGTTTTCTCTTTTTCAACAGCATCGCCTTTCCTTATTGAGTTCCCTACCATCAGCAACACCCTTCGCGATTTTTTTGTTTCTTTGTACATTCCTATCACACTTTCTTCTCCTCTCCTGTTGAAATTTGCAGTAATCAAACTTGGAACAGCTTCACAACTTTGAGTGGCTTTCGATTTTCTTACAACCAACGATCAAACGCGTTCCCTGACGCCTCACTTACTTTCTGGGAATGAGACGGTGCATCACAGAATTCCTTAAAGACAGTGTTCACGATGAAAAAGTTGCCCATTTTTGGCAAAAAAATTGGCTTTGAGTCCTTCTGATAAAAGTTAGAACGGAAGTGCGATGGAAAACTTCCGGGAAGAGGTTAAAAATCTCGTGGGCCAGCCAACCCATTAGGCCACCCCGCCCACGTGCTATAACAGATGTCGACGTTCGTTTTACCGTAGGAACAGGTACCGAATTTCCGAATAATTTTTATCGCGAAAGGTTCCAACATCCCAGCATGTACAATAGCCCCTCTTATCCTAAAAAAATTTTCAGTCTAGGATATAGAAAGCGAAACCACTCACCTAAGGATTTAGGAGCGCGGAACCACTTCACTGACGTCAGGTTCGATGCGTTGTCTGCGTTCTCCAAAACACGCAAACAGGCACAAGCGAGTTTATCAGGGTTTTCTTTGAACTGTTTTTTCTCAAAATTTGAGTGTTCTGTTGGGACTTTCCCCTATCAACCCCTAATTAGTAGACTTAGCTACACAAAAACATCGAAAACGAAAATACGGTTTTTCATCGTGGAAACTGCCTTTCAACGGTCATTGTTTTGATTACTAGTCTCCATCTCTTCAACGCAACATCTTCGGAGCCGCTTTTCTGTGCGTATAAAAATGCGGAAAAAAACAATACACTGCTGCCTGTGACATATAGAGTTCCACCTAATTCATTTCATCTGCTGCTTACGTTTGTTCTCCGACAATCAGACCAACTTTCAGTTGTGAAGACGTCACAGGGTAACACCCACATTGGACCCTCGTCATGAAGTACATTTTCCAGGCAGGACATCAAAATCGGCTTTTGTTTTAGGCTCTCTCTGTGAGTCAATAGATAATTCAGTAACTTACGGTACAGTCAGTGCCAAAAAAACCTGTCAGATTTTCAGTCCCTCATCAGGTTGTTGTGTTAAAGGCACTGTTCACGATAAACTTCGTCCCTGAGTTTCCAATGAAATGTATTTGTGGTAGCCCTCAGAAGTAGAACAGTGTTGAAAAAACGGATTTGAAAGCCTTCCGAGGGTCAAAAAATGAATTTGAAGATTATCACAGTGGGCAAGGCCGGCCTCCTGGGGTTCAGTTGTTAACAACACCGACACGACTCTATCACTGCCACGCTTTGACCTGCGATCACCAGCAGTGGTTTTTATGGAATCAGGCAGTGGATTGGGCAGAATATGCCGAACGGAGATTTCCGGATGTTTTTGACAACTTGTTCTCAAATTTAAGTTTATTTCAGTGGGAAACCACTGCCGATGATCGCAGGCCAACGCGTGGCAGTGATAGAGCCGTCTTGGTGGTTATGACAGCAACTGAACCCCAGGAAGCCGGCCTTGACCACTGAGATGATCTTCAAAACCGTGTTTTTCCTCTGGGAAGGCTTTCGGATCCGCTTTTTCATCTTTGTTCTACATCTGAGGGCTACCACAAATGATTTTCAATTGGAAACTCAAGGACGAAGTTCATCGTGAACAGTGCCATTAACCTTTAGTGGTTCGTCAAAGTTGCAAAAGTATGGAATAAAAATAGATTTGGGACACTGACAAAATAGTTCCTAACATTAAACCTTGTAGTAGAGTGCAAGAATGGATTGATTATAGAATCAGTGACGGTCTTTCAGTTCCAGCCTGCATGCAAGAATTAGTAAGATAGCAAGGGTAGAGCATTTGCTGCTATTTCAAAATGTGGACGCCTTTCGATGAGTATTTGAAGAACACAGCTATGAACAACATTTCGATGAGGAAGCCGCATCTTTCACGAAATACGGCTACTGCTGAACAATAATCTCTGGAACTGATTGCGAAGATCTATGCTCGCACAAGCACGAGCGGACGAGTCAATAAGGTTTGAGTAACAAGAAACATCAGGCGATTCCTCTTCCTCGAGATACCTCTAAAGACATTAAACCGACGTCAAAGTCTGGAAAGCAAGAAGAAGAACGCAAGAACGCCGTGATTGAAGTGTTTTGGGTAAAAATTCCAAATGAATTCTTCTTCTTACTTGGCATGAAACGAACACCGCATTCCCTCTTTATTGCCTTATTTTCGGTTTCAGTCACGTTGGTGATTTGCAACAATTGAAAAGCCTGTAGGAACTCTCGGAACAACATCTGGAAAATATGTTTTATTGGTTTCGAAATGAGTTAAAAGATGAGGAGATGGGGAAAAATGGTGTTGATTCTATGAAAGAAGAAAAGAGGGGTATCCTTAGTTTCCGAGTAAAATTTATTTCCATTCTTCGCGTACGTCTGCGCGCGTACGCTGCGTCTCCTTCTGCCCACACTTTCTCCCTGTCTTCATCTTTGCTTCGTACAAGCGCGCGAGGGAACAGAGTAAATTTGGCTCGAAACCAGAGTATACAAGTGAAGCATTCAGTAGTTCTGGTACTAGTTTATAGCGTAAGGCCTAGCTTGCTCGATGGGTCTGGAGCGGTCGGTCATGGCAAAATGCAACGACGATAGGGAGATTCCAAAATGATAAACCCGATAATCCCAACTCTGGCCGGCTCACAATGAGGAAGATAGGCTTTATATAGGATGCTTGGTCAAACCTCCAGCAAATACTCTGAGGTCTATTCTGTGGTCGTATTCATGAAACTACGGGAGCCTCCCGGGAGGGTACACAGTCCGCTAGTCGCATATATCGGCTGGTTATAACGATCCTCCCGGGAGCCTCCCGTAGTTTGATGAATACGGCCACTGGATAGGGACATCGCAGTATCACATAGAGGATATCTCGTTCGGTATTAGAATAATAGAGTAGATTAGTGGAGAGTTATAACCTCGCCACTAATACAGTGCGTTAAATAAGTGTAGAGACTTCGAAACTTGGGTAATCTAGATTCACAAGAGCCTTTGACACCTTTTTTGGCTACCATTAAAATAAGAAGACGAAAGAAGCCTCTCCATTAAAGAGCTCCTTAGCATCATTAGAAACAAGGTCGGAGTTGGCTGTCGGGATCAGCAAGAATTAACCAGCATAGCCTTGAAGAAGTTTGAGTAGCAGCTCATATTCTCAGTGAAGTCCTCTTTGAGTAGCCCAACATTTCGGGATACGACTTCGCTCAGAATGGGTTTGTCCTGTCCTACACGACCTCCTTTCGCCCTCCTGCACAATGGTAGTAGTTGTTACACGATCTGCAACTAAAGTTGACTTGGCGCAAAGTAAACAATGATCGAAACCACTGCTAGAAGATGGCTTCACGGATATTTCAAACAGACACCATTCTCGGCTAGCCTTAGTATGTAGTGATTTCAGCATGAGTTGTGGCGTTGGGTGAGTCACTCGTCTAGCGTCGAAGTTCCTTTTTTTTAAATGCGGGCGACCACGGAAGTGACGTGATGGAGACATGAGCCCAGCGGTAAGTTATCCATTCTTGTCAACTTACCGATTCCTTTCAACTTTCAATCCTGTATTCTTTTTGGTGGCCTTTGCGACCCTAGCAATGAACTCTCCAATTACAAACTTGTAGAAGCAATTCTCGTAACGGATATCGTCTTCCAACAGCTCGCATCGAGTTTGGAGTCGTCAGTTGTTTATTGGACAATTAGTTGATAACACTGATGGTTGTTTGACGCTCTGGGTGGAGATGGAGGATGGCCAGAAGAGGACAAATATAACGCCACCAACGTTCCGCAACGGAGACTTCACTCCACATATGATGAGCATCATTAAGCTATGGATGTTGGCCCTATCACTTTGAATTCCTGCAGAGGAATCACGTGAAAGTTGTTGAGCATTTTAGTTTTGAGTACAACGTGAAGATAGGTGTCAGAAGCTGTTCTGGCACGGCAAGTGCAGAGCTTGAAATAGTCTTTATGGCGCGTTGTCAATAGGTCGCCTTTGTCAACAAATCATGAACTCTTGCGCAGCCCTAGATTGTTTTGTCTCTCAACGTTGTGATACCATCCGACGTCGCAGATGGCAGGGTTGGGTGTAATTTATGGCTTGGTAGTGGCTGGAAAGGACTGTTGTTCAAATATAGTAGACCTCAGAGCTTTTGTAGTTCTCGAGTCCTCTTACATGCAACCGCTAACGATTGCAGGAGGGAAAGGAGCCGTATTAGGACCAAGGAAGCCATACCAACGGTTAGTTTAGCATGCCCTCTTGTTTTTTACGATCTGCACCACCAGCACGTCACAGATGCAGCTCTCCTGACTGCTAACGGACAGCTTTACAGCAAGGTTGAAGTTTGGCAGATCACCAAAGGGATTCGAAATACGTGAAGAAATAGTATGTGAGCCTGCATTAAGAGTTTTCAGGAGCGACGGCGAAGCAAAATTTTGATAAAGCGTGGCTCGGTTGGATGACCACAAAAATGAGAGCGGCGATGTAAAGGAGACCTAACAGGCGCTTAAGTACTATCAGTACGGAGCTCGAACTGTGCTGGTGTAGATTTATTTGTGCAGGCCGTTATCGATTTTAAGAATATAGAAGCTCTCGCTATTTTCTATCAATTCTGTTCTTGTGCAAGTGAGGAATCTACATAGCTCACAACATTAAAACTCTAGAATTGAAAACGTTCGACTCGCCCATATGCTGAACCTGTACACTCTGCTTAGTTACTTCATTCCCAAGTCTTTCCATCACAGTTATGAAGTCTATATTTTAACCTGAAGTAAGTAGCTGCGGTGCACGTTTTCCAGATGAAAGCCCTGAAGATGGCTGTTTTGTCACTGCAGGAGATGTTACCCGGTCAAACGGTCTATCGGTCTGTACACTGTGCAGGTATTGTGATCCGTACATTGAGCAGGTGTCGTCAATCTCTAGATGGAATAAAGCAGCGACTCTTCTTGGCGGGAAAATTTCGCTCTCGATTGCTGAGCGCGGCTTCCTACTTGAGAGAGACTGGCGATCTAAAGGAATATTTCTTGACTCACAGAGTCTTTCATCTCACACTTTTTGTTCTGTTTTTTGTGATGGCCAGTGCTCTCCTGCCTTCAATGTGTCAAAAAGTGTTAAGAGGAGCTTGATAATGAAATTTACATTTTTGAGACTTTGCTCAAGCCGAATATCAAAATTTACATTGCGGTGGAATCCGTCCGATTTTTATCCGTTTTTTGGGCTGCGTAGCATCCGTGTTTTTTTTTACCGTTTTTCTAGGAAGGGGGGGGGGCAGAGAAACCACTAATGATGGGAATAGCTCCTTCCGCCCTATGAGGAGGTGACCTCCACGAAAGCAGCGAAACGTAAGAGCCTTCCCGTCTTACTGCATGTGGGCCGAAACAGATATTGACAGCGGAGGCAACTAGCTCCCAAAGGTTCCTAGGCTACCCATAAACGTGAGGTGTCTACCGTTTCCGAGTGAAGTTTATTTCTATTCGTCGCGCGGGTCTTTTCGCTTACGCTGCGTCTCCTTCTCCACACGCTTCCTCGCTGTCTCTACGCCCCTCCGCACAAGCGCGCGAGGGAGCAGAGTAAATTCGGCTCGAAACCAGAGAACACAGTGGCTGGGAATTAGACCTCATTTGGGAACATTGAGTGTGTTCTTGCGCCACCTATATTGGAAAGAGCGGTTCATTCTTTCTTCTTTTGTAGGATCCGTAAGAACAAACTGTGGAAGATCTCATATATAGCGGGCGAATCAAAACCCGAGTAGAAACGCTGCACCTGCTCGCTGATATGGTAGTTTCGAAGAGTCCTTTGAAAAATTTCAATTCGGAACCTGAAAGATGACCTTAAATTGCTATCTAGCTTCACATACTACAGGAAGATGAGTATCTTTTTGGCCGCATACTCCTGAAGTTGCGGCGATGGTGGTAGGGATAGGTAGTGTTGAATGCAATAGTTAAGATATTGAGCGCCGCCTTCTTGCGAACTAAGCCCTTCTAATCGTATGCCAAAACCAGCTAGCAGAACACCAATTTCATATTTGTTCCTCTAAACGCCAACTTTCAGAAAAAATAACTCTACCCGTTTTGAAATAAAGGCTCATTCCTGCTTCTAGCTATGAGGGTGTTCTGAATCAGTCCGGTCTCCCTAATTAGCCTAAGACGATGGATCTCATATCTGTCATTATTCTCTCCATCTCTCATTTCGTAACTGCATTATTCGCCAGAGCAGACTGCGCTGGTTTTTGCCTGCAGCTGATGCAACCCTCAAGATTCTGCGAACAGCGACCGTGTTTTTGTATTGTCAACAGGGGAATGGAAAATGTTTACATTCATCTCAGCATTCGCCCATTCTGCAAATATCCTCTTTTTTTAACTATTCCATTGCCCATCGGAGCCATGTATTGTATATCTGTGACAGCACAAGAATATTATCCTTTCTCCAATATGTAGTGTAACGCTGTCACGAATTCGTGAAGCCTAATGCCTAGGAGACGACGTCATAATGCTTCATAGGATCTTCGCATTAAAGATTATACTATAGGCTCACCTCTAATCTCAATTCGTTGCACATTTTCTGCGTCTATCTCCGAAAGGCAACTGCAACAAGTTTCTCGTTTAAATTTGGCAAGCCTACATATCCATCTTTGAATCTTTAAAGACAAGAAAGTTTCGAGCGACAAACTTTGAAGGTATACCATGTTTCTTTCCGATCCGGAAAAACTACTTGACCGTGATATTTTGGAGGATTCTGGAAGCAAGCGTAGTCACGTGTTCTTCTTAGACGATAAACAACAAACAACTGCGGGACCTTCTCAAAAGATTCTGGAATATTCAGCTAAGAAATTTCAACGACACTTGCATTCCTGTTCGGTATAGAGGAAATGAGACCTGCGGAACACCTACAATCCGTTTTATGAATATGGGAACACCCGCGAAAATGCAGTTTCTGAAACTTGCGGTGACTCGTGAGCTGCAAAAGTGTTACCACTGTTTCCCTCAATCCCGAAAACCTTAGATTGATTTATGGTCTGTTCTTTTGGCTATACTTTACCCATCTGGATGACTTGGACATGAAACTCGACCGTTCCATAAATATACGAATACTTACGAGAAACTGCGAGTTTAGTAGCGACTATCAGAAAACTGCCTTCATTGACGTTCCAGCGTGAGGTAACAATATTATTCAGAAGAGCAACATCGCATATTCCGTTGGCTACTCAGGGGAAATTTTTCTGAGCAGGATATGATCGTAGCTGCTCCATGTCGAATTTTACGAGACTCAGCTTGCTCTCATCGCTGTACCTCTTCCCGTTAGCATGATTCTGTTCATATGTGGTAGTTCACATGCCTTATATAACGTTCAAGTTCAGATTGACCGCAGGAAATAGTAGGAGGGAGCAAAATTTCCCGTCTCTAACCACGACATGATAGGATGGCAGAAGTGGATAATGAAGCTCCCCTGGGGGTACCAGAATCCCCTTCGCCTCCTATGGCGAATAAACGATGCAAAGCGACCTTAAAAGAGTTGTAGGCACTCCAGGGAGCCCATTCAACAACTCGGAGATGCAGCACCGACCATACCGTCACAAAGGTTTGCCGCGTTGATAGCGGTGCTTCCTTCATCGAAAATCCTCTAATTGGATAGTGATGGCTTCTTCCCCAAGTCACTCCAGTTCTATCGTGGATTAAAATGGTTTGTCGAATTTTGGATGGCTCCAATAAAATGCATCCCAAGGAGTGAACCTTGTTCCAATTCAGGCGAGTTTATGGAGACCTAGCCGTCTAATGATGCTTCTTCGAGCAAGGGTTGCCTTGAGCGAATCCGTGTCAACCTATGTCGTCGTCTTTGTGGATTGAACATGAACCACACAGTTGGCAGCTAAGTAATTGCGGATTTTTTTAGAAAATAAAAGACAGCCTTTTTCATGGAACATAGTACCTTCATTCTGTAATGTATTGAGCATTGTGAGCAACGACCTTTTGCCGTATTTCAGGCAGCATCATAATTCTGCGTTCATAAAACATCTGGTTTTTATCAGCAAAAAACTGAACCAGGTACGATTTGACATCATTATCATTGATGAAATTTTAACCATTCGAGGAGTTTTGCAAAGATCGAAATAAAATAAAAAACAGATGATGCAATGTCAGGACTGTATACTCAGGCAAACTCAAATGTCGACAGCAGGTTGGTCCGCCCCTTTCTCGAGCGACCGGGCACTCGCAGGTTCATTCGGGAGAAAAACATGGACCTGTTATTGACCTGCTATCGACCTGTCGATATGAGGTTCACGGCAGGCTGATAAAGCTGCACATCCTATCGCCGGTGAACATTGATCGCACAAATCTGCAAGCACGTAGCGTGATTTGCACATTTTCTAACGCGCTTGGTGCACGCTGCACTTCGAAGCTATTTTCTTCACTTCTCTCAACTGCTAAAGTCGTATTTCCTCTTTACTGGCTTTCTATTTCTCTCAATGACGATTCTTGATTCCAGTTAAATTTTTCTATTCATGAAAATATTTTCATTGAACTTATTGATCTAGAGGGTTCATTTCTGAATTTTCAATTTTTAGGATGTTACCTTTGTTCGTGATATATTTCTCGGCTTCTAGAGTATAAACTTATCAGAAAAGATCAAATTATTTCTTTACTATAAATCATTTTGGTACGAAAGATCTCTGGATGAATCTCGGATAGCCTTTTGTTGTTGAAAAACTATCAAAAATCCTCGATAATCAGAGACAGAAACATCTTCGAGTTCACCCATTCATAAAAGAAATTCGAAGTGCTCACCCCAATTAGTTGTTTTATTAGGAATCTCGTGAAATCTCGTTGAAAACTGTTTCAACTTCTGAACTTCAAATGCCGACATTCGAAAACATTGTTTTCGCTACAGACTCATTTGAATTTCCCATTAATTAGGGATTTACCGTATGCGATATTCAAACTATGCATTAGTCCAAATGCTAACGTTGATTGCATAAGTCATTAAATAGGGCTAAAAATATGTATTACAAATTTCGCCTTTCAGGGCACGAGCTTGGCGAAAGTTGCAGTTCACCTCACGACATAATGTTGCCCAGGAGAAGGGACAAACGATTGTTTCGAGCAATAAACGGTCAGGAATTACCGCTTCTTAAAAAATTGCTTGTCTCCCTGCTTCATGAGGGGGTTCCTATGTTTGATCTACATTCACATTTCTAGCTTCGCTTCCACCGCTACCGCCCTTCAAGAGAGCGCGACCTTGTCCAATGGAGCAGAATATTGGGGACGTCCCTGGAATAGAGCCGAATGTGCCAGCGCCGCAGGTTGATGTTGAGGAAATTGAGAACGTCGACGCAGTCGACGCCGAGGCCGCAATACCCTGCAACTTCGTCAATGGACAGGATCGACGTAGTGCTTTGCCTGATTTCCATTCGTCTTCCTCTCCTGAATCTTACTCCTAGCAGGATCGTGGCAGACCCTTGTTTACATGGGAAATTTTGTTTTACATTTTGGCGTATCAAATAAAATGATGGAGTTCATAGACGACCTACACAGCATTCGCTCGAATGGTGGGCTACCCAATATATCGGTGAGTGGTCTCTTCCTGAGAAAAAAAAATTGATTAGTTCTCAAATTTGGGGATTGATGAGCTATGTTTCAGTTTCGGACTAGGTTTCGCTCATTTATGTCAGATTTATACACCAAATATGGTCATTCGGTATACCACTTCTGTAACAGTTGTGACGGATTTCTGCCTCAGCCGAATTCCACCTGTGCACGCCGGGTTTGTAGATTGCAAGGGTGAGCATTTTGACAAGTTTTTTACAACATTGATTTGACAACAGATCAGGCTTCAGAATCCATGCAAAAAGGGCAAAAGGAAGTAGAAAAACAACCATTCATCTTCTGAATATTGCTCCACAACTAGATCTCATACTAAAGCGCGTCATTGACACACTAGCGACAGTTCATCGGAATATGCATCTGGAGGTAGATCAATTCACCTACATATGCTCCGAGAATCTACAAAGGTCCACTTTAGGAGGCTCAGGGTGGTGGTAGCCGCAGAGCCAACGTTTCTGATTTTGACATCTATCGAGACGACATTGAAAGCTGTCATGAATTTTCTCGTAAAGCTGTACCTCGTGTTAACACTCGGGTTTGACGTGTCAGATTCAAAAACTATCAAGGTAAGAGAATGTATAACTCCTTTTTTGTGTCTAAGTTTCCCCTTATCCAATTTAGGTATCAATCCTTTCCTATCTATTTGCGGCTTGAAGGTTTGCCGTATCATGACAAAAATCAGAGTCAGAACACGTTGCTTGCTGGTGTATTGTTCACAATGAAATCGGCACCATCCGAAACTATACTGCGGAATTTGTTCTGCAGGTGACTTCTTCCTACTTTACCGGCCCCATCAGATTCAGGAGCTGCAAAATCTTGTTGCAGAGTTCGCGTGAAAGTATCCAAATTGTTTCGTGATGGAGATAGCTGACACAGAGACACAGACACACATTTCAAAATTCACAAAATTTTCCATATCTCGAGAACTACAAAGCAGATTTTTCTGAAATTTGGGCAGTGTTAAGAACCTTTACTGCTCTGCATTTTGTGAAAATGCCAAGTTCGGAACTATCTGCCAAACCAAGATTCTGTAACGAGGGGTTTGCGCAGAAGCAATCCTTTTCCAAATCAAGTTCGCGCACCACAATTTATTGAATGGCTTGTATTGTGATCACGAGCAGACTTCGGGAAACGGCTCCTGATGGACCCATTTTAAAATCTCGGATGATAGATCTTCGGTCACTATTTGTGGAAATTTCACTTTTTATCGAACGAACAATCCTACAAATTACAAAAATCACCAAGAGAATATCGAAAACGACGAAACAATCGATCGAGTTGAAGATGATACAAAAAAGTCTCAAATGGAGAATTTTGAAAATTGTCTTCTTCGTCGACGAATATTTGCGCTATAGTCCTGTAGCACGCTTTCTTATATCGGCATTATAACCGAAAATATCATATCAAAAGATGAAATTGATAGCCCCAACGAGGGCAAAGACATTCTGAAAGAAGACGAAGGCAACAGGTTTTTCTCCACTACTGTACATGGGGGTATAAAGGCCTGATAGTGAGGCGCGGTGTGCCTTTACTCACACCGCTCTAGTCCCGGTCAGAGTTGGTGCTATTTGCATCTGTAACCCACTGACTCCCCCAACTGACCCCCCCCGCACCCCCCCCCCGCACCCCCCAACATCCACCCGGTCGATACGTATGATTAGAATGATGGAGTGAGGTTGAGAAAATCACTCGGTGTATCCAACTAGATATGACGATGATTACGTGGCCAACAGGATTGCACCTGTTCAGAGAAATAGTGAAGGAGAGTAAGGTGAAGGAACGGAGGTAGCAGTAAGATTAGCTTTCTAGTGATACGCAATGTTTTATTATCGTCCCGCCCACCCGGTGATTTTTTCATCCGCCGTCATCCACGTATTGCATGGATATCGACCGCGTCGGATACACCGAGTGATTTTCTCAACCTCACTCCATCATTTTAAACATACGTATCGACCGGGTGGGTGTTGTGGGGTGCGGGGGTTTGGAGGATACACCGAGTGATTTTCTCAGCTTCACATCACCATGTTGTTCATACGTATCGACCGGGTGGGTGTTGGGGGGGCTACTTGGAAATCGCGCTTGGCTACGCCCATGTTTCCGCGCCGCAGCGCAATTTAAACACCAACCCGTGGTTTTCCTCCTTTCCAAAACCCAGGAGAGCCGTTGAGGCGCAGAAAATTGAGCGTAGCCAAGTGCGATGTCTGAGTACCCCCTCGCTGCACTAGCACCCTGTCCTGATTTTGGAAGAGGATGAAAACCCCGGGTTGGCGTTCAGCTTACCTTGCGGAGTGGAAAACAGGGAGTGACCTAGTGCTATCCCAAAGTGGCCCTCCTGGTGGTATAGAACCTTGGAGTCTCGCACTTGACCACGCTCGCTTTTCCGCGCCGTAACAAATGTCCTATTTTTGGAAGAGAGGAAAACCCGGGTTGGTATTGAAATTGCGTTGCGAAGCGCAAATGGGCGTGACCCACTGCGGTAGGGTAGTGCCCCCCCGCCGCGATAGCACCGAATTATTGAGCAGAAACGCGGCTTCTCACCTTTTCATTGTTATAGGTCCACTTCTATAGAAACTCATTTTACTGCGAAAGTTATAGATTTTTATTGTATAATAAAAAACGGCACTATCCTAAACGGGGAGGGGGCACTCAGGATTCTAGTCAGAAATGAAGTGAATCACCGATTGGTAACGCTACCAATCGAAGTACTTTTATAGAATTTTAATAGTTACGATGCTCGATAGCAAAATCAAAAATTTTTTATCAGGTTTTTTGTTCATTCCTATTAGTAAATCTTAAGTGCCCTCCTCCCCGTCTAAGATAGGCCCTAAAGAACTTGTAGTCAACTTATAAACTTTGCTTTTCGTATACCTCGGGGATACTACCAGGTCCACTGTCCGCTACTATCCTAGACGGGGGAGGAACTCAGGATTCATTCACAAGTTTTTCGATTTGCCTGTGGTCGAGCCATCGGTTAGAGCCTCGAAATTCTACTCCTATGCCTCTTCTTGTTGATCTGGTTGAATGCAAGTGCGGACCTCAGGTAGGAAAAATTATGGTGGACCTATGATTAGTGAAAAGCACTGTATGGAGAAACCACATTTGTACAAGATTATCTGTGAAAGATATTCTACGGCTGCTTCAAAGGTGTCATCACTCAAATCTCAAGTTACGCATTGATGTGTCCCCCACCCCCTCATCTTCCTCAGAGCAGTACGTTGTGCCCTCATGCTTCTGATAGTCCACCGCTCGTTCCGGAACGTCACGCGTTCCGCGCTTGGCGAGAGGACTATGAAGGAGACTTTCAGACGCACAGATCAGCGGGTTTTCACTCCTGCTTATCCTCTTTAATATTTGAAATTCTGATCACTCAGGGCGCACGCAGTGCGCGCGATGCTGCTGCCTCCGTCGGATCTCTGCTCGCTCGCTGTCTCTAACCTCCGCTCCGCACCTTTCCGCGCCAAAACCACAAGAATTTAACTGTTTTACAGTCTAAATGTATCTTTTCAGCTAATATGGTATGCCTTTTGTAGGCGCAACACTTTCTCTATCTAATAGCGCTACCCTAAATCCCTACTTTCATATTTCACATCGAAGTGTCAGGGAGGTTCAAGGGACCGAAAATATTTGAATACACATCGTTCTCTTCTTTCAACCCATTCACTCTGTTCAAGATCCTAGAACATTTGAATTATGTGAGGGCTGAATCCTAGTACCAAATCGAGTTAGAGGAAGTTTGTCTCAATTTAGCTAATTTCACATTTCTTGAAATGTTTGAAAAGTACAATTTTCATTATATCTTCATCATCCAACGTCTTCAACCCAATTAACTTCTAATTTGATAATTCTGCACAATGATTTATCCTTCTGCCTAAATTCATTTTGCCATATATCAACCATTTTTCAGTGATTGGATTTTCACAGTTTCCGAGGGTTTCTGAAAAGAAATAACCATAATCGGGAATTTCGCCCCATTGGAGAAATTGGATTAACCCGTTTCAGTGCCATAATCAAGTCCTCATATAGTCAGGAGTTCTACATATGGTTACTTTGTCCAAATCTCTTGGTTTTTATATCCTAGCTTCAAATAAAGCCGGTAAAAGTCGAATTTGGTTCGAAAGAAAATTAATTATTATTTTTTATTTTTTCTTCTTGCGAAATAGCTCAAATGTTGAGTTAGTAAGAGTGACACCTCGATAACGAATACGGCAGAAAAAACCGAAATGCCCATGTCTAAGGGCAGTCGAGCATAGGGACTGCTATAATAACAGCTGGGTATAGTAATAATGCAGCAATAGTTCTGGTATCCTGCGAAGGTTCAGCTCGTATAACTGCTCCGAATTTTGAAGTTGGCCACCCTGTTAATAAAAGCCCGGCGATAGGATGTCTACAGCAAAATCCATGAATCCGGCGGTAGCAGGTCGTCAGCTGAACCTTTCGGGGCTTCGGTTAAGCCATGCCGCCGTCTCCTAATCCGGCGCTAGGAAGTCTACAGCTGGACTTTTCGGCGTGATACCAGGTTCTCTCGCGCCGAAATCACTAATTTTTTGGTGTCCTCGGCTGATGTGCTCTGTGAAGACACCTCAGAAACCTGCTGTCGACATTTGAGTTTGCCTGAGTAGTGAATGTGGCAAAACATCCCAACCAAGCGACAAATTGACAAATCGAAAAGGCTCTGTATTTCATCATGACAGTGCAAGGCCACACACATCTCTAGTCACTCGGCAAAAATTATTGGAGCTTGGTTGTGATGTTTTTCCACATCCACCATATAGTCCTGACCGTGCACCACCTGATTTCTTTTTATTTCGATCTTTGCAAATTTCCTTGAATGGTAAAAAATTCAATAATGATAATGAAGTGAAACCGTCCTTGGTTCAGTTTTTTGCTGATAGAAACCAGAAGTTTTATGAACGTGGAATTATAATTATGATGCTGCCCGAAAGATGGCAAAAGGTCATTGCTCAAAATGGGCAATACAATGCAGAATAAAGCTATTTCGTTTCACGGAAAAATTTTCTTTTACTTTCTGGAAAAAAATACGCAATTATTCAGCCGACAACCCAAAATGAATTCAGAAATCTGCGAAATTGATGAAGTGCAGCCAGCTGAGCGCTCCGAATCACCAGCAACTTGCCGCACACCTTGACAGCCGGCGTAGCGAGCCTGGCTTGCTGCTGTTCCTCTCGTAGGACGGTGGAAAGGCAGCACATGATTGAATATTGCCCCTTTTGCGGCGGCTCTTTCAACATAAAGCGTGAAATGGGAATCTTATCAAAGGAACTCTTGGAGAAAAGCACGCCCATGCAAGTGTTCGTATAATTATGGAACGGTTAAAAATCAAGTTCAGGTCCTGTAGGTGCATAAAATATGGGCAAGGAGGTTGACTATAAAAAATCTACGGTTCTAAAGGGTCGCACGAAACAGGGACGAAATTTTTGTAGCTCAGAATTTGATGCGACTTTCAGAATCCTCAATTTTGGGGGTGTTCGTATACGTATGGAACAGAGTGTATGAAGGGCTAAAAATTTTCTATGGGAAATAAAGTCAATTAAAGGCAGGGTTCGCGATTAAAACGACTTTTGAGCTCTCTTAATAAGAATGTAGATTTGGCCATCACAAAAGTAAAAGTAAGTGAAAAAACCCGGAAATTCGCGGGGGAAACGCTCAACAACAAAGTATAACGGCTAATTACCGGTGTCGGCCGGCCCCCTAATTAACGCGTTTTTCATTAATGCTTGCTTATCCTACATTTATTTTGCTGGTAAAGAAATCAGTAGTCTTCAGAAATGTTCAGAAATTACTTTAGAAGCAAAATAAAAGTTGACAAAACAGGCTTTTACCCAAATCTCGATAATTGGGGGCGGGAGGACACCAAGCCATAACTTTCTCCTGAGCGCTTTTCATCCAATTTTTTACTCATTTTCACTTTTGTGATGGCCAGATCTACCATTCTATGGTGATAGCAAAACAACCGATTTTATCGAGAACCCTGCCTTTAAGTTAGCGGATCACTGTCACCGCTGTTGCTGCACATTGGCACAGTTTTTTCAACCTCCAAAAGGCACTGTTTACGATAAAGTTCCTTCTTCAATGATGGTTAGGAAAGTCGCACTTGATGGGCTGGGATAAAATGTACCCTCGAGAACCTTTCACCCTAACCTGCCTCCGTTGTCTAGCTCACTCTTCGAGAGGTGCAGTGTCCCACAACTGACTTGTGGGAAGCGCCGGTAAATAAGCAAACAGTAATGTTTGCGATCGAAGGTTTTCAGAAGATAACATGATAGGTCACGGATAACATGATAGTTCAAGTACTTCGTACTTTATCTTTAGGACTTCGATAGTACCTTATTTCGCGCCTAACTACGCCTTTTCCAGTCAATACTTATGATAAAATCGAGGTTAAAAGTTTTGAGTAGCGTCATAATTTGGCAATATTACTACCATCCCACGTATTGGTGGAAACGATGCATTCTTCTGGGAAAGGGGCAGAAAAAACAGAATACTCGGAATTTTGAAGTGGGCACAAAAGCTTGCCGAAAGCAATAAGAACCCAGGCAACGGTTTTGCCTTCTTCGCTTTCGCCCTGCTCTGAGAGTTCTAAATGGCCGAAAAATGGCCCACCAGCTCTCTTGGTGGGCTATTTTTCGGCTATTTCGCGGTTGCTCACGGAACGTACATGGAATAGCCGAGAAATAACGAGAAGTAACCTAATGTAACCAAGACGCAGCCGCCGTGACCCCGCCGAGCCGCCATACGGGATCCACCAGCCATTGGTCTGGGCCTCCAGAGGCTGAGCGAGGACGAAGTATCTCAAACTTGGGTAATTGAACCGATAAAGGTGTTAGCATCTGAGTCATGCCTCTGAGATTCGTCGTATATTTGCCTGGAGAGCAGTATTTCTAAACTATTTTGCGACTATTTCGCGGCGACGTTAACAGCTACGTTGATAAAACAGCGAAGAAATAACTGAAAACCCCTTTTCTCAGACCGAAAATATCTCAATCGACTTTTGGGAGATAAAGAACCGATCGTTAGAAATCGTTGTTGTGACCAACAATCTCACGATCAAATGAAGTTCATATTTCTTTCAGGGGATTTGTGGATAAGGAAAGGTTGAAGGTAGAAAAGCCATTCTTCACGTAATCTTATAGTATATTCTGTCATGGCTTCGCCAAACGATAGGTTGGCTCTGCCGGCCTCCCTTCATTGACTTTGTGTTGCACTCTTTTGGCTTCACCGAACGATGGGTTGGCTTCTCCCGGCCTCCCCCCTCAACTATGTGTAGCACTCGCTTGGCTCTGCCGCACGTAAGGCTGGCTTTTCAGGCCTCCCTCTCTCAACTATGTGTAGCATTCATTCGTCTTCGCCAAACGGTTGACCGTCTTCCCCCGGCCTCCACTCTTTAACAAAGTGTAGCATTCGTTAACTTGACCAAACGATGGACTGGCTTCTCCCGGCCTCCCTCCCTCAACTATGTGTAGCACTCGCTTCGCTCTGCCGAACGTTAGGCTGGCTCTTCAGGCCTTCCTCTCCCTATTATGTGTAGCATTCGTTGGCTTGGCCAAACGATGAGCTGGCAGCTATGTGTAGCATTCATTTGTCTTTGCCAAACGGTAGACCGTCTTCCCCCGGCATCTTTTAATAAAGAAAGTGTAGCATTCGTTGACTTGGCCAAACAATCAGCCGGCTTCTCCCGGCCCCCCACCCTTAATTATGCGTAGCAGTTCCTTGGCTTTGCTGAAGGTTAAGCTGGCTTTTCCGGCCTCCATCCATCAGCTATGCGTAGCATTCGTTTGGCTTCGCCAAACGGTATACCGGCTTCCCTCGGCTTCCATCCATCAACCATGTGTCGCATTGGTTGTCTCGGTCGAATAATGAGCTGGCTTCTCCTGACCGTACATAAACTACATGTAGGCTACGCCAACGATAAACCGGCTTCTTCGGTCTCTCTACATCAGACTCAAGCGAGCCATTGTGTAAGATCTCAGCAGAGCTATGATCCCCTCCCACTGATGACTAAAATTTTCGGAAATATTCACGGCTACCTCCCCAAACTTTCTATTCTAGGCAAACATTTTAACGACTCCCCAATATCTGTTCGTGACTTACACGACAGCAGCTAGCCCTGATCTCCATCAACTATTTGTACAATACCGCTGCTATCCAAAGGAAAAATGGGCAAAGTGGGCAACGAAAGCGTCTTTCAAGCACAACTCGCCCCAAAGTACTCTGTTTTCAATTTCGAAAGGAACAAAATGTTCACCGAGCCACAATCTATCTAACTATATCAGACAAAATTAGAAATTAAGTATGAAAATGCTTTTTTGAGATGGAGTTAGTTATGAATTGGATAATGTTATCACGCGATAACGAGCCCATTCGATCAAAAACAACCGTACGCGATCTCTAGCATTGTCAGAATGAAAATGTACTTCGCCTTGAAGAGTAATGTTGCTCCCGAGTTTCGCAAAACTTTTTCACACGATTGACTGGATCACGACATGCTGTACATTTCGGCGTTTTCGAAATTGAAAATGGAGCACTTTGAGGCGAGTTGTGGTCGAATGACGCTTCAGTTGCCCACTTTGCACACTTCACCCATTTTTACCCTTGGATAGCAGCGGTATTGTAGCGAACGTTTGGCTACGACAAACAATAGGCGAGAAGCGCTCAATGTGCAACAGCTAAACTGTTACCACCACGACTCGAAACGAATAAAGTTCAACGGATTCCATATGCAACAGCTAGGGTGGTCCCATCACGATGCGGAACGATGAAATTTTATAAAACTCAAGATGTAACATCCAGGTGGTTCCATCACGACACTGAACGAAAGACTCGAACGCTAACGTCGGACAGGGAACGAAATTCTCACGCTGTAAAATAGCGTGTTCGACCGCGTTCGTTGCGGACACTACAACTCATTTTACGAGTACGCGAAAAATATGCGCTATCCGAAGATTGAAGTTGGACTTTTCGTCTCATGTAAGATGAAGAAAGTGGAGTTTTAAGCCCATTGGATGTCTTTGGGCGATTCAACGGAATGTAATCATAATTTTTAGGAATTACATGTTGCAGATTATTAATATAGCTTCTATTCGCGTCTTACTCAAATGACACGATTTCTTTGGTGACCGTTTGCAGTGTGTTTAAAAACCTGTTGTTTCACATGTTGGAGCTCTGATAAGCTCCATATGCAAGAACTGAATTAGCATCAAATTACGAATAACAGACTTTCACGCAGCATTATAAGGGTATAAATTGCCGTCAAAAACACTCGGTAAAAAGAGCTCGTTTGAGCCATCCTCCAAAAAAGGAACCGCAATTTTTTTCTCTTCGATCTGATACTTAGGATCAGTTTTGAACCCAAGGCCCAATTTTGTGAGGAAGATTCACCTCCTATGCCCTCAAACTTTCTTAATTTTGGATGGTGAGAGAAACCTCGGTTAGGTGCGGAGTTTCAGTGAGTGTAAAAACTAACCAGTTCTCCGTAACGTATGTCATCCATCCTGTATAAAAGAAAAATCCACCCCATAAACAAGCAAAATATGCGTTAACGCTTTTTCTCGCGTAGTCGTTAAATGAGTTGCAGTGCCCGCAACCAACGCGGTCGAACACGCTATTTTACGACGTGAGAATTTCGTTCCCCGTCCGACGTTAGCGTTCGGGTACGAAAGAAGTGCAGAGAACCTAATATGCAATAGCTACGGTGGTCCCATCGCGACTGGAAACGAAGAAGGTTTTAAGGACTGAATATGCAATAGGGGTGGGGGTGGTTCGAATACGATCCATAACGGTCATTTCCCCATCACGAATCGTATGGAAGACACTTAAAAGGGCTCAATATGCAACTGCTACGATGGTCCCACCACGATTCGTAACAGAGAAACTTCGAGAGATGCATTACGCAACGACTACGGTGGTCCAACCACGATTTGTAACAGAGAAACTTCAAAGAACGCATTATGCAACTACTGTGGTGGTCCCACCACGATTCTCCACTGAGAAACTTTAGAGAACGCAATATGCAACTACTATCGCCGTCCCACCACGATATGCAACCCTTCTGGTGGTCACACCACGATTCGTAACAGAGAAATTTCAAAGAGCGCAATATGCAACACCCACGGTGGTTCCACCACGATTCTTTAATGAGAAACTTTAAAGGACGCAATATGCAACTGCTGCGATGGTCCCACCACGAGTCGACACTGAGAAATTTTAAAGGACGCAATATGCAACAGCTATGATGGTCCCATCACGATGGCAATGCTGTTTGCGCTCCTAAACCTAACCCTCTTTTTGCGACCTTCTCGGTGTACTTGTGGACCAATAACGCGCTCTGATTGATGACGCCGAAAATTGCGGGAAATTTGAATCCCGGTCAGATGTCGGTCAGACGTACATTCAGACACTCGTTCAGACACACCACCACGCCGCTTATTATATGTATGTAAGGATTGATTATGCTGAAAATTGCGGGAAATTTGAATCCCGGTCAGATGTCGGTCAAACGTGCGGTCAGACACTCGGTCAGACACACCACCACGCCGCTTATTATATGTAAGGATAAGGATGAGACGTTTTTAACCGAACAAACTCTCCATACGTTCTTGAGTGGGCCCAGAAAATCATCTGAGCAGAAAAACGGTTAGTGGTTTTCAGCACGTACGATGGCTTTAAATTAGGTTAGATACAGTGACAGACTTCAGGAAGTAACCAAAATGAAGTAATTCACATCGTTGAGAAAAAGTAACCTCAAAAGTGTGCATGCAAGGAGAGCCTCTCCTTTCTCCGCGTTCCCCAATGCGAGGATAGTATGCAACGGGTGCAGCGTGATTAAGTTTTTCCGCCGTTTAGAAAGTCAAAACAAGCTCACTGTACTCAATGAATAACCTACCGGCGACGCGTCGGAGAACGCAGCGCCATTCCACGAACGGAGCGCTATCGCTTGTGAATTTCCCTATGTATTTTCTTCAATAAGCTAACTGCCAAAATATTTTCATTGCGCGCAAAATTTGCAAGCGGGTCTCACACTCCTTCCGAACGTTTGTAAACAGGCACTACTGGGCTTTGTCACACCAGGACATATCATCGGAACTGAACTGCTCGACTGGTCACTGTTTTCTGTCGATGGTATAGAGAGCGACGGCTTACCTCTTACACCATGAAAATAGAAAAAGGTTTGCATCATTTTACAATACGGTACATCGAAGTGAGACATCTATCAAATTACTTCGACCCGTAGTAAACCCGCCACTCAGTCAAGGTCAGCTGAGTGAGAGATAAGACGAGCCCGAAAAGTTTCAGACACGACTCAGACGAGTCCGAAATTATAGCGATTCGGCAGATCGTTGGTCGACCGCAACACTTTAGCGAACGACATGGGATGACCAGAATCGCTGTTTGGTTCTTTAGAGGGCAGTTCTATGATACTGCATAAAGGTAAAATGTGTGAACTCCGTTCCAGTACATTATATACCAATCATGGCATGGAGAGTAGGTTAAATTTTTTAAATCATTATTGATTCTCATGACAAATGCATTGCTCCCAATGTCTTTCTTTGATGCGTTCCTATATTCGCTGCTCTGCAAACGGAAATGTTTAGGAGAGATTTGATTTCTTGGTATTAATTCTTGATTGAATTGTTCAATTGTTGAATGTTATCTTACCTCTAAACCTCACGATCAGTTCTCCATGTGGTTTTATATAAACTCCTTCCAGAATTATCTAATTGACCATATTTCTGGATAATAACATTTTGGAAGATGTCGATTCACTGCCTCTCTGAATGTTGTTTTAGAAGTTACATTTGAGTTTCAGGTAAAAAAAAACTTCCTTATTCGTGGGTGGAAAGAGTTTTATTTCATAAATCGGTCTAACGAATGCTCTAAAATCTGATGAGAAAAAAAGGAGTAGAGTGCAGTTTCGAAAATTACTGATAAAATTGCAGTTTTAATCAAGCTATCAGCTCGTAGGGCAACGACCACTAATTTTTTTTTACAAAGGCGAGCTATTGAAAATATTTCGAGTTGTTAAAAAAATGAATAAAATGGTTTTGTTGCAAGTACTTGCATGCAAGGTCTTCATCCTGGGGCTGGGTATATATTATAGTTGTACACGAACGAAATTTTCCGAAAATTTTCGAAATTTTTTTCGTTCGTTTGAAAACTCGTCGAACGAAATTTTTTCAAATTTCGTTCGTTCGAAACTTTTTCGAACGAAAATGTTTCAACTTTTGTTCGTTCGAAATCCGATTTTTGGAAATTTTTTTGAAATGCGTTCGATCGGAATCCTTCCGAACAAGTTTCGAGAAAAGTTCGAAATTTTTGAAAAAAATCGAAATTTCGATTAGTTTCGAAATTCGGTCGTTCAACCTCCGAAATTTCTAAAGTTTTTCGAAGTTCGTTCGTTCGAAATTTTTTTTCAATTTTCGTTCGTTCGAAATTTTTTCGAATGAAAATTTTTCGATTTTCGTTCGTTAACGAAATTTTTTCATTTTCGTTCGTTCGAAAAACTTTTGTACGAAAAAACATTCGATTTTCGTTCGTTCGACATTTTTTTCGAAATTGTACAACTTTGGTATATATGCATTTTCGGCTCTCATTCAGATTGTTTGCTGGGAGGGGAAATCCCGCTACTTTTCTCGCTGCTTAAATACCATAGGCGCAGCAAAAGCTGACATGATAGGCCTACGGCGAGAATGTGGGCAGAGAATCCACTCTCAGCAAGAGATTTAAATCAGTACCGTATTTTCCTCGTGGCGCTATCGGATATAGGTTAGCACGATTCGCGCTATCTTGATGTGCCCCTCTCTACACAGCTGTGGGCTAAAATCCGGCCCGCAATTGCGTCCCGACACGCTTTGCGGCCGCGCGCTTTCGAGTCGGAAGAGTTTCCAGCGCCGCAGCCGCCAATCTGTTGACTCTAGGTAGGTTTTAGAAATTGAAAACTAAACAAAATTGGCGAAAACTGTATAACAAAGCCATATTGAGCCGGCTTTGGCGCTGGAAACTCGACGGAATCGAACGCGTGCGGCCGCAAAGCGTGTCGTGACGCAATTGCGGACCTAAATTTGGCCCAGAGAAGCACAGTACGCGTCAACCACGGGTCCGACCCCCTGAAATACAATAACGGGTCACGCCCCGTTCCTGATTTTAGAACTCAATGGCGGCCTGAGACAACTTGTCCATGAAAATTTCATCATCAAAGTATAGGCAAACTCAGAAGCCATAATTCTGTTTCTATCGGCTTTGAACGATTTTAAAGAATCATTGTGATCGGCGAGAAATTTTCTTCTAGAAAGCATAAAATCTTTATTCAAAACTCGTTTCCTGGATAATTTCGCTACATTTTCTTGCGTGTTCTGTGCCTTCATGGTGATCGTCTCAAACATAGCGCGAAATTCCCATGGTTCCTACTCGAGCTGGTGCGCAGCGGCGGTTAGAAACATTAGAGAGCGCATGATAGACGGAGGGAGCAGAATCGCCCGCCTCGCTGGCGCGATGAGTCGTGAGAATAACGACGTTTTACAGAGTATAGTTACAGTCTCGTTCGCCCCAGCAGTTGGCGGCAGTGGGAGCAGGAAAAGGGGGACCCCCGTCGCCTACGCCTAATTATGGTGAACACTGCCTTCGACAAAATATATTAATCCTAACAAATTTAATTTTCCGCGTCATTGTTGAAGTTTATTCGGACATTGCCTGCACTGTCACCCATATGCTGCCACTGATGCCCTAATTATACGCTCTAGAGATTATGGTCGTGCTGATTGAATGCGATGGAACAGAAAGGAGGAGAAATGTGACTTATCGAAGGCTGTACCCAGTGGCCCAGTTTGAAGAAAACGACACGATCTTCTACTCCAAATATCGTTTCCTTCCCGATCAAGTGAACCATATAGTGAACATGCTCGCGCCTCTTCTCTCCGAAAACGGCTTCCAGCCGTGGGTAATCTCTAAGAAAAATCAGGTGGGCAAGGTATAAATAGTAGATTTCTGTGTGAGCGACATCACAATCAAGAATTTTTCAAGGTGCTCATAACACTTCGTTACTTGGCCACCAACAGCCACCAGACAGTGGTGGCTGACACTTTCGGAACCAGCCAGAAGTGCGTGAGTGACGTCGTGTCGCGAGTTCTAGATGCCATTACTCACCCTGACATTGAGCAGTACTTTATGCGATTTTGGATTGACGACCGCGCGTGGTGTCGACAGAGATATGCAGAATTTGCAAGAAGGAGCAGATTTACCTGTGAGTGAAAATGAGAGCTGTGCTCAAGTCCAGAAACCGATTCTACCAGTGTATGCTGATTTTTCAGACGTCATCGCATGTATAGATGGTTGCCTGATAAGAATTCAACGACCACAGCAGCATGGCGACCAGTACTACTGCCGGAAGGGCTACACTGCGATAAATATGATGGCAGTAGTAGACGCGAGGGGTCGATTTCTGTACATAAACGCGAATCACCCCGGAAGCCGCCACGAATCTGCTGTTTGGCATCGTTCAGAAGCATGCCGTATGTTCACCGATGGTCGCGTACCAGAGGGTTATTGCTTATTGGGCGACGCTGGATACGCGAACTCAACAGCAATCATGACGCCTTACCGACAGACGCGCGCCAACGCTGATCGTAGGAAAACCCATTTTAACAAAGAGCACACGAAGTGCAGGAGGGTCGTCGAGCAAGCGTTTGGATCACTTAAACGCCGGTTCCCGATTTTACATACCATCGCGCGCATTGAACCGCCGAAGGTACAGAAAGTGATCAAAGCATGCGTGCTGCTGTACAATATAGGTATGCATATGGGTGCACACACAGGTCAGCCTCTAGGTTTAATAAAAGGACGGATGCCCCATCCACCAGGAAACGCGGACCTTAGGGAGTATGTTACTAACCACTTGTGAGGCTTACACTGTGTTTGTAGGTAACTTTCCTCTGGTTCTTTAATAACGATCGGACATTACTGTCTTTCCCTAACACAATGTTGTTTACCTTATTAGCATATAATATTTAATAATAAACATTATTCTACTCGCCGTTCATGAATCACAGCATCAAGTTGAACTCATACTGAGGCCCTTCCCGAATTTTATCACGCACGTGTTTCGCAACTAACCACGATTTTTTGAACTGCAATTTTGCGAGATACGGGAATGAAAGCTTTTTAGCTCACAAGGGAAGTATACAAAGGTAGGTCGGATCTGCCAAAACGACTAGTGTCATTAGTATCTCTTGTGGCTCAATAGTAAAACTGCGCAGTATCCCGCCGCGAGCTGCAGGTTCGAAGAAGTTACAAGCTTAAAAAGCTCATTTTTTGTGCTTTTTGTACCTTCCAGAAAGCGCGTTATTCTTCGGAAAATCCGGAAACGGACCTCATAAATGTGTTCAGCACCCAAAACTACTCCCCTGAGCGAATTTTGGGTGAGCGCACATTCTCCGTACTTTGTCCAGACTGACAGCGTTTTGGACTTGTACGGATTTTCGGTTGGGCGCTTATTTCTACCAATTGAGGGCTCTGGAAGCGTTTTAAAAAAATGTTCCAGAATTGACTTAAAATTCTCCCAGGAGGGCTTTTTGGGGCGCTGATCACGATTCTGAGAATTTTTAGTCGATTTTCAAAAGTTTTCGGCTCATTTCGTTTGGAGCTTTCCAACCGGGGAAAATTTCGAGGGAAAAACGCCACTTTCGAGATTTCCGGTTTTCTACGATAGATATGTCTCAAAATCATTTGCTGAAGGTTATTTGGAGTGCTAAACACGAATCTGGAGTCCATTCATCGATTTTTTGCAGAATACAGTAGATTACGGTGGGTATACGGTAGTTTGGTAAAAATCTCAGATTTTACTCAAAATTTGTATACGGGGGTTATTCGGGGTGGAGAATACGAATTTAACCTCCGTTTGTCGATTTTCAAAATACTAAGGTGGGTTTTGACCACTAAATGACATGTTACCTACCGTAACCTACAGTAAACCTCAAAATTTCGACAAATGGACTCCAGATTCGTATTCGCCACCCTAGATTACCCCTACACACTACTTTTAAGCTAAATCCGAGACAATTTTTTGAGACTCCAAAAAAATGCCTGATGGTACCCTTGCCTTTTCGCCAGGCTTAAAAAATGCTCATAACTTTTTTGAGCCTGCGGCTCGCGGCGGGATACTGCGCATTTTTACTATTGAGCCAGAAGAGATACTAACCGTACTAGTCGTTTTCGCAGATCCGACCTAAGCTTTTTATACTTCCCTTGTCAGAGAAGAATAACAACAACGTAGAGACTATTCTTAATAATCAGCCTAGAGTTCTGTTTGAGTCACCCGGCCGCAAAATAGATGTTTGCCCGTTCTCTAACCGTGACTATCCTTAATAACCAGCCTAGAGTACTATTTGGGCCATTCGACCGCAAAATGTTTGTTTGCCCGTTCTTTAACCTTAAGAGTTTCACAAAAAATAGAATATATCAAAAACAGCAATTAGCCTAGAAAATTAACAACAACAACAGCAATAACAAATCAGCAACAACGGAACGGAATAAATCAACGCGATAAGATCGAAATCAACTAAGAGATGCAGATGGCTCCAAGATGCCATCTCCATTCAAGCCTCCAGATTCTCTCAGCTGCCTAATTTCGGCTCTGCTTTCCTGCACATACTGGACGACGTTGTTCAGAGCGTCTAAGATTTTGTCAAAGAATTCCATCTGTTTCTAAAAGTCCCAAATATTGCACATGAAACGGAGGTTAAGGGTCCAAAAACGTTCACCTACATCAAGCACCCTATGTTGCTTCGATAGAAGCGTTACGCGAGTTAGTTTCGGTGATCCCTGCCTCATGGTACGGAAATGTTCCTGGAAAACAAGCTGAAATTGTTCTCGTTTCATATGGCAAAAACTAGAACAGTCAAAAACACCGAAACGTCATCTGAAGCTAAACCATCAACTACCCACGACGTCCTAATGACGTCATCTGAAGCCCTACCCACTTTGCACGACATCCCGGTCACATCATCCAAAGCCCCACCAACTACCCACGACGTCCTGATGACGTCATCTGAAGCCCCACCAACTACCCACGACGGATGACGTCACCTGAAGCCCCACCAACTACCCACGACGTCTTGAAGACGTCATCTGAAGCCCCACCAACTACCCGCGACGTCCTGATGACGTCATCTGAAGCCCTACCCACTTTACATGACATCCTGGTCACGTCATCCGAAGCCCCACCAACTACCCAGGACGTCCTGATGACGTCATATGAATCCCCATCAACTAACCAAGACGTCCTGGTGACGTCATCTTAAGCCCTACCCACTTTACATGACATCCTGGTCACGTCATCTGAAGCCCCACCCACGACGCCCTGACGACGTCATCTAAAGCCCCACCAACTACCCACGACGTCCTGATGCCGTCATCTGAAGCCTCACCAACTACCCAAGACGTCTTGATGACGTCATCTGAAGCCCCACCAACTACCCAAGACGTCCTGGTGACGTCATCTGAAGCCCTACCCACTTTACATGACATCCTGGTCACGTCATCTGAAGCCCCACCCACGACGCCCTGATGACGTCATCTAAAGCCCCAACAACTACCCACGACGTCCTGATGACGTCATCTGAAGCCTCACCAACTACCCAAGACGTCCTGATGACGTCATCTGAAGCCTTACCCACTTTACATGACATCATGGTCACGTCATCTGAAGCCCCACCCACGACGCCCTGATGACGTCATCTAAAGCCCTACCCACTTTACATGACATCCTGGTCACGTCATCTGAAGCCCCACCCACGACGCCCTGATGACGTCGTCTAAAGCCCTACCCACTTTACATGACATCCTGGTCACGTCATCTGAAGCCCCACCCACGACGCCCTGATGACGTCATCTAAAGCCCCACCAACTACCCACGACGTCCTGATGACGTCATCTGAAGCCTCACCAACTACCCAAGACGTCCTGATGACGTCATCTGAAGCCCCACCAACTACCCACGACGTCCTGATGACGTCATATGAAGCCCTACCCACTTTGCACGACATCCTGGTCACATCATCCGAAGCCCACCAACTATCCACGACGTCCTGATGACGCCATCTGAAGCCCTACCCACTTTGCACGACATCCTGGTCACATCATCCGAAGCCCACCAAATACCCACGACATCCTGATGACGTCATCTGAAGCCCCACCAACTACCCACGATGTCCTGATGACGTCATCTGAAGCCCCACCAACTACCCACGACGTCTTGAAGACGTCACCTGAAGCCCTACTCACTTTACATGACATCCTGGTCACATCATCCGAAGCCCACCAACTACCCACGACGTCATGATGACGTCATCTGGAGCCCCACCAACTACCCACGACGTCCTGGTGACGTCATCTGAAGCCCTACCCACTTTATATGACATCCTGGTCACGTCATCTGAAGCCCCACCCACGACGTCCTGATGACGTCATCTGAAGCCCCACCAATTACCCACGACGTCCTGATGACGTCATCTGAAGCCCCACCAACTACCCACGATGTCCTGATGACGTCATCTGAAGCCCCACCAACTACCCAAGACGTCCTGGTGACGTCATCTGGAGCCCTACCCACTTTACATGACATCCTGGTCACGTCACCTGAAGCCCACCCACGACGCCCTGATGACGTTATCTAAAGCCCCACCAACTACCCACGACGTCCTGATGACGTCATCTGAAGCCTCACCAACTACCCAAGACGTCCTGATGACGTCATCTGAAGCCTTACCCACTTTACATGACATCATGGTCACGTCATCTGAAGCCCCACCCACGACGCCCTGATGACGTCATCTAAAGCCCTACCCACTTTACATGACATCCTGGTCACGTCATCTGAAGCCCCACCCACGACGCCCTGATGACGTCGTCTAAAGCCCTACCCACTTTACATGACATCCTGGTCACGTCATCTGAAGCCCCACCCACGACGCCCTGATGACGTCATCTAAAGCCCCACCAACTACCCACGACGTCCTGATGACGTCATCTGAAGCCTCACCAACTACCCAAGACGTCCTGATGACGTCATCTGAAGCCCCACCAACTACCCACGACGTCCTGATGACGTCATATGAAGCCCTACCCACTTTGCACGACATCCTGGTCACATCATCCGAAGCCCACCAACTATCCACGACGTCCTGATGACGCCATCTGAAGCCCTACCCACTTTGCACGACATCCTGGTCACATCATCCGAAGCCCACCAAATACCCACGACATCCTGATGACGTCATCTGAAGCCCCACCAACTACCCGCGACGTCCTGATGACGTCATCTGAAGCCCTACCCACTTTACATGACATCCTGGTCACGTCATCCGAAGCCCCACCAACTACCCAGGACGTCCTGATGACGTCATATGAATCCCCACCAACTACCCACGACGTCCTGGTGACGTCATCTTAAGCCCTACCCACTTTACATGACATCCTGGTCACGTCATCTGAAGCCCCACCCACGACGCCCTGATGACGTCATCTAAAGCCCCACCAACTACCCACGACGTCCTGATGACGTCATCTGAAGCCTCACCAACTACCCAAGACGTCCTGATGACGTCATCTGAAGCCCCACCAACTACCCAAGACGTCCTGGTGACGTCATCTGAAGCCCTACCCACTTTACATGACATCCTGGTCACGTCATCTGAAGCCCCACCCACGACGCCCTGATGACGTCATCTAAAGCCCCACCAACTACCCACGACGTCCTGATGACGTCATCTGAAGCCTCACCAACTACCCAAGACGTCCTGATGACGTCATCTGAAGCCTTACCCACTTTACATGACATCATGGTCACGTCATCTGAAGCCCCACCCACGACGCCCTGATGACGTCATCTAAAGCCCTACCCACTTTACATGACATCCTGGTCACGTCATCTGAAGCCCCACCCACGACGCCCTGATGACGTCGTCTAAAGCCCTACCCACTTTACGTGACATCCTGGTCACGTAATCTGAAGCCCCACCCACGACGCCCTGATGACGTCATCTAAAGCCCCACCAACTACCCACGACGTCCTGATGACGTCATCTGAAGCCTCACCAACTACCCAAGACGTCCTGATGACGTCATCCAAAGCCCTACCCACTTTGCACGACATCCTGGTCACATCATCCGAAGCCCACCAACTATCCACGACGTCCTGATGACGTCATCTGAAGCCACCAACTACCCACGATGTCCTGATGACGTCATCTGAAGCCCACCAACTACCCACGACGTCCTGATGACGTCATCTGAAGCCCTACCCACTTTGCACGACATCCTGGTCACGTCATCTGAAGCCCACCAACTACCCGACGTCCTGATGACGTCATCTGAAGCCCTACCCACTTTACATGACATCCTGGTCACGTCATCCGAAGCCCCACCAACTACCCTCGACGTCCCGATGACGTCATATGAATCCCCATCAACTAACCAAGACGTCCTGGTGACGTCATCTTAAGCCCTACCCACTTTACATGACATCCTGGTCACGTCATCTGAAGCCCCACCCACGACGCCCTGATGACGTCATCTAAAGCCCCACCAACTACCCACGACGTCCTGATGACGTCATCTGAAGCCCCACCAACTACCCAAGACGTCCTGATGACGTCATCTGAAGCCCCACCAACTACCCAAGACGTCCTGGTGACGTCATCTGAAGCCCTACCCACTTTACATGACATCCTGGTCACGTCATCTGAAGCCCCACCCACGACGCCCTGATGACGTCATCTAAAGCCCCACCAACTACCCACGACGTCCTGATGACGTCATCTGAAGCCTCACCAACTACCCAAGACGTCCTGATGACGTCATCTGAAGCCTTACCCACTTTACATGACATCATGGTCACGTCATCTGAAGCCCCACCCACGACGCCCTGATGACGTCATCTAAAGCCCTACCCACTTTACATGACATCCTGGTCACGTCATCTGAAGCCCCACCCACGACGCCCTGATGACGTCATCTAAAGCCCCACCAACTATCCACGATGTCCTGATGACGTCATCTGAAGCCCCACCAACTACCCACGACGTCTTGATGACGTCATCTGAAGCCCTACCCACTTTACGTGACATCCTGGTCACGTCATCTGAAGCCCCACCAACACCCACGACGCCCTGATGACGTCATCTGAAGCCCACCAACTACCCACGACGTCCTGATGACGTCATCTGAAGCCCTACCCTACGACATCCTGGTCCATCAATTCAAAGCCCACCAACTACCCGACGTCCTGATGACGTCATCTGAAGCCCCACCAACTACCCACGACGTCCTGATGACGTCATCTGAAGCCACCAACTACCCACGACGTCCTGATGACGTCACCTGAAGCCCTACCCACTTTACATGACATCCTGGTCACGTCATCTGAAGCCCCACCGACGCCCTGATGACGTCATCTACCCACTTTACATGACATCCTGGTCACGTCATCTGAAGCCCCACCCACGACGCCCTGCAGTCGTCATCTAAAGCCCTACCCTCTTTGCACGACATCCTGGTCACGTCACCTGAGGCCCCACCCACGAGGCCCTGATGTCGTCATCTGAAGCCACGACGCCCTGATGACGTCATCTGAAGCCCCACCAACTACCCACGACGTCCTGATGACGTCATCTGAAGCCCCACCAACTACCTGCGACGTCCTGATGACGTCATCTGAAGCCCTACCCACTTTACATGACATCCTGGTCACATCATCCGAAGCCCACCAACTACCCACGACGTCCTGATGACGTCATCTGAAGCCCCACCAACTACCCACGATGTCCTGATGACGTCATATGAATCCCCACCAACTAACCAAGACGTCCTGGTGACGTCATCTTAAGCCCTACCCACTTTACATGACATCCTGGTCACGTCATCCGAAGCCCCACCAACTACCCAGGACGTCCTGATGACGTCATCTAAAGCCCCACCAACTACCCACGACGTCCTGATGCCGTCATCTGAAGCCTCACCAACTACCCAAGACGTCTTGATGACGTCATCTGAAGCCCCACCAACTACCCAAGACGTCCTGGTGACGTCATCTGAAGCCCTACCCACTTTACATGACATCCTGGTCACGTCATCTGAAGCCCCACCCACGACGCCCTGATGACGTCATCTAAAGCCCCAACAACTACCCACGACGTCCTGATGACGTCATCTGAAGCCTCACCAACTACCCAAGACGTCCTGATGACGTCATCTAAAGCCACCCACTTTACCCACGACATCCTGGTGACGTCATCTGAAGCCCCACCACGACGCCTGATGACGTCATCTGAAGCCTTACCCACTTTATATGACATCATGGTCACGTCATCTGAAGCCCCACCCACGACGCCCTAATGACGTCATCTAAAGCCCTACCCACTTTACATGACATCCTGGTCACGTCATCTGAAGCCCCACCCACGACGTCCTGATGACGTCATCTGAAGCCCCACCAACTACCCACGATGTCCTGATGACGTCATCTGAAGCCCCACCAACTACCCACGACGCCCTGATGACGTCATCTAAAGCCCCACCAACTACCCACGACATCCTGATGACGTCATCTGAAGCCCCACCAACTACCCACGACGTCCTGATGACGTCATCTGAAGCCCCACCAACTATCCACGATGTCCTGATGACGTCATCTGAAGCCCTACCCACTTTGCACGACGTCCTGGTCACGTCATCTGGAGCCACACCAACTACCCATGACGTCCTGATGACGTCATCTTAAGCCACACCAACCACCCAGGACGTCCTGATGACGTCATCTGAAGCCCAACCAACTACCCACGACGTCCTGGTGACGTCATCTGAAGCCCTACCCACTTTACATGACATCCTGGTCACGTCATCTAAAGCCCCACCAACTACCCACGACGTCCTGATGACGTCATCTGAAGCCCTACCCACTTTACATGACATTCGGGTCACGTCATCTGAAGCCCACCAACTACCCAAGACGTCCTGATGACGTCATCTGGAGCCCCACCAACTATCCACGACGTCCTGGTGACGTCATCTGAAGCCCTACCCACTTTACATGACATCCTGGTCACGTCATCTGAAGCCCCACCCACGACGCCCTGATGACGTCATCTAAAGCCCCACCAACTACCCACGACGTCTTGAAGACGTCACCTGAAGCCCCACCAACTACCCACGACGTCCTGATGACGTCATCTGAAGCCTCACCAACTACCCAAGACGTCCTGATGACGTCATCTGAAGCCTTACCCACTTTATATGACATCCTGGTCACGTCATCTGAAGCCCCACCCACGACGCCCTGATGACGTCATCTAAAGCCCTACCCACTTTACATGACATCCTGGTCACGTCATCTGAAGCCCCACCCACGACGCCCTGATGACGTCATCTAAAGCCCTACCCACTTTACATGACATCCTGGTCACGTCATCTGAAGCCCCACCCACGACGCCCTGATGACGTCATCTGAAGCCCCACCAACTACCCACGACGTCCTGATGACGTCATATGAAGCCCCATCAACTACCCACGACGTCCTGATGACGTCATCTGAAGCCCACCAACTACCC
Organism: Aplectana chamaeleonis; assembly: GCA_029168955.1. NCBI lineage: Eukaryota > Metazoa > Nematoda > Chromadorea > Rhabditida > Cosmocercidae > Aplectana > Aplectana chamaeleonis. The sequence goes on along the minus strand of JAPDOI010000613.1, from coordinate 156,351 downwards.
ACGACGTCCTGATGACGTCATCTGAAGCCCCACCAACTACCCACGATGTCCTGATGACGTCATCTGAAGCCCCACCAACTACCCACGACGTCTTGAAGACGTCACCTGAAGCCCTACCCACTTTACATGACATCCTGGTCACGTCATCCGAAGCCCCACCCACGACGCCCTGATGACGTCATCTAAAGCCCCACCAACTACCCACGACATCCTGATGACGTCATCTAAAGCCCCACCAACTACCCACGACGTCCTGATGACGTCATCTGAAGCCTCACCAACTACCCACGACGTCCTGATGACGTCATCTGAAGCCCTACCCACTTTGCACGACATCCTGGTCACATCATCCGGAGCCCACCAACTACCCACGACGTCCTGATGACGTCATCTGAAGCCCCACCAACTACCCACGACGTCCTGGTGACGTCATCTGAAGCCTCACCAACTACCCAAGACGTCCTGATGACGTCACTTGAAGCCCTACTCACTTTACATGACATCCTGGTCACGTCATCTGAAGCCCACCAACTACCACGACGACCTGATGACGTCATCTGAAGCCCTACCCACTTTACATGACATCCTGGTCACGTCATCTGAAGCCCCACCCACGACGCCCTGATGACGTCATCTAAAGCCCCACCAACTACCCACGACGTCCTGATGACGTCATCTAAAGCCTCACCAACTACCCAAGACGTCCTGGTGACGTCATCTGAAGCCTCACCAACTACCCAAGACGTCCTGATGACGTCATCTGAAGCCCTACCCACTTTGCACGACATCCTGGTCACGTCATCTGAAGCCCACCCACGACGCCCTGATGACGTCATCTAAAGCCCACCAACTACCCACAATGTCCTGATGACGTCATCTGAAGCCCCACCCACGACGCCCTGATGACGTCATCTAAAGCCCCACCAACTACCCACGACATCCTGGTCACGTCATCTGAAGCCACCAACTACCCACGACGCCCTGATGACGTCATCTGAAGCCCACCAACTACCCACAATGTCCTGATGACGTCATCTGAAGCCCCACCAACTACCCAAGACGTCCTGATGACGTCATCTGAAGCCCTACCCACTTTACATGACATCCTGGTCACGTCATCTGAAGCCCCACCCACGACGCCCTGATGACGTCATCTAAAGCCCCACCAACTACCCACGACGTCCTGATGACGTCATCTAAAGCCCCACCAACTACCCACGACGTCCTGATGACGTCATCTGAAGCCTCACCAACTACCCACGACGTCCTGATGACGTCATCTGAAGCCCTACCCACTTTGCACGACATCCTGGTCACATCATCCGAAGCCCACCAACTACCCACGACGTCCTGATGACGTCATCTGAAGCCCCACCAACTACCCACGATGTCCTGATGACGTCATCTGAAGCCCCACCAACTACCCACGACGTCTTGAAGACGTCACCTGAAGCCCTACTCACTTTACATGACATCCTGGTCACGTCATCTGAAGCCCCACCAACTACCCTTGACGACCAAATGACGTCATCTGAAGCCCTACCCACTTTACATGACATCCTGGTCACGTCATCTGAAGCCCCACCCACAACGCCCTGATGACGTCATCTAAAGCCCCACCAACTACCCACGACATCCTGATGACGTCATCTAAAGCCCCACCAACTACCCACGACGTCCTGATGACGTCATCTGAAGCCTCACCAACTACCCACGACGTCCTGATGACGTCATCTGAAGCCCTACCCACTTTGCACGACATCCTGGTCACATCATCCGAAGCCCACCAACTACCCACGACGTCCTGATGACGTCATCTGAAGCCCCACCAACTACCCACAATGTCCTGATGACGTCATCTGAAGCCCCACCAACTACCCACGACGTCTTGAAGACGTCACCTGAAGCCCTACTCACTTTACATGACATCCTGGTCACGTCATCTGAAGCCCCACCAACTACCCTTGACGACCAAATGACGTCATCTGAAGCCCTACCCACTTTACATGACATCCTGGTCACGTCATCCGAAGCCCCACCAACTACCCAGGACGTCCTGATGACGTCATCTGGAGCCCCACCAACTACCCACGACGTCCTGGTGACGTCATCTGAAGCCCTACCCACTTTACATGACATCCTGGTCACGTCATCTGAAGCCCCACCCACGACGCCCTGATGACGTCATCTAAAGCCCCACCAACTACCCACGACATCCTGATGACGTCATCTAAAGCCCCACCAACTACCCACGACGTCCTGATGACGTCATCTGAAGCCTCACCAACTACCCAAGACGTCCTGATGACGTCATCTGAAGCCTTACCCACTTTACATGACATCATGGTCACGTCATCTGAAGCCCCACCCACGACGCCCTGATGACGTCATCTAAAGCCCTACCCACTTTACATGACATCCTGGTCACATCATCCGAAGCCCACCAACTACCCACGACGTCCTGATGACGTCATCTGAAGCCCCACCAACTACCCACGATGTCCTGATGACGTCATCTGAAGCCCCACCAACTACCCACCACGTCTTGAAGACGTCACCTGAAGCCCTACATGACATCCTGGTCACGTCATCTGAAGCCCCACCCACTACCCACGACGTCCTGATGACGTCATCTGAAGCCTCACCAACTACCCACGACGTCCTGATCCCGTCATCTGAGGCCCTACCCACTTTGCACGACATCCTGGTCACATCATTCAAAGCCCACCAACTACCCACGACGTCCTGATGACGTCATCTGAAGCCCCACCTACTACCCACGATGTCCTGATGACGTCATCTAAAGCCCACCAACTACCCACGACGTCTTGAGGACGTCACCTGAAGCCCTACCCACTTTACATGACATCCTGGTCACGTCATCTGAAGCCCCACCCACGACGCCCTGATGACGTCATCTAAAGCCCTACCCACTTTACATGACATCCTGGTCACGTCATCTGAAGCCCCACCCACGACGCCCTGATGACGTCATCTAAAGCCCTACCCACTTTGCACGACATCCTGGTCACGTCATCTGAAGCCCCACCCACGACGCCCTGATGACGTCATCTGAAGCCCCACCAACTACCCACGACGTCCTGAAGACGTCATATCAAGCCCATGAACTACCCACGACGTCCTGATGACGTCATCTGAAGCCCTACCCACTTTGCACGACATCCTGGTCACATCATCCGAAGCCCACCAACTACCCACGACGTCCTGATGACGTCATCTGAAGCCCCACCAACTACCCACAATGTCCTGATGACGTCATCTGAAGCCCCACCAACTACCCTTGACGACCAAATGACGTCATCTGAAGCCCTACCCACTTTACATGACATCCTGGTCACGTCATCCGAAGCCCTACCCACTACGACGACCAACCTGATGACGTCATCTAAAGCCCTACCCACTTTACATGACATCCTGGTCACGTCATCCGAAGCCCACCAACTACCCAGGACGTCCTGATGACGTCATCTGAAGCCCACCAACTACCCACGACGTTCTGGTGACGTCATCTGAAGCCCTACCCACTTTACATGACATCCTGGTCACGTCATCTGAAGCCCCACCCACGACGCCCTGATGACGTCATCTAAAGCCCCACCAACTACCCACGACATCCTGATGACGTCATCCGAAGCCCCACCAACTACCCAGGACGTCCTGTTGACGTCATCTGGAGCCCCACCAACTATCCACGACGTCCTGGTGACGTCATCTGAAGCCCTACCCACTTTACATGACATCCTGGTCACGTCATCTGAAGCCTTACCCACTTTATATGACATCATGGTCACGTCATCTGAAGCCCCATCCACGACGCCTGATGACGTCATCTAAAGCCCTACCCACTTTACATGACATCCTGGTCACGTCATCTGAAGCCCCACCCACGACGCCCTGATGATGTCATCTGAAGCCCATCAACTACCCACGACGTCCTGATGACGTCATCTGAAGCCCTACCCACTTTACATGACATCCTGGTCACGTCATCTGAAGCCCCACCCACGACGCCCTGATGACGTCATCTAAAGCCCCACCAACTACCCACGACGTCCTGATGACGTCATCTGAAGCCTCACCAACTACCCAAGACGTCCTGATGACGTCATCTGAAGCCTTACCCACTTTATATGACATCATGGTCACGTCATCTGAAGCCCCACCCACGACGCCCTAATGACGTCATCTAAAGCCCTACCCACTTTACATGACATACTGGTCACGTCATCTGAAGCCCCACCCACGACGCCCTGATGACGTCATCTGAAGCCCCATCAACTACCCACGACGTCCTGATGACGTCATCTGAAGCCCTACCCACTTTGCACGACATCCTGGTCACATCATCCGAAGCCACCAACTAACTACCCACGACGTCCTGATGACGTCATCTGAAGCCCCACCAACTACCCACGATGTCCTGATGACGTCATCTGAAGCCCCACCAACTACCCACGACGTCTTGAAGACGTCATCTGAAGCCTCACCAACTACCCACGACGTCCTGATGACGTCATCTGAAGCCCTACCCACTTTGCACGACATCCTGGTCACATCATCTGAAGCCACCAACTACCCACGACGTCCTGATGACGTCATCTGAAGCCCTACCCACTTTGCACGACATCCTGGTCACATCATCCAAAGCCCACCAACTACCCACGACGTCCTGATGACGTCATCTGAAGCCCCACCAACTACCCACGATGTCCTGATGACGTCATCTGAAAAGCCCCATTAACTACCCACGACGTCTTGAAGACGTCATCTGAAGCCTCACCAATTACCCACGACGTCCTGATGACGTCATCTGAAGCCCTACCCACTTTACATGACATCCTGGTCACATCATCCAAAGCCCACCAACTACCCACGACGTCTTGAAGACGTCACCTGAAGCCCTACTCACTTTACATGACATCCTGGTCACATCATCCAAAGCCCACCAACTACCCACGACGTCCTGATGACGTCATCTGAAGCCACCAACTACCCACGACGTTCTGGTGACGTCATCTGAAGCCCTACCCACTTTACATGACATCCTGGTCACGTCATCTGAAGCCCCACCCACGACGCCCTGATGACGTCATCTAAAGCCCCACCAACTACCCACGACATCCTGATGACGTCATCTAAAGCCCCACCAACTACCCACGACGTCCTGATGACGTCATCTGAAGCCTCACCAACTACCCAAGACGTCCTGATGACGTCATCTGAAGCCTTACCCACTTTACATGACATCATGGTCACGTCATCTGAAGCCCCACCCACGACGCCCTGATGACGTCATCTAAAGCCCTACCCACTTTGCACGACATCCTGGTCACGTCATCTGAAGCCCCACCAACTACCCACGACGTCCTGATGACGTCATATGAAGCCCCATCAACTACCCACGACGTCCTGATGACGTCATCTGAAGCCCTACCCACTTTGCACGACATCCTGGTCACATCATCCGAAGCCCACCAACTACCCACGACGTCCTGATGACGTCATCTGAAGCCCCACCAACTACCCACAATGTCCTGATGACGTCATCCGAAGCCCCACCAACTACCCAGGACGTCCTGTTGACGTCATCTGGAGCCCCACCAACTATCCACGACGTCCTGGTGACGTCATCTGAAGCCCTACCCACTTTACATGACATCCTGGTCACGTCATCTGAAGCCTTACCCACTTTATATGACATCATGGTCACGTCATCTGAAGCCCCATCCACGACGCCCTAATGACGTCATCTAAAGCCCTACCCACTTTACATGACATCCTGGTCACGTCATCTGAAGCCCCACCCACGACGCCCTGATGATGTCATCTGAAGCCCCATCAACTACCCACGACGTCCTGATGACGTCATCTGAAGCCCTACCCACTTTACATGACATCCTGGTCACGTCATCTGAAGCCCCACCCACGACGCCCTGATGACGTCATCTAAAGCCCCACCAACTACCCACGACGTCCTGATGACGTCATCTGAAGCCTCACCAACTACCCAAGACGTCCTGATGACGTCATCTGAAGCCTTACCCACTTTATATGACATCATGGTCACGTCATCTGAAGCCCCACCCACGACGCCCTAATGACGTCATCTAAAGCCCTACCCACTTTACATGACATCCTGGTCACGTCATCTGAAGCCCCACCCACGACGCCCTGATGATGTCATCTGAAGCCCCATCAACTACCCACGACGTCCTGATGACGTCATCTGAAGCCCTACCCACTTTGCACGACATCCTGGTCACATCATCCGAAGCCCACCAACTACCCACGACGTCCTGATGACGTCATCTGAAGCCCCACCAACTACCCACGATGTCCTGATGACGTCATCTGAAGCCCCACCAACTACCCACGACGTCTTGAAGACGTCATCTGAAGCCTCACCAACTACCCACGACGTCCTGATGACGTCATCTGAAGCCCTACCCACTTTGCACGACATCCTGGTCACATCATCCAAAGCCCACCAACTACCCACGACGTCCTGATGACGTCATCTGAAGCCCTACCCACTTTGCACGACATCCTGGTCACATCATCCAAAGCCCACCAACTACCCACGACGTCCTGATGACGTCATCTGAAGCCACCAACTACCCACGATGTCCTGATGACGTCATCTGAAGCCCCACCAACTACCCACGACGTCTTGAAAAGGTCATCTGAAGCCCTACCCACTTTACATGACATCCTGGTCACGTCATCTGAAGCCCCACCAACTACCCACGACGTCCTGATGACGTCATCTGAAGCCTCACCAACTACCCACGACATCCTGATGACGTCATCTGAAGCCCTACCCACTTTGCACGACATCCTGGTCACATCATCCAAAGCCCACCAACTACCCACGACGTCCTGATGACGTCATCTGAAGCCCCACCAACTACCCACGATGTCCTGATGACGTCATCTGAAGCCCCACCAACTACCCACAATGTCCTGATGACGTCATCTGAAGCCCCACCAACTACCCACGACGTCTTGAAGACGTCACCTGAAGCCCTACTCACTTTACATGACATCCTGGTCACGTCATCTGAAGCCCCACCAACTACCCTTGACGACCAAATGACGTCATCTGAAGCCCTACCCACTTTACATGACATCATGGTCACGTCATCTGAAGCCCCACCCACGACGCCCTGATGACGTCATCTAAAGCCCTACCCACTTTGCACGACATCCTGGTCACGTCATCTGAAGCCCCACCAACTACCCACGACGTCCTGATGACGTCATCTGAAGCCTCACCAACTACCCAAGACGTCCTGATGACGTCATCTAAAGCCCTACCCACTTTACATGACATCCTGGTCTCTTCATCCGAAGCCCCACCAACTACCCAGGACGTCCTGATGACGTCATCTGGAGCCCCACCAACTACCCACGACGTTCTGGTGACGTCATCTGAAGCCCTACCCACTTTACATGACATCCTGGTCACGTCATCTGAAGCCCCACCCACGACGCCCTGATGACGTCATCTAAAGCCCCACCAACTACCCACGACATCCTGATGACGTCATCTAAAGCCCCACCAACTACCCACGACGTCCTGATGACGTCATCTGAAGCCTCACCAACTACCCACGACGTCCTGATGACGTCATCTGAAGCCCTACCCACTTTGCACGACATCCTGGTCACATCATCCGGAGCCCACCAACTACCCACGACGTCCTGATGACGTCATCTGAAGCCCCACCAACTACCCACAATGTCCTGATGACGTCATCTGAAGCCTCACCAACTACCCACGACGTCTTGAGGACGTCACCTGAAGCCCTACTCACTTTACATGACATCCTGGTCACGTCATCTGAAGCCCCACCAACTACCCTTGACGACCAAATGACGTCATCTGAAGCCCTACCCACTTTACATGACATCCTGGTCACGTCATCCGAAGCCCCACCAACTACCCAGGACGTCCTGATGACGTCATCTGGAGCCCCACCAACTACCCACGACGTCCTGGTGACGTCATCTGAAGCCCTACCCACTTTACATGACATCCTGGTCACGTCATCTGAAGCCCCACCCACGACGCCCTGATGACGTCATTTAAAGCCCCACCAACTACCCACGACATCCTGATGACGTCATCTAAAGCCCCACCAACTACCCACGACGTCCTGATGACGTCATCTGAAGCCTCACCAACTACCCAAGACGTCCTGATGACGTCATCTGAAGCCTTACCCACTTTACATGACATCATGGTCACGTCATCTGAAGCCCCACCCACGACGCCCTGATGACGTCATCTAAAGCCCTACCCACTTTACATGACATCCTGGTCACGTCATCCAAAGCCCACCAACTACCCACGACGTCCTGATGACGTCATCTGAAGCCCCACCAACTACCCACGATGTCCTGATGACGTCATCTGAAGCCCCACCAACTACCCACGACGTCTTGAAGACGTCACCTGAAGCCCTACTCACTTTACATGACATCCTGGTCACGTCATCTGAAGCCCCACCAACTACCCACGACGTCTTGAAGACGACACCTGAAGCCCTACTCACTTTACATGACATCCTGGTCACGTCATCTGAAGCCCCACCAACTACCCACGACGTCCTGATGACGTCATCTGAAGCCTCACCAACTACCCACGACGTCCTGATGACGTCATCTGAAGCCCTACCCACTTTGCACGACATCCTGGTCACATCATTCAAAGCCCACCAACTACCCACGACGTCCTGATGACGTCATCTGAAGCCACCAACTCCCCACGATGTCCTGATGACGTCATCTGAAGCCCCACCAACTACCCACGACGTCTTGAAGACGTCACCTGAAGCCCTACCCACTTTACATGACATCCTGGTCACGTCATCCGAAGCCCCACCCACGACGCCCTGATGACGTCATCCAAAGCCCTACCCACTTTACATGACATCCTGGTCACGTCATCTGAAGCCCCACCCACGACGCCCTGATGACGTCATCTAAAGCCCTACCCACTTTGCACGACATCCTGGTCACGTCATCTGAAGCCCCACCCACGACGCCCTGATGACGTCATCTGAAGCCCCACCAACTACCCACGACGTCCTGATGACGTCATATGAAGCCCCATGAACTACCCACGACGTCCTGATGACGTCATCTGAAGCCCTACCCACTTTGCACGACATCCTGGTCACATCATCCGAAGCCCACCAACTACCCACGACGTCCTGATGACGTCATCTGAAGCCCCACCAACTACCCACAATGTCCTGATGACGTCATCTGAAGCCTCACCAACTACCCAAGACGTCCTGATGACGTCATCTGAAGCCTTACCCACTTTACATGACATCATGGTCACGTCATCTGAAGCCCCACCCACGACGCCCTGATGACGTCATCTAAAGCCCTACCCACTTTACATGACATCCTGGTCACGTCATCCGAAGCCCCACCAACTACCCAGGACGTCCTGATGACGTCATCTGGAGCCCCACCAACTACCCACGACGTTCTGGTGACGTCATCTGAAGCCCTACCCACTTTACATGACATCCTGGTCACGTCATCTGAAGCCCCACCCACGACGCCCTGATGACGTCATCTAAAGCCCCACCAACTACCCACGACATCCTGATGACGTCATCTAAAGCCCCACCAACTACCCACGACGTCCTGATGACGTCATCTGAAGCCTCACCAACTACCCAAGTCGTCCTGATGCCGGCATCTGAAGCCTTACCCACTTTACATGACATCATGGTCACGTCATCTGAAGCCCCCCCCACGACGCCCTGATGACGTCATCTAAAGCCCTACCCACTTTGCACGACATCCTGGTCACGTCATCTGAAGCCCACCAACTACCCACGACGTCCTGATGACGTCATATGAAGCTCCATCAACTACCCACGACGTCCTGATGACGTCATCTGAAGCCCTACCCACTTTGCACGACATCCTGGTCACATCATCCGAAGCCCACCAACTACCCACGACGTCCTGATGACGTCATCTGAAGCCCCACCAACTACCCACAATGTCCTGATGACGTCATCCGAAGCCCCACCAACTACCCAGGACGTCCTGTTGACGTCATCTGGAGCCCCACCAACTATCCACGACGTCCTGGTGACGTCATCTGAAGCCCTACCCACTTTACATGACATCCTGGTCACGTCATCTGAAGCCTTACCCACTTTATATGACATCATGGTCACGTCATCTGAAGCCCCATCCACGACGCCCTAATGACGTCATCTAAAGCCCTACCCACTTTACATGACATCCTGGTCACGTCATCTGAAGCCCCACCCACGACGCCCTGATGATGTCATCTGAAGCCCCATCAACTACCCACGACGTCCTGATGACGTCATCTGAAGCCCTACCCACTTTACATGACATCCTGGTCACGTCATCTGAAGCCCCACCCACGACGCCCTGATGACGTCATCTAAAGCCCCACCAACTACCCACGACGTCCTGATGACGTCATCTGAAGCCTCACCAACTACCCAAGACGTCCTGATGACGTCATCTGAAGCCTTACCCACTTTATATGACATCATGGTCACGTCATCTGAAGCCCCACCCACGACGCCCTAATGACGTCATCTAAAGCCCTACCCACTTTACAGGACATCCTGGTCACGTCATCTGAAGCCCCACCCACGACGCCCTGATGATGTCATCTGAAGCCCCATCAACTACCCACGACGTCCTGATGACGTCATCTGAAGCCCTACCCACTTTGCACGACATCCTGGTCACATCATCCGAAGCCCACCAACTACCCACGACGTCCTGATGACGTCATCTGAAGCCCCACCAACTACCCACGATGTCCTGATGACGTCATCTGAAGCCCCACCAACTACCCACGACGTCTTGAAGACGTCATCTGAAGCCTCACCAACTACCCACGACGTCCTGATGACGTCATCTGAAGCCCTACCCACTTTGCACGACATCCTGGTCACATCATCCAAAGCCCACCAACTACCCACGACGTCCTGATGACGTCATCTGAAGCCCTACCCACTTTGCACGACATCCTGGTCACATCATCCAAAGCCCACCAACTACCCACGACGTCCTGATGACGTCATCTGAAGCCCCACCAACTACCCACGATGTCCTGATGACGTCATCTGAAGCCCCACCAACTACCCACGACGTCTTGAAGACGTCATCTGAAGCCCTACCCACTTTACATGACATCCTGGTCACGTCATCTGAAGCCCCACCAACTACCCACGACGTCCTGATGACGTCATCTGAAGCCTCACCAACTACCCACGACATCCTGATGACGTCATCTGAAGCCCTACCCACTTTGCACGACATCCTGGTCACATCATCCAAAGCCCACCAACTACCCACGACGTCCTGATGACGTCATCTGAAGCCCACCAACTACCCACGATGTCCTGATGACGTCATCTGAAGCCCCACCAACTCCCCACAATGTCCTGATGACGTCATCTGAAGCCCCACCAACTACCCACGACGTCTTGAAGACGTCACCTGAAGCCCTACTCACTTTACATGACATCCTGGTCACGTCATCTGAAGCCCCACCAACTACCCTTGACGACCAAATGACGTCATCTGAAGCCCTACCCACTTTACATGACATCCTGGTCACGTCATCTGAAGCCCCACCCACGACGCCCTGATGACGTCATCTAAAGCCCTACCCACTTTGCACGACATCCTGGTCACGTCATCTGAAGCCCCACCAACTACCCACGACGTCCTGATGACGTCATCTGAAGCCTCACCAACTACCCAAGACGTCCTGATGACGTCATCTAAAGCCCTACCCACTTTACATGACATCCTGGTCACGTCATCCGAAGCCCCACCAACTACCCAGGACGTCCTGATGACGTCATCTGGAGCCCCACCAACTACCCACGACGTTCTGGTGACGTCATCTGAAGCCCTACCCACTTTACATGACATCCTGGTCACGTCATCTGAAGCCCCACCCACGACGCCCTGATGACGTCATCTAAAGCCCCACCAACTACCCACGACATCCTGATGACGTCATCTAAAGCCCCACCAACTACCCACGACGTCCTGATGACGTCATCTGAAGCCTCACCAACTACCCACGACGTCCTGATGACGTCATCTGAAGCCCTACCCACTTTGCACGACATCCTGGTCACATCATCCGAAGCCCACCAACTACCCACGACGTCCTGATGACGTCATCTGAAGCCCCACCAACTACCCACGATGTCCTGATGACGTCATCTGAAGCCCCACCAACTACCCACGACGTCTTGAAGACGTCACCTGAAGCCCTACTCACTTTACATGACATCCTGGTCACGTCATCTGAAGCCCCACCAACTACCCTTGACGACCAAATGACGTCATCTGAAGCCCTACCCACTACCCACGATGTCCTGATGACGTCATCTGGAGCCCCACCAACTACCCACGACGTCCTGGTGACGTCATCTGAAGCCCTACCCACTTTACATGACATCCTGGTCACGTCATCTGAAGCCCCACCCACGACGCCCTGATGACGTCATCTAAAGCCACACCAACTACCCACGACGTCCTGATGACGTCATATAAAGCCCCACCAACTAGCCACGATGTCCTGGTGACGTCATCTGAAGCCCCACCAACTAGCCACGATGTCCTGATGACGTCATCTAAAGCCCTACCCACTTTACATGACATCCTGGTCACGTCATCTAAAGCCCCACCCACGACGCCCTGATGACGTCATCTAAAGCCCGACCCACTTTACATGACATCCTGTTCACGTCATCTGAAGCCCACCAACTACCCACGACGTCCTGATGACGTCATATAAAGCCCCACCAACTAGCCACGATGTCCTGATGACGTCATCTGAAGCCCCACCAACTACCCACGACGTCTTGAAGACGTCACCTGAAGCCCTACTCACTTTACATGACATCCTGGTCACGTCATCTGAAGCCCCACCAACTACCCACGACGTCCTGATGACGTCATCTGAAGCCTCACCAACTACCCACGACGTCCTGATGACGTCATCTGAAGCCCTACCCACTTTGCACGACATCCTGGTCACATCATTCAAAGCCCACCAACTACCCACGACGTCCTGATGACGTCATCTGAAGCCCCACCAACTACCCACGATGTCCTGATGACGTCATCTGAAGCCCCACCAACTACCCACGACGTCTTGAAGACGTCACCTGAAGCCCTACCCACTTTACATGACATCCTGGTCACGTCATCTGAAGCCCCACCCACGACGCCCTGATGACGTCATCTAAAGCCCTACCCACTTTACATGACATCCTGGTCACGTCATCTGAAGCCCCACCCACGACGCCCTGATGACGTCATCTAAAGCCCTACCCACTTTGCACGACATCCTGGTCACGTCATCTGAAGCCCCACCCACGACGCCCTGATGACGTCATCTGAAGCCCCACCAACTACCCACGACGTCCTGATGACGTCATATGAAGCCCCATGAACTACCCACGACGTCCTGATGACGTCATCTGAAGCCCTACCCACTTTGCACGACATCCTGGTCACATCATCCGAAGCCCCACCAACTACCCACGACGTCTTGAAGACGTCACCTGAAGCCCTACTCACTTTACATGACATCCTGGTCACGTCATCTGAAGCCCCACCAACTACCCACGATGTCCTGATGACGTCATCTGAAGCCCTACCCATTTTACATGACATCCTGGTCACGTCATCTGAAGCCCCACCCACGACGCCCTGATGACGTCATCTAAAGCCCTACCCACTTTGCACGACATCCTGGGCACATCATCCGAAGCCCACCAACTACCCACAATCTCCTGATGACGTCATCTGAAGCCCCACCAACTACCCACGACGTCCTGATGACGTCATCTGAAGCCCTACCCACTTTACATGACATCCTGGTCACGTCATCTGAAGCTCCCACCCACGACGCCCTGATGAAGTCATCTGAAGCCCTACTCACTTTACATGACATCCTGGTCACGTCATCTGAAGCCCCACCAACTACCCACGACGTCCTGATGACGTCATCTGAAGCCCCACCAACTACCCACGACGTCTTGAAGACGTCACCTGAAGCCCTACCCACTTTACATGACATCCTGGTCACGTCATCTGAAGCCCCACCCACGACGCCCTGATGACGTCATCTAAAGCTACCAACTACCCACGACATCCTGATGACGTCATCTGAAGCCCCACCAACCACCCACGACGTCCTGATGACGTCATCTGAAGCCTCACCAACTACCCACGACGTCCTTATGACGTCACCTGAAGCCCTACCCACTTTACATGACATCCTGGTCACGTCATCTGAAGCCCCACCCACGACGCCCTGATGACGTCATCTAAAGCCCTACCCACTTTGCACCACATCCTGGTCACGTCATCTGAAGCCCCACCAACTACCCACGACGTCCTGATGACGTCATATGAAGCCCCATCAACTACCCACGACGTCCTGATGACGTCATCTGAAGCCCTACCCACTTTGCACGACATCCTGGTCACATCATCCGAAGCCCACCAACTACCCACGACGTCCTGATGACGTCATCTGAAGCCCCACCAACTATCCACGATGTCCTGATGACGTCATCTGAAGCCCCACCAACTACCCAAGACGTCCTGATGACGTCATCTGAAGCCTTAGCCCACTTTACATGACATCCTGGTCACGTCATCTGAAGCCTTACTCACATATGACATCATGGTCACGTCATCTGAAGCCCCATCCACGACGCCCTAATGACGTCACCTGAAGCCCTACTCACTTTACATGACATCCTGGTCACGTCATCTGAAGCCCCACCAACCACCCACGACGTCCTGATGACGTCATCTGAAGCCTCACCAACTACCCACGACGTCCTGATGACGTCACCTGAAGCCCTACCCACTTTACATGACATCCTGGTCACGTCATCTGAAGCCCCACCCACGACGCCCTGATGACGTCATCTAAAGCCCCACCAACTACCCACGACGTCCTGATGACGTCATCTGAAGCCTCACCAACTACCCAAGACGTCCTGATGACGTCATCTGAAGCCTTACCCACTTTATATGACATCATGGTCACGTCATCTGAAGCCCCACCCACGACGCCCTGATGACGTCATCTAAAGCCCTACCCACTTTACATGACATCCTGGTCACGTCATCTGAAGCCCCACCCACGACGCCCTGATGACGTCATCTAAAGCCCTACCCACTTTGCACGACATCCTGGTCACGTCATCTGAAGCCCACCACCTACCCACGCCGTCGTGATGACGTCTTCTGAAGCCTCACCAACTACCCAAGACGTCCTGGTGACGTCATCTAAAGCCCCACCAACTACCCACGACGTCCTGATGACGTCATCTAAAGCCCCACCAACTACCCACGACGTCCTGATGACGTCATCTAAAGCCCTACCCACTTTACATGACATCCTGGTCACGTCATCTGAAGCCCCACCAACTACCCACGACGTCCTGATGACGTCATCTGAAGCCCTACCCACTTTGCACGACATCCTGGTCACATCATCCGAAGCCCACCAACTACCCACGACGTCCTGATGACGTCATCTGAAGCCCCACCAACTACCCACGATGTCCTGATGACGTCATCTGAAGCCCCACCAACTACCCACGACGTCTTGAAGACGTCATCTGAAGCCCTACCCACTTTACATGACATCCTGGTCACGTCATCTGAAGCCCCACCCACGACGTCCTGATGACGTCATCTGAAGCCTCACCAACTACCCACGACGTCCTGATGACGTCATCTGAAGCCCTACCCACTTTGCACGACATCCTGGTCACATCATCCAAAGCCCACCAACTACCCACGACGTCCTGATGACGTCATCTGAAGCCCCACCAACTACCCACGATGTCCTGATGACGTCATCTGAAGCCCCACCAACTACCCACAATGTCCTGATGACGTCATCTGAAGCCCCACCAACTACCCACGACGTCTTGAAGACGTCACCTGAAGCCCTACTCACTTTACATGACATCCTGGTCACGTCATCTGAAGCCCCACCAACTACCCTTGACGACCAAATGACGTCATCTGAAGCCCTACCCACTTTACATGACATCCTGGTCACGTCATCCGAAGCCCCACCAACTACCCAGGACGTCCTGATGACGTCATCTGGAGCCCCACCAACTACCCACGACGTCCTGGTGACGTCATCTGAAGCCCTACCCACTTTACATGACATCCTGGTCACGTCATCTGAAGCCCCACCCACGACGCCCTGATGACGTCATCTAAAGCCCCACCAACTACCCACGACATCCTGATGACGTCATCTAAAGCCCCACCAACTACCCACGACGTCCTGATGACGTCATCTGAAGCCTCACCAACTACCCAAGACGTCCTGATGACGTCATCTGAAGCCTTACCCACTTTACATGACATCATGGTCACGTCATCTGAAGCCCCACCCACGACGCCCTGATGACGTCATCTAAAGCCCTACCCACTTTACATGACATCCTGGTCACGTCATCTGAAGCCCCACCAACTACCCACGACGTCCTGATGACGTCATCCGAAGCCCACCAACTCCCCCCGACGTCCTGATGCCGTCATCTGGAGCCCCACCAACTACCCACGACGTCTTGAAGACGTCACTTGAAGCCCTACTCACTTTACATGACATCCTGGTCACGTCATCTGAAGCCCCACCAACTACCCACGACGTCCTGATGACGTCATCTGAAGCCCCACCAACTACCCACGACGTCCTGATGACGTCACCTGAAGCCCTACACACTTTACATGACATCCTGGTCACATCATCCAAAGCCCACCAACTACCCACGACGTCCTGATGACGTCATCTGAAGTCCCACCAACTACCCACGATGTCCTGATGACGTCATCTGAAGCCCCACCAACTACCCACGACGCCCACTACGCCCTGATGACGTCATCTAAAGCCCTACCCACTTTACATGACATCCTGGTCACGTCATCTGAAGCCCCACCCACGACGCCCTGATGACGTCATCTAAAGCCCTACCCACTTTACATGACATCCTGGTCACGTCATCTGAAGCCCCACCCACGACGCCCTGATGACGTCATCTAAAGCCCTACCCACTTTGCACGACATCCTGGTCACGTCATCTGAAGCCCCACCCACGACGCCCTGATGACGTCATCTGAAGCCCCACCAACTACCCACGACGTCCTGATGACGTCATATGAAGCCCCATCAACTACCCACGACGTCCTGATGACGTCATCTGAAGCCCTACCCACTTTGCACGACATCCTGGTCACATCATCCGAAGCCCACCAACTACCCACGACGTCCTGATGACGTCATCTGAAGCCCCACCAACTACCCACGACGTCTTGAAGACGTCACCTGAAGCCCTACTCACTTTACATGACATCCTGGTCACGTCATCCGAAGCCCACCCACCCACGACGTCCTGATGACGTCATCTGAAGCCCTACCCACTTTGCACGACATCCTGGTCACATCATCCGAAGCCCACCAACTACCCACGACGTCCTGATGACGTCATCTGAAGCCCCACCAACTACCCACGACGTCCTGATGACGTCATATGAAGCCCCATCAACTACCCACGACGTCCTGATGACGTCATCTGAAGCCCTACTCACTTTACATGACATCCTGGTCACGTCATCTGAAGCCCCACCAACTACCCACGACGTCCTGATGACGTCATCTGAAGCCCCACCAACTACCCACGACGTCCTGGTGACGTCATCTGAAGCCCTACCCACTTTACATGACATCCTGGTCACGTCATCTGAAGCCCCACCCACGACGCCCTGATGACGTCATCTAAAGCCCCACCAACTACCCACGACATCCTGATGACGTCATCTAAAGCCCCACCAACTACCCACGACGTCCTGATGACGTCATCTAAAGCCCCACCAACTACCCAAGACGTCCTGATGACGTCATCTGAAGCCTTACCCACTTTACATGACATCATGGTCACGTCATCTGAAGCCCCACCCACGACGCCCTGATGACGTCATCTAAAGCCCTACCCACTTTACATGACATCCTGGTCACGTCATCTGAAGCCCCACCCACGACGCCCTGATGACGTCATCTAAAGCCCCACCAACTACCCACGACGTCCTGATGACGTCATCTGAAGCCCCACCAACTACCCACGACGTCTTGAAGACGTCACCTGAAGCCCTACCCACTTTACATGACATCCTGGTCACGTCATCTGAAGCCCCACCCACGACGCCCTGATGACGTCATCTAAAGCCCCACCAACTACCCACGACGTCCTGATGACGTCATCTGAAGCCTCACCAACTACCCACGACGTCCTGGTGACGTCATCTGAAGCCCTACCCACTTTACATGACATCCTGGTCACGTCATCTGAAGCCCCACCCACGACGCCCTGATGACGTCATCTAAAGCCCTACCCACTTTACATGACATCCTGGTCACGTCATCTGAAGCCCCACCCACGACGCCCTGATGACGTCATCTGAAGCCCCACCAACTACCCACGACGTCCTGATGACGTCATCTGAAGCCCTACCCACTTTGCACGACATCCTGGTCACATCATCCGAAGCCCACCAACTACCCACGACGTCCTGATGACGTCATCTGAAGCCCCACCAACTACCCACGATGTCCTGATGACGTCATCTGAAGCCCCACCAACTACCCACGACGTCTTGAAGACGTCACCTGAAGCCCTACTCACTTTACATGACATCCTGGTCACGTCATCTGAAGCCCCACCAACTACCCACGACGTCCTGATGACGTCATCTGAAGCCCCACCAACTACCCACGATGTCCTGATGACGTCATCTGAAGCCCCACCAACTACCCAAGACGTCCTGGTGACGTCATCTGGAGCCCTACCCACTTTACATGACATCCTGGTCACGTCACCTGAAGCCCACCCACGACGCCCTGATGACGTTATCTAAAGCCCCACCAACTACCCACGACGTCCTGATGACGTCATCTGAAGCCCCACCAACTACCCTTGACGACCAAATGACGTCATCTGAAGCCCTACCCACTTTACATGACATCCCGGTCACGTCATCCGAAGCCCCACCAACTACCCAGGACGTCCTGATGACGTCATCTGGAGCCCCACCAACTACCCACGACGTCCTGGTGACGTCATCTGAAGCCCTACCCACTTTACATGACATCCTGGTCACGTCATCTAAAGCCCCACCAACTACCCACGACGTCCTGATGACGTCATCTGAAGCCTCACCAACTACCCAAGACGTCCTGATGACGTCATCTGAAGCCTTACCCACTTTACATGACATCATGGTCACGTCATCTGAAGCCCCACCCACGACGCCCTGATGACGTCATCTAAAGCCCTACCCACTTTACATGACATCCTGGTCACGTCATCTGAAGCCCCACCCACGACGCCCTGATGACGTCATCTAAAGCCCTACCCACTTTGCACGACATCCTGGTCACGTCATCTGAAGCCCCACCCACGACGCCCTGATGACGTCATCTGAAGCCCCACCAACTACCCACGACGTCCTGATGACGTCATATGAAGCCCATGAACTACCCACGACGTCCTGATGACGTCATCTGAAGCCCTACCCTTTTTGCACGACATCCTGGTCACATCATCCAAAGCCCACCAACTACCCACGACGTCCTGATGACGTCATCTGAAGCCCCACCAACTACCCACGATGTCCTGATGACGTCATCTGAAGCCCCACCAACTACCCACGACGTCTTGAAGACGTCACCTGAAGCCCTACTCACTTTACATGACATCCTGGTCACGTCATCTGAAGCCCCACCAACCACCCACGACGTCCTGATGACGTCATCTGAAGGCTCACCCACTTTACATGACATCATGGTCACGTCATCTGAAGCCCACCAACTACCCACGACGTCCTGATGACGTCATCTGAAGCCCCACCAACTACCCACGACGTCCTGATGACGTCACCTGAAGCCCTACCCACTTTACATGACATCCTGGTCACGTCATCTGAAGCCCCACCCACGACGCCCTTATGACGTCATCTACAGCCCTACCCACTTTGCACGACATCCTGGTCACGTCATCTGAAGCCCCACCAACTACCCAGGACGTCCTGTTGACGTCATCTGGAGCCCCACCAACTATCCACGACGTCCTGGTGACGTCATCTGAAGCCCTACCCACTTTACATGACATCCTGGTCACGTCATCTGAAGCCCCACCCGACGTCCTGATGACGTCATCTGAAGCCCTACCCACTTTACACGACATCCTGATGACGTCATCTGAAGCCCCACCAACTACCCACGACGTCCTGATGACGTCATATGAAGCCCCATCAACTACCCACGACGTCCTGATGACGTCATCTGAAGCCCTACCCACTTTACATGACATCCTGGTCACGTCATCTGAAGCCCCACCAACTACCCACGACGTCCTGGTGACGTCATCTGAAGCCCTACCCACTTTACATGACATCCTGGTCACGTCATCTGAAGCCCCACCCACGACGCCCTGATGACGTCATCTAAAGCCCTACCCACTTTGCACGACATCCTGGTCACATCATCCGAAGCCCACCAACTACCCACGACGTCCTGATGACGTCATCTGAAGCCCTACCCACTTTGCACGACATCCTGGTCACGTCATCTGAAGCCCCACCCACGACGTCCTGATGACGTCATATGAAGCCCCATCAACTACCCACGACGTCCTGATGACGTCATCTGAAGCCCTACCCACTTTGCACGACATCCTGGTCACATCATCCGAAGCCCACCAAATACCCACGACATCCTGATGACGTCATCTGAAGTCCCACCAACTACCCACGATGTCCTGATGACGTCATCTGAAGCCCCACCAACTACCCACGACGTCTTGAAGACGTCACCTGAAGCCCTACTCACTTTACATGACATCCTGGTCACATCATCCGAAGCCCACCAACTACCCACGACGTCCTGATGACGTCATCTGAAGCCCCACCAACTACCCACGATGTCCTGATGACGTCATCTGAAGCCCCACCAACTACCCAAGACGTCCTGGTGACGTCATCTGGAGCCCTACCCACTTTACATGACATCCTGGTCACGTCACCTGAAGCCCACCCACGACGCCCTGATGACGTTATCTAAAGCCCCACCAACTACCCACGACGTCCTGATGACGTCATCTGAAGCCCCACCAACTACCCAAGACGTCCTGATGACGTCATCTGAAGCCTTAGCCCACTTTATATGACATCATGGTCACGTCATCTGAAGCCCCACCCACGACGTCCTGATGACGTCATCTAAAGCCCCACCAACTACCCACGACGTCCTGATGACGTCATCTGAAGCCTCACCAACTACCCAAGACGTCCTGATGACGTCATCTGAAGCCTTACCCACTTTACATGACATCATGGTCACGTCATCTGAAGCCCCACCCACGACGCCCTGATGACGTCATCTAAAGCCCTACCCACTTTACATGACATCCTGGTCACGTCATCTGAAGCCCCACCCACGACGCCCCGATGACGTCATCTAAAGCCCTACCCACTTCGCACGACATCCTGGTCACGTCATCTGAAGCCCCACCCACGACGCCCTGATGACGTCATCTGAAGCCCCACCAACTACCCACGACGTCCTGATGACGTCATATGAAGCCCTACCCACTTTGCACGACATCCTGGTCACATCATCCGAAGCCCACCAAATACCCACGACATCCTGATGACGTCATCTGAAGCCCCACCAACTACCCACGATGTCCTGATGACGTCATCTGAAGCCCCACCAACTACCCACGACGTCTTGAAGACGTCACCTGAAGCCCTACCCACTTTACATGACATCCTGGTCACGTCATCTGAAGCCCACCAACTACCCACGACGTCCTGATGACGTCATCTGAAGCCCCACCAACTACCCACGATGTCCTGATGACGTCATCTGAAGCCCCACCAACTACCCACGACGTCCTGATGACGTCATCTGAAGCCCTACCCACTTTACATGACATCCTGGTCACGTCATCTGAAGCCCCACCCACGACGCCCTGATGACGTCATCTAAAGCCCCACCAACTACCCACGACGTCCTGATGACGTCATCTGAAGCCTCACCAACTACCCAAGACGTGTTGAAGACGTCACCTGAAGCCCTACTCACTTTACATGACATCCTGGTCACGTCATCTGAAGCCCCACCAACCACCCACGACGTCCTGATGACGTCATCTGAAGCCTCACCAACTACCCACGACGTCCTGATGACGTCACCTGAAGCCCTACCCACTTTACATGACATCCTGGTCACGTCATCTGATGACGTCATCTAAAGCCCCACCAACTACCCACGACGTCCTGATGACGTCATCTGAAGCCTCACCAACTACCCAAGACGTCCTGATGACGTCATCTGAAGCCTTACCCACTTTATATGACATCATGGTCACGTCATCTGAAGCCCCACCCACGACGCCCTGATGACGTCATCTAAAGCCCTACCCACTTTACATGACATCCTGGTCACGTCATCTGAAGCCCCACCCACGACGCCCTGATGACGTCATCTAAAGCCCTACCCACTTTGCACGACATCCTGGTCACGTCATCTGAAGCCCCACCCACGACGCCCTGATGACGTCATCTGAAGCCCCACCAACTACCCACGACGTCCTGATGACGTCATATGAAGCCCCATCAACTACCCACGACGTCCTGATGACGTCATCTGAAGCCCTACCCACTTTGCACGACATCCTGGTCACATCATCCGAAGCCCACCAACTACCCACGACGTCCTGATGACGTCATCTGAAGCCCCACCAACTACCCACGATGTCCTGATGACGTCATCTGAAGCCCCACCAACTACCCACGACGTCTTGAAGACGTCACCTGAAGCCCTACTCACTTTACATGACATCCTGGTCACGTCATCTGAAGCCCCACCAACTACCCACGACGTCCTGATGACGTCATCTGAAGCCCTACTCACTTTACATGACATCCTGGTCACGTCATCTGAAGCCCCACCAACTACCCACGACGTCCTGATGACGTCATCTGAAGCCCCACCAACTACCCACGACGTCCTGGTGACGTCATCTGAAGCCCTACCCACTTTACATGACATCCTGGTCACGTCATTTGAAGCCCCACCCACGACGCCCTGATGACGTCATCTAAAGCCCCACCAACTACCCACCACGTCCTGCTGGCGTCATCTGAAGCCCACCAACTACCCACGACGTCCTGATGACGTCATCTGAAGCCCTACCCACTTTGCACGACATCCTGGTCACATCATCCGAAGCCCACCAACTACCCACGACGTCCTGATGACGTCATCTGAAGCCCCACCAACTACCCACGATGTCCTGATGACGTCATCTGAAGCCCCACCAACTACCCACGACGTTTTGAAGACGTCACCTGAAGCCCTACTCACTTTACATGACATCCTGGTCACGTCATCCAAAGCCCACCAACTACCCACGACGTCCTGATGACGTCATCTGAAGCCCCACCAACTACCCACGACGTCTTGATGACGTCATCTAAAGCCCTACCCACTTTACATGACATCCTGGTCACGTCATCTGAAGCCCCACCAACTACCCACGACGTCCTGGTGACGTCATCTGAAGCCCTACCCACTTTACATGACATCCTGGTCACGTCATCTGAAGCCCCACCCACGACGCCCTGATGACGTCATCTAAAGCCCCACCAACTACCCACGACGTCCTGATGACGTCATCTAAAGCCCCACCAACTACCCACGACGTCCTGATGACGTCATCTGAAGCCTCACCAACTACCCACGACGTCTTGAAGACGTCACCTGAAGCCCTACCCACTTTACATGACATCCTGGTCACGTCATCTGAAGCCCCACCCACGACGCCCTGATGACGTCATCTAAAGCCCTACCCACTTTACATGACATCCTGGTCACGTCATCTGAAGCCCCACCCACGACGCCCTGATGACGTCATCTAAAGCCCTACCCACTTTGCACGACATCCTGGTCACGTCATCTGAAGCCCCACCCACGACGCCCTGATGACGTCATCTGAAGCCCCACCAACTACCCACGACGTCCTGATGACGTCATATGAAGCCCCATCAACTACCCACGACGTCCTGATGACGTCATCTGAAGCCCTACCCACTTTGCACGACATCCTGGTCACATCATCCGAAGCCCACCAACTACCCACGACGTCCTGATGACGTCATCTGAAGCCCCACCAACTACCCACAATGTCCTGATGACGTCATCTGAAGCCCCACCAACTACCCACGATGTCCTGATGACGTCATCTGAAGCCCCACCAACTACCCACGACGTCTTGAAGACGTCACCTGAAGCCCTACTCACTTTACATGACATCCTGGTCACGTCATCTGAAGCCCCACCAACTACCCTTGACGACCAAATGACGTCATCTGAAGCCCTACCCACTTTACATGACATCCTGGTCACGTCATCCGAAGCCCTACCCACTTTGCACGACATCCTGGTCACATCATCCGAAGCCCACCAACTACCCACGACGTCCTGATGACGTCATCTGAAGCCCCACCAACTACCCACGATGTCCTGATGACGTCATCTGAAGCCCCACCAACTACCCACGACGTCTTGAAGACGTCACCTGAAGCCCTACCCACTTTACATGACATCCTGGTCACGTCATCCAAAGCCCACCAACTACCCACGACGTCCTGATGACGTCATCTGAAGCCCCACCAACTACCCACGATGTCCTGATGACGTCATCTGAAGCCTCACCAACTACCCACGACGTCCTGATGACGTCATCTGAAGCCTTACCCACTTTATATGACATCATGGTCACATCATCCGAAGCCCACCAACTACCCACGACGTCCTGATGACGTCATCTGAAGCCCCACCAACTATCCACGATGTCCTGATGACGTCATCTGAAGCCTTACCCACTTTATATGACATCATGGTCACGTCATCTGAAGCCCCACCCACGACGCCCTAATGACGTCATCTAAAGCCCTACCCACTTTACATGACATACTGGTCACGTCATCTGAAGCCCCACCCACGACGCCCTGATGACGTCATCTGAAGCCCCATCAACTACCCACGACGTCCTGATGACGTCATCTGAAGCCCTACCCACTTTGCACGACATCCTGGTCACATCATCCGAAGCCCACCAACTACCCACGACGTCCTGATGACGTCATCTGAAGCCCCACCAACTACCCACGATGTCCTGATGACGTCATCTGAAGCCCCACCAACTACCCACGACGTCTTGAAGACGTCACCTGAAGCCCTACTCACTTTACATGACATCCTGGTCACGTCATCTGAAGCCCCACCAACTACCCACGACGTCCTGATGACGTCATCTGAAGCCTCACCAACTACCCACGACGTCCTGATGACGTCATCTGAAGCCCTACCCACTTTGCACGACATCCTGGTCACATCATCCAAAGCCCACCAACTACCCACGACGTCCTGATGACGTCATCTGAAGCCCCACCAACTACCCACGATGTCCTGATGACGTCATCTGAAGCCCCACCAACTACCCACGACGTCTTGAAGACGTCACCTGAAGCCCTACCCACTTTACATGACATCCTGGTCACGTCATCTGAAGCCCCACCCACGACGCCCTGATGACGTCATCTAAAGCCCTACCCACTTTACATGACATCCTGGTCACGTCATCTGAAGCCCCATCAACTACCCACGACGCCCTGATGACGTCATCTAAAGCCCTACCCACTTTGCACGACATCCTGGTCACGTCATCTGAAGCCCCACCCACGACGCCCTGATGACGTCATCTGAAGCCCCACCAACTACCCACGACGTCCTGATGACGTCATATGAAGCCCCATGAACTACCCACGACGTCCTGATGACGTCATCTGAAGCCCTACCCACTTTGCACGACATCCTGGTCACATCATCCGAAGCCCACCAACTACCCACGACGTCCTGATGACGTCATCTGAAGCCCCACCAACTACCCACGATGTCCTGATGACGTCATCTGAAGCCCCACCAACTACCCACGACGTCTTGAAGACGTCACCTGAAGCCCTACTCACTTTACATGACATCCTGGTCACGTCATCTGAAGCCCCACCAACTACCCTTGACGACCAAATGACGTCATCTGAAGCCCTACCCACTTTACATGACATCCTGGTCACGTCATCCGAAGCCCACCAACTACCCACGACGTCCTGATGACGTCATCTGGAGCCCCACCAACTACCCACGACGTCCTGGTGACGTCATCTGAAGCCCTACCCACTTTACATGACATCCTGGTCACGTCATCTGAAGCCCCACCCACGACGCCCTGATGACGTCATCTAAAGCCCCACCAACTACCCACGACGTCCTGATGACGTCATCTGAAGCCCCACCAACTACCCAAGACGTCCTGGTGACGTCATCTGAAGCCCTACCCACTTTACATGACATCCTGGTCACGTCATCTGAAGCCCCACCCACGACGCCCTGATGACGTCATCTAAAGCCCTACCCACTTTACATGACATCCTGGTCACGTCATCTGAAGCCCCACCCACGACGCCCTGATGACGTCATCTAAAGCCCTACCCACTTTGCACGACATCCTGGTCACGTCATCTGAAGCCCCACCCACGACGCCCTGATGACGTCATCTGAAGCCCCACCAACTACCCACGACGTCCTGATGACGTCATATGAAGCCCCATCAACTACCCACGACGTCCTGATGACGTCATCTGAAGCCCTACCCACTTTGCACGACATCCTGGTCACATCATCCGAAGCCCACCAACTACCCACGACGTCCTGATGACGTCATCTGAAGCCCCACCAACTACCCACGATGTCCTGATGACGTCATCTGAAGCCCCACCAACTACCCACGACGTCTTGAAGACGTCACCTGAAGCCCTACTCACTTTACATGACATCCTGGTCACGTCATCTGAAGCCCCACCAACTACCCACGACGTCCTGATGACGTCATCTGAAGCCTCACCAACTACCCACGACGTCCTGATGACGTCATCTGAAGCCCTACCCACTTTGCACGACATCCTGGTCACATCATCCAAAGCCCACCAACTACCCACGACGTCCTGATGACGTCATCTGAAGCCCCACCAACTACCCACGATGTCCTGATGACGTCATCTGAAGCCCCACCAACTACCCACGACGTCTTGAAGACGTCACCTGAAGCCCTACCCACTTTACATGACATCCTGGTCACGTCATCTGAAGCCCCACCCACGACGCCCTGATGACGTCATCTAAAGCCCTACCCACTTTACATGACATCCTGGTCACGTCATCTGAAGCCCACCAACTACCCACGACGCCCTGATGACGTCATCTAAAGCCCTACCCACTTTGCACGACATCCTGGTCACGTCATCTGAAGCCCCACCCACGACGCCCTGATGACGTCATCTGAAGCCCCACCCACGACGCCCTGATGACGTCATCTGAAGCCCCACCAACTACCCACGACGTCCTGATGACGTCATCTGAAGCCCTACCCACTTTGCACAACATCCTGGTCACATCATCCGAAGCCCACCAACTACCCACGACGTCCTGATGACGTCATCTGAAGCCCCACCAACTACCCACGATGTCCTGATGACGTCATCTGAAGCCCCACCAACTACCCACGACGTCTTGAAGACGTCACCTGAAGCCCTACCCACTTTACATGACATCCTGGTCACGTCATCTGAAGCCCCACCAACGACCCACGACGTCCTGGTGACGTCATCTGAAGCCCTACCCACTTTACATGACATCCTGATGACGTCATCTGAAGCCTCACCAACTACCCAAGACGTCCTGGTGACGTCATCTGAAGCCCCACCAACTACCCACGACGTCCTGGTGACGTCATCTGAAGCCCTACCCACTTTACATGACATCCTGGTCACGTCATCTGAAGCCCCACCCACGACGCCCTGATGACGTCATCTAAAGCCCCACCAACTACCCACGACGTCCTGATGACGTCATCTAAAGCCCCACCAACTACCCACGACGTCCTGATGACGTCATCTGAAGCCTCACCAACTACCCAAGACGTCCTGGTGACGTCATCTGAAGCCTTACCCACTTTACATGACATCATGGTCACGTCATCTGAAGCCCCACCCACGACGCCCTGATGACGTCATCTAAAGCCCTACCCACTTTACATGACATCCTGGTCACGTCATCTGAAGCCCCACCCACGACGCCCTGATGACGTCATCTAAAGCCCTACCCACTTTGCACGACATCCTGCTCACGTCATCTGAAGCCCCACCAACTACCCACGACGTCCTGATGACGTCATATGAAGCCCCATCAACTACCCACGACGTCCTGATGACGTCATCTGAAGCCCTACCCACTTTGCACGACATCCTGGTCACATCATCCGAAGCCCACCAACTACCCACGACGTCCTGATGACGTCATCTGAAGCCCCACCAACTACCCACAATGTCCTGATGACGTCATCTGAAGCCCCACCAACTACCCACGACGTCTTGAAGACGTCACCTGAAGCCCTACTCACTTTACATGACATCCTGGTCACGTCATCTGAAGCCCCACCAACTGCCCACGACGTCCTGATGACGTCATCTGAAGCCCTACCCACTTTACATGACATCCTGGTCACGTCATCTGAAGCCCTACCCACTTTGCACGACATCCTGGTCACATCATCCGAAGCCCACCAACTACCCACGACGTCCTGATGACGTCATCTGAAGCCCCACCAACTACCCACGATGTCCTGATGACGTCATCTGAAGCCCCACCAACTACCCACGACGTTTTGAAGACGTCACCTGAAGCCATACCCACTTTACATGACATCCTGGTCACGTCATCTGAAGCCCCACCCACTACGCCCTGATGACGTCATCTAAAGCCCTACCCACTTTACATGACATCCTGGTCACGTCATCTGAAGCCCCACCAACTACCCACGACGTCCTGATGACGTCATCTGAAGCCTCACCAACTACCCACGACGTCCTGATGACGTCATCTGAAGCCCTACCCACTTTGCACGACATCCTGGTCACATCATCCAAAGCCCACCAACTACCCACGACGTCCTGATGACGTCATCTGAAGCCCCACCAACTACCCACGATGTCCTGATGACGTCATCTGAAGCCCCACCAACTACCCACGACGTCTTGAAGACGTCACCTGAAGCCCTACCCACTTTACATGACATCCTGGTCACGTCATCTGAAGCCCCACCCACGACGCCCTGATGACGTCATCTAAAGCCCCACCAACTACCCACGACGTCCTGATGACGTCATCTGAAGCCTCACCAACTACCCAAGACGTCCTGATGACGTCATCTGAAGCCCTACCCACTTTACATGACATCCTGGTCACGTCATCTGAAGCCCCACCCACGACGCCCTGATGACGTCATCTAAAGCCCTACCCACTTTACATGACATCCTGGTCACGTCATCTGAAGCCCCACCCACGACGCCCTGATGACGTCATCTAAAGCCCTACCCACTTTGCACGACATCCTGGTCACGTCATCTGAAGCCCCACCCACGACGCCCTGATGACGTCATCTAAAGCCCTACCCACTTTGCACGACATCCTGGTCACATCATCCGAAGCCCACCAACTACCCACGACGTCCTGATGACGTCATCTGAAGCCCTACCCACTTTACATGACATCCTGGTCACGTCATCTGAAGCCCCACCAACTACCCACGACGTCCTGATGACGTCATATGAAGCCCTACCCACTTTGCACGACATCCTGGTCACATCATCCGAAGCCCACCAACTACCCACGACGTCCTGATGACGTCATCTGAAGCCCCACCAACTACCCACGATGTCCTGATGACGTCATCTGAAGCCCCACCAACTACCCACGACGTCTTGAAGACGTCACCTGAAGCCCTACTCACTTTAAATGACATCCTGGTCACGTCATCTGAAGCCCCACCAACTACCCACGACGTCCTGCTGGCGTCATCTGAAGCCCTACCCACTTTACATCACATCCTGGTCACGTCATTCGTGGCCCTACCCACTTTGCACGACATCCTGGTCACATCATCCCAAGTCCACCAACGACCCACGACGTCCTGATGACGTCATCTGAAGCCCCACCAACTACCCACGATGTCCTGATGACGTCATCTGAAGCCCCACCAACTACCCACGACGTCTTGAAGACGTCACCTGAAGCCCTACCCACTTTACATGACATCCTGGTCACGTCATCTGAAGCCCCACCCACGACGCCCTGATGACGTCATCTAAAGCCCCACCAACTACCCACGACGTCCTGATGACGTCACCTGAAGCCCTACCCACTTTACATGACATCCTGGTCACGTCATCTGAAGCCCCACCCACGACGCCCTGATGACGTCATCTAAAGCCCTACCCACTTTACATGACATCCTGGTCACGTCATCTGAAGCCCCACCCACGACGCCCTGATGACGTCATCTAAAGCCCTACCCACTTTGCACGACATCCTGGTCACGTCATCTGAAGCCCCACCCACGACGCCCTGATGACGTCATCTAAAGCCCTACCCACTTTGCACGACATCCTGGTCACGTCATCTGAAGCCCCACCCACGACGCCCTGATGACGTCATCTGAAGCCCCACCAACTACCCACGACGTCCTGATGACGTCATCTGAAGCCCCACCAACTACCCACGACGTCCTGATGACGTCATCTGAAGCCCTACCCACTTTGCACGACATCCTGGTCACATCATCCGAAGCCCACCAACTACCCACGACGTCCTGATGACGTCATCTGAAGCCCCACCAACTACCCACGATGTCCTGATGACGTCATCTGAAGCCCCACCAACTACCCACGACGTCTTGAAGACGTCACCTGAAGCCCTACTCACTTTACATGACATCCTGGTCACGTCATCTGAAGCCCCACCAACTACCCACGACGTCCTGATGACGTCATCTGAAGCCTCACCAACTACCCACGACGTCCTGATGACGTCATCTGAAGCCCTACCCACTTTGCACGACATCCTGGTCACATCATCCAAAGCCCACCAACTACCCACGACGTCCTGATGACGTCATCTGAAGCCCCACCAACTACCCACGATGTCCTGATGACGTCATCTGAAGCCCCACCAACTACCCACGACGTCTTGAAGACGTCACCTGAAGCCCTACCCACTTTACATGACATCCTGGTCACGTCATCTGAAGCCCCACCCACGACGCCCTGATGACGTCATCTAAAGCCCTACCCACTTTACATGACATCCTGGTCACGTCATCTGAAGCCCCACCAACTACCCACGACGTCCTGGTGACGTCATCTGAAGCCCTACCCACTTTACATGACATCCTGGTCACGTCATCTGAAGCCCCACCCACGACGCCCTGATGACGTCATCTAAAGCCCTACCCACTTTACATGACATCCTGGTCACGTCATCTGAAGCCCCACCCACGACGCCCTGATGACGTCATCTAAAGCCCTACCCACTTTGCACGACATCCTGGTCACGTCATCTGAAGCCCCACCCACGACGCCCTGATGACGTCATCTGAAGCCCCACCAACTACCCACGACGTCCTGATGACGTCATATGAAGCCCCATCAACTACCCACGACGTCCTGATGACGTCATCTGAAGCCCTACCCACTTTGCACGACATCCTGGTCACATCATCCGAAGCCCACCAACTACCCACGACGTCCTGATGACGTCATCTGAAGCCCTACCCACTTTACATGACATCCTGGTCACGTCATCTGAAGCCCCACCAACTACCCACGACGTCTTGAAGACGTCACCTGAAGCCCTACCCACTTTACATGACATCCTGGTCACGTCATCTGAAGCCCCACCAACTACCCACGACGTCCTGATGACGTCATCTGAAGCCCTACCCCCCTTGCACGACATCCTGGTCACGTCATCTGAAGCCCCAACCCACGACGCCCTGATGACGTCATCTAAAGCCCCACCAACTACCCACGACGTCCTGATGACGTCATCTAAAGCCCCACCAACTACCCACGACGTCCTGATGACGTCATCTGAAGCCCTACCCACTTTGCACGACATCCTGGTCACATCATCCAAAGCCCACCAACTACCCACGACGTCCTGATGACGTCATCTGAAGCCCCACCAACTACCCACGATGTCCTGATGACGTCATCTGAAGCCCCACCAACTACCCACGACGTCTTGAAGACGTCACCTGAAGCCCTACCCACTTTACATGACATCCTGGTCACGTCATCTGAAGCCCCACCAACTACCCTTC
This sequence comes from Aplectana chamaeleonis, assembly GCA_029168955.1. NCBI lineage: Eukaryota > Metazoa > Nematoda > Chromadorea > Rhabditida > Cosmocercidae > Aplectana > Aplectana chamaeleonis. The sequence goes on along the minus strand of JAPDOI010000613.1, from coordinate 123,904 downwards.
ACGACCTGATGACGTCATCTAAAGCCCTACCCACTTTACATGACATCCTGGTCACGTCATCTGAAGCCCCACCAACTACCCACGACGTCCTGGTGACGTCATCTGAAGCCCTACCCACTTTACATGACATCCTGGTCACGTCATCTGAAGCCCCACCCACGACGCCCTGATGACGTCATCTAAAGCCCTACCCACTTTACATGACATCATGGTCACGTCATCTGAAGCCCACCAACTACCCACCACGCCCTGATGACGTCATCTAAAGCCCTACCCACTTTACATGACATCCTGGTCACGTCATCTGAAGCCCCACCCACGACGCCCTGATGACGTCATCTAAAGCCCCACCAACTACCCACGACGTCCTGATGACGTCATCTAAAGCCCCACCAACTACCCACGACGTCCTGATGACGTCATCTGAAGCCCTACCCACTTTGCTCGACATCCTGGTCACATCATCCGAAGCCCACCAACTACCCACGACGTCCTGATGACGTCATCTGAAGCCCTACCCACTTTACATGACATCCTGGTCACGTCAACTGAAGCCCCACCCATGACGCCCTGATGACGTCATACCCATGACGCCCTGATGACGTCATCTAAAGCCCTACCCACTTTACATGACATCCTGGGCACGTCACCTGAAGCCCCACCCACGACGCCCTGATGACGTCATCTAAAGCCCTACCCACTTTGCACGACATCCTGGTCACGTCATCTGAAGCCCCACCCACGACGCCCTGATGACGTCATCTGAAGCCCCACCAACTACCCACGACGTCCTGATGACGTCATCTGAAGCCCCACCAACTACCCACGACGTCCTGATGACGTCATCTAAAGCCCTACCCACTTTGCACGACATCCTGGTCACGTCATCTGAAGGCCCACCAACTACCCACGACGTCTTGAAGACGTCACCTGAAGCCCTACACACTTTACATGACATCCTGGTCACGTCATCTGAAGGCCCACCAACTACCCACGACGTCCTGATGACGTCACCTGAAGCCCTACACACTTTACATGACATCCTGGTCACGTCATCTGAAGCCCCACCAACTACCCACGACGTCCTGATGACGTCATCTAAAGCCCTACCCACTTTGCACGACATCCTGGTCACGTCATCTGAAGCCCCACCCACGACGCCCTGATGACGTCATCTGAAGCCCCACCAACTACCCACGACGTCCTGATGACGTCATATGAAGCCCCATCAACTACCCACGACGCCCTGATGACGTCATCTTAAGCCCTACCCTTTTTGCACGACATCCTGGTCACATCATCCAAAGCCCACCAACTACCCACGACGTCCTGATGACGTCATCTGAAGCCCCACCAACTACCCACGACGTCTTGAAGACGTCACCTGAAGCCCTACTCACTTTACATGACATCCTGGTCACGTCATCTGAAGCCCCACCAACTACCCACGACGTCCTGATGACGTCATCTGAAGCCCTCCCTACTTTCCACGACGTCATGATGACGTCATCTGAAGCCCTACCCACTTTGCACGACATCCTGGTCACATCATCCAAAGCCCACCAACTACCCACGACGTCCTGATGACGTCATCTGAAGCCCCACCAACTATCCACGATGTCCTGATGACGTCATCTGAAGCCCCACCAACTACCCACGACGTCTTGAAGACGTCACCTGAAGCCCTACCCACTTTACATGACATCCTGGTCACGTCATCTGAAGCCCCACCCACGACGCCCTGATGACGTCATCTAAAGCCCCACCAACTACCCACGACGTCCTGATGACGTCATCTGAAGCCTTACCCACTTTATATGACATCATGGTCACGTCATCTGAAGCCCCACCCACGACGCCCTGATGACGTCATCTAAAGCCCTACCCACTTTACATGACATCCTGGTCACGTCATCTGAAGCCCCACCCACGACGCCCTGATGACGTCATCTAAAGCCCTACCCACTTTGCACGACATCCTGGTCACGTCATCTGAAGCCCCACCCACGACGCCCTGATGACGTCATCTGAAGCCCCACCAACTACCCACGACGTCCTGATGACGTCATATGAAGCCCCATCAACTACCCACGACGTCCTGATGACGTCATCTGAAGCCCTACCCACTTTGCACGACATCCTGGTCACATCATCCGAAGCCCACCAACTACCCACGACGTCCTGATGACGTCATCTGAAGCCCCACCAACTACCCACGATGTCCTGATGACGTCATCTGAAGCCCCACCAACTACCCACGACGTCTTGAAGACGTCACCTGAAGCCCTACTCACTTTACATGACATCCTGGTCACGTCATCTGAAGCCCCACCAACTACCCACGACGTCCTGATGACGTCATCTGAAGCCTCACCAACTACCCACGACGTCCTGATGACGTCATCTGAAGCCCTACCCACTTTGCACGACATCCTGGTCACATCATCCAAAGCCCACCAACTACCCACGACGTCCTGATGACGTCATCTGAAGCCCCACCAACTACCCACGATGTCCTGATGACGTCATCTGAAGCCCCACCAACTACCCACGACGTCTTGAAGACGTCACCTGAAGCCCTACCCACTTTACATGACATCCTGGTCACGTCATCTGAAGCCCCACCCACGACGCCCTGATGACGTCATCTAAAGCCCTACCCACTTTACATGACATCCTGGTCACGTCATCTGAAGCCCCACCAACTACCCACGACGTCCTGGTGACGTCATCTGAAGCCCTACCCACTTTACATGACATCCTGGTCACGTCATCTGAAGCCCCACCCACGACGCCCTGATGACGTCATCTAAAGCCCCACCAACTACCCACGACGTCCTGATGACGTCATCTAAAGCCCCACCAACTACCCACGACGTCCTGATGACGTCATCTGAAGCCCTACCCACTTTGCACGACATCCTGGTCACATCATCCGAAGCCCACCAACTACCCACGACGTCCTGATGACGTCATCTGAAGCCTTACCCACTTTACATGACATCATGGTCACGTCATCTGAAGCCCCACCCACGACGCCCTGATGACGTCATCTAAAGCCCTACCCACTTTACATGACATCCTGGTCACGTCATCTGAAGCCCCACCCACGACGCCCTGATGACGTCATCTAAAGCCCTACCCACTTTGCACGACATCCTGGTCACGTCATCTGAAGCCCCACCAACTACCCACGACGTCCTGATGACGTCATATGAAGCCCCATCAACTACCCACGACGTCCTGATGACGTCATATGAAGCCCCATCAACTACCCACGACGTCCTGATGACGTCATCTGAAGCCCTACCCACTTTGCACGACATCCTGGTCACATCATCCGAAGCCCACCAACTACCCACGACGTCCTGATGACGTCATCTGAAGCCCTACCCACTTTACATGACATCCTGGTCACGTCATCTGAAGCCCCACCAACTACCCACGACGTCTTGAAGACGTCACCTGAAGCCCTACCCACTTTACATGACATCCTGGTCACGTCATCTGAAGCCCCACCCACGACGCCCTGATGACGTCATCTAAAGCCCTACCCACTTTACATGACATCCTGGTCACGTCATCTGAAGCCCCACCAACTACCCACGACGTCCTGGTGACGTCATCTGAAGCCCTACCCACTTTACATGACATCCTGGTCACGTCATTTGAAGCCCCACCCACGACGCCCTGATGACGTCATCTAAAGCCCCACCAACTACCCACGACGTCCTGATGACGTCATCTAAGGCCCCACCAACTACCCACGACGTCCTGATGACGTCCTCTGAAACCCTACCCACTTTGCACGACATCCTGGTCACGTCATCTGAAGGCCCACCAACTACCCACGACGTCCTGATGACGTCACCTGAAGCCCTACACACTTTACATGACATCCTGGTCACGTCATCTGAAGCCCCACCAACTACCCACGACGTCCTGATGACGTCATCTAAAGCCCTACCCACTTTACATGACATCCTGGTCACGTCATCTGAAGCCCCACCCACGACGCCCTGATGACGTCATCTAAAGCCCTACCCACTTTGCACGACATCCTGGTCACGTCATCTGAAGCCCCACCAACTACCCACGACGTCCTGATGACGTCATATGAAGCCCCATCAACTACCCACGACGTCCTGATGACGTCATCTGAAGCCCTACCCACTTTGCACGACATCCTGGTCACATCATCCGAAGCCCACCAACTACCCACGACGTCCTGATGACGTCATCTGAAGCCCCACCAACTACCCACGATGTCCTGATGACGTCATCTGAAGCCCCACCAACTACCCACGACGTCTTGAAGACGTCACCTGAAGCCCTACCCACTTTACATGACATCCTGGTCACGTCATCTGAAGCCCCACCCACGACGCCCTGATGACGTCATCTAAAGCCCTACCCACTTTACATGACATCCTGGTCACGTCATCTGAAGCCCCACCAACTACCCACGACGTCCTGGTGACGTCATCTGAAGCCCTACCCACTTTGCACGACATCCTGGTCACGTCATCTGAAGCCCCACCAACTACCCACGACGTCCTGATGACGTCATCTGAAGCCCCACCAACTACCCACGATGTCCTGATGACGTCATCTGAAGCCCCACCAACTACCCACGACGTCTTGAAGACGTCACCTGAAGCCCTACCCACTTTACATGACATCCTGGTCACGTCATCTGAAGCCCCACCCACGACGCCCTGATGACGTCATCTAAAGCCCTACCCACTTTACATGACATCCTGGTCACGTCATCTGAAGCCCCACCAACTACCCACGACGTCCTGGTGACGTCATCTGAAGCCCTACCCACTTTACATGACATCCTGGTCACGTCATCTGAAGCCCCACCCACGACGCCCTGATGACGTCATCTAAAGCCCTACCCACTTTACATGACATCCTGGTCACGTCATCTGAAGCCCCACCCACGACGCCCTGATGACGTCATCTAAAGCCCTACCCACTTTGCACGACATCCTGGTCACGTCATCTGAAGCCCCACCCACGACGCCCTGATGACGTCATCTAAAGCCCCACCAACTACCCACGACGTCCTGATGACGTCATCTGAAGCCCCACCCACGACGCCCTGATGACGTCATCTAAAGCCCTACCCACTTTGCACGACATCCTGGTCACATCATCCGAAGCCCACCAACTACCCACGACGTCCTGATGACGTCATCTGAAGCCCTACCCACTTTACATGACATCCTGGTCACGTCATCTGAAGCCCCACCCACGACGCCCTGATGACGTCATCTAAAGCCCTACCCACTTTACATGACATCCTGGTCACGTCATCTGAAGCCCCACCCACGACGCCCTGATGACGTCATCTAAAGCCCTACCCACTTTGCACGACATCCTGGTCACGTCATCTGAAGCCCCACCCACGACGCCCTGATGACGTCATCTGAAGCCCCACCAACTACCCACGACGTCCTGATGACGTCATATGAAGCCCCATCAACTACCCACGACGTCCTGATGACGTCATCTGAAGCCCTACCCACTTTGCACGACATCCTGGTCACATCATCCGAAGCCCACCAACTACCCACGACGTCCTGATGACGTCATCTGAAGCCTTACCCACTTTATATGACATCATGGTCACGTCATCTGAAGCCCCACCCACGACGCCCTGATGACGTCATCTAAAGCCCTACCCACTTTACATGACATCCTGGTCACGTCATCTGAAGCCCCACCCACGACGCCCTGATGACGTCATCTAAAGCCCTACCCACTTTGCACGACATCCTGGTCACGTCATCTGAAGCCCCACCCACGACGCCCTGATGACGTCATCTGAAGCCCCACCAACTACCCACGACGTCCTGATGACGTCATATGAAGCCCCATCAACTACCCACGACGTCCTGATGACGTCATCTGAAGCCCTACCCACTTTGCACGACATCCTGGTCACATCATCCGAAGCCCACCAACTACCCACGACGTCCTGATGACGTCATCTGAAGCCCCACCAACTACCCACGATGTCCTGATGACGTCATCTGAAGCCCCACCAACTACCCACGACGTCTTGAAGACGTCACCTGAAGCCCTACTCACTTTACATGACATCCTGGTCACGTCATCTGAAGCCCCACCAACTACCCACGACGTCCTGATGACGTCATCTGAAGCCTCACCAACTACCCACGACGTCCTGATGACGTCATCTGAAGCCCTACCCACTTTGCACGACATCCTGGTCACATCATCCAAAGCCCACCAACTACCCACGACGTCCTGATGACGTCATCTGAAGCCCCACCAACTACCCACGATGTCCTGATGACGTCATCTGAAGCCCCACCAACTACCCACGACGTCTTGAAGACGTCACCTGAAGCCCTACCCACTTTACATGACATCCTGGTCACGTCATCTGAAGCCCCACCCACGACGCCCTGATGACGTCATCTAAAGCCCTACCCACTTTACATGACATCCTGGTCACGTCATCTGAAGCCTCACCAACTACCCAAGACGTCCTGATGACGTCATCTGAAGCCTTACCCACTTTACATGACATCCTGGTCACGTCATCTGAAGCCCCACCCACGACGCCCTGATGACGTCATCTAAAGCCCTACCCACTTTACATGACATCCTGGTCACGTCATCTGAAGCCCCACCCACGACGCCCTGATGACGTCATCTAAAGCCCTACCCACTTTGCACGACATCCTGGTCACGTCATCTGAAGCCCCACCCACGACGCCCTGATGACGTCATCTGAAGCCCCACCAACTACCCACGACGTCCTGATGACGTCATCTGAAGCCCCACCAACTACCCACGACGTCCTGATGACGTCATCTGAAGCCTCACCAACTACCCACGACGTCCTGATGACGTCATCTGAAGCCCTACCCACTTTACATGACATCCTGGTCACGTCATCTGAAGCCCCACCCACGACGCCCTGATGACGTCATCTAAAGCCCTACCCACTTTACATGACATCCTGGTCACGTCATCTGAAGCCCCACCCACGACGCCCTGATGACGTCATCTAAAGCCCTACCCACTTTGCACGACATCCTGGTCACGTCATCTGAAGCCCCACCAACTACCCACGACGTCCTGATGACGTCATATGAAGCCCCATCAACTACCCACGACGTCCTGATGACGTCATCTGAAGCCCTACCCACTTTACATGACATCCTGGTCACGTCATCTGAAGCCCCACCCACGACGCCCTGATGACGTCATCTGAAGCCCCACCAACTACCCACGACGTCCTGATGACGTCATATGAAGCCCCATCAACTACCCACGACGTCCTGATGACGTCATCTGAAGCCCTACCCACTTTGCACGACATCCTGGTCACATCATCCGAAGCCCACCAACTACCCACGACGTCCTGATGACGTCATCTGAAGCCCCACCAACTACCCACGATGTCCTGATGACGTCATCTGAAGCCCCACCAACTACCCACGACGTCTTGAAGACGTCACCTGAAGCCCTACTCACTTTACATGACATCCTGGTCACGTCATCTGAAGCCCCACCAACTACCCACGACGTCCTGATGACGTCATCTGAAGCCTCACCAACTACCCACGACGTCCTGATGACGTCATCTGAAGCCCTACCCTTTTTGCACGACATCCTGGTCACATCATCCAAAGCCCACCAACTACCCACGACGTCCTGATGACGTCATCTGAAGCCCCACCAACTACCCACGATGTCCTGATGACGTCATCTGAAGCCCCACCAACTACCCACGACGTCTTGAAGACGTCACCTGAAGCCCTACCCACTTTACATGACATCCTGGTCACGTCATCTGAAGCCCCACCAACTACCCACGACGTCCTGATGACGTCACCTGAAGCCCTACCCACTTTACATGACATCCTGGTCACGTCATCTGAAGCCCCACCCACGACGCCCTGATGACGTCATCTAAAGCCCCACCAACTACCCACGACGTCCTGATGACGTCATCTGAAGCCCCACCAACTACCCACGACGTCCTGATGACGTCATCTGAAGCCCCACCAACTACCCACGACGTCTTGAAGACGTCACCTGAAGCCCTACCCACTTTACATGACATCCTGGTCACGTCATCTGAAGCCCCACCCACGACGCCCTGATGACGTCATCTAAAGCCCTACCCACTTTACATGACATCCTGGTCACGTCATCTGAAGCCCCACCAACTACCCACGACGTCCTGGTGACGTCATCTGAAGCCCCACCAACTATCCACGATGTCCTGATGACGTCATCTGAAAGCCCTACCCACTTTACATGACATCCTGATCACGTCATCTAAACCCCGACCCACGACGGCCTGATGACCTCATCTAAAGCCCTACCCACTTTGCACGACATCCTGGTCACGTCATCTGAAGCCCCACCAACTACCCACGACGTCCTGATGACGTCATCTGAAGCCCTACACACTTTACATGACATCCTGGTCACATCATCTGAAGCCCACCAACTACCCACGACGTCCTGATGACGTCATCTAAAGCCCCACCAACTACCCACGACGTCCTGATGACGTCATCTGAAGCCCTACCCACTTTACATGACATCCTGGTCACGTCATCTGAAGCCCCACCAACTACCCACGACGTGCTGGGGACGTGATCTGAAGCCCTACCCACTTTACACGACATCCTGGTCACGCCATTTGAAGCCCCACCAACTACCCAAGACGTCCTGGTGACGTCATCTGAAGCCCTACCCACTACCCACGACATCCTGATGACGTCATCTGAAGCCCCACCAACTACCCACTACGCCCTGATGACGTCATCTAAAGCCCCACCATCTACCCACGACGTCCTGATGACGTCATCTGAAGCCCCACCAACTACCCAAGACGTCCTGATGACGTCATCTGAAGCCTTACCCACTTTACATGACATCATGGTCACGTCATCTGAAGCCCCACCCACGACGCCCTGATGACGTCATCTAAAGCCCTACCCACTTTACATGACATCCTGGTCACGTCATCTGAAGCCCCACCCACGACGCCCTGATGACGTCATCTAAAGCCCTACCCACTTTGCACGACATCCTGGTCACGTCATCTGAAGCCCCACCAACTACCCACGACGTCCTGATGACGTCATATGAAGCCCCATCAACTACCCACGACGTCCTGATGACGTCATCTAAAGCCCTACCCACTTTACATGACATCCTGGTCACGTCATCTGAAGCCCCACCCACGACGCCCTGATGACGTCATCTAAAGCCCTACCCACTTTGCACGACATCCTGGTCACGTCATCTGAAGCCCCACCAACTACCCACGACGTCCTGATGACGTCATCTGAAGCCCCACCAACTACCCACGACGTCTTGAAGACGTCACCTGAAGCCCTACTCACTTTACATGACATCCTGGTCACGTCATCTGAAGCCCCACCAACTACCCACGACGTCCTGATGACGTCATCTGAAGCCCTACCCACTTTACACGACGTCCTGATGACGTCATCTGAAGCCCTACCCACTTTGCACGACATCCTGGTCACATCATCCAAAGCCCACCAACTACCCACGACGTCCTGATGACGTCATCTGAAGCCCCACCAACTACCCACGATGTCCTGATGACGTCATCTGAAGCCCCACCAACTACCCACGACGTCTTGAAGACGTCACCTGAAGCCCTACCCACTTTACATGACATCCTGGTCACGTCATCTGAAGCCCCACCCACTACGCCCTGATGACGTCATCTAAAGCCCTACCCACTTTACATGACATCCTGGTCACGTCATCTGAAGCCCCACCAACTACCCACGACGTCCTGGTGACGTCATCTGAAGCCCTACCCACTTTACATGACATCCTGGTCACGTCATCTGAAGCCCCACCCACGACGCCCTGATGACGTCATCTAAAGCCCTACCCACTACCCACGACGTCCTGGTCACGTCATCTGGAGCCACACCAACTACCCACGACGTCCTGATGACGTCCCCTGAAGCCCTACCCACTTTGCACGACATCCTGGTCACGCCATCTAAAGCCCCACCAACTCCCCACGACGTCCTGATGACGTCATCTAAAGCCCCACCAACTACCCACGACGTCCTAATGACGTCATCTGAAGCCCTACCCACTTTCCATGACATCCGGGTCACGTCATCTGAAGCCTCACCAACTACCCACGACGTCCTGGTCACTTCATCTGAAGCCCTACCCACTTTACATGACATCCTGGTCACGTCATCTGAAGCCCCACCAACTACCCACGACGTCTTGGAGACGTCATCTGAAGCCCTACCCACTTTACATGACATCCTGGTCACGTCATCTGAAGCCCCACCCACGACGCCCTGATGACGTCATCTAAAGCCCTACCCACTTTGCACGACATCCTGGTCACGTCATCTGAAGCCCCACCAACTACCCACGACGTCCTGATGACGTCATATGAAGCCCCATCAACTACCCACGACGTCCTGATGACGTCATCTAAAGCCCTACCCACTTTACATGACATCCTGGTCACGTCATCTGAAGCCCCACCCACGACGCCCTGATGACGTCATCTAAAGCCCTACCCACTTTGCACGACATCCTGGTCACGTCATCTGAAGCCCCACCAACTACCCACGACGTCCTGATGACGTCATCTGAAGCCCTACCCACTTTGCACGACATCCTGGTCACATCATCCGAAGCCCTACCCACTTTGCACGACATCCTGGTCACATCATCCGAAGCCCACCAACTACCCACGACGTCCTGATGACGTCATCTGAAGCCCCACCAACTACCCACGACGTCTTGAAGACGTCACTTGAAGCCCTACTCACTTTACATGACATCCTGGTCACGTCATCTGAAGCCCCACCCACGACGCCCTGAAGACGTCATCTAAAGCCCTACCCACTTTACATGACATCCTGGTCACGTCATCTGAAGCCCTACCCACTTTGCACGACATCCTGGTCACATCATCCGAAGCCCACCAACTACCCACGACGTCCTGATGACGTCATCTGAAGCCCCACCAACTACCCACGATGTCCTGATGACGTCATCTGAAGCCCCACCAACTACCCACGACGTCTTGAAGACGTCACCTGAAGCCCTACCCACTCTACATGACATCCTGGTCACGTCATCTGAAGCCCCACCCACGACGCCCTGATGACGTCATCTAAAGCCCCACCAACTACCCACGACGTCCTGATGACGTCATCTAAAGCCCCACCAACTACCCACGACGTCCTGATGACGTCATCTGAAGCCCTACCCACTTTACATGACATCCTGGTCACGTCATTTGAAGCCCCACCCACGACGCCCTGATGACGTCATCTAAAGCCCTACCCACTTTACACGACATCCTGGTCACGTCATCTGAAGCCCCACCAACTACCCACGACGTCCTGATGACGTCATCTAAAGCCCTACCCACTTTGCACGACATCCTGGTCACGTCATCTGAAGCCCTACCACCACTACCCACGACGTCCTGATGACGTCATCTGAAGCCCCACCAACTACCCACGACGTCCTGATGACGTCATCTGAAGCCCCACCAACTACCCACGACGTCCTGATGACGTCATCTGAAGCCCTACCACTTTACATGACATCCTGGTCACGTCATCTGAAGCCCCACCAACTACCCACGACGTCCTGATGACGTCATCTGAAGCCCTCCCCACTTTGCACGACATCCTGGTCACATCATCCGAAGCCCACCAACTACCCACGACGTCCTGATGACGTCATCTGAAGCCCCACCAACTACCCACGATGTCCTGATGACGTCATCTGAAGCCCCACCAACTACCCACGACGTCTTGAAGACGTCACCTGAAGCCCTACCCACTTTACATGACATCCTGGTCACGTCATCTGAAGCCCCACCCACGACGCCCTGATGACGTCATCTAAAGCCCTACCCACTTTACATGACATCCTGGTCACGTCATCTGAAGCCCCACCAACTACCCACGACGTCCTGGTGACGTCATCTGAAGCCCTACCCACTTTACATGACATCCTGGTCACGTCATCTGAAGCCCCACCCACGACGCCCTGATGACGTCATCTAAAGCCCCACCAACTACCCACGACGTCCTGATGACGTCATCTAAAGCCCCACCAACTACCCACGACGTCCTGATGACGTCATCTGAAGCCCTACCCACTTTGCACGACATCCTGGTCACATCATCCAAAGCCCACCAACTACCCACGACGTCCTGATGACGTCATCTGAAGCCCCACCAACTACCCACGACGTCCTGATGACGTCATCTGAAGCCCTACCCACTTTACATGACATCCTGGTCACGTCATCTGAAGCCCCACCAACTACCCACGACGTCTTGAAGACGTCACCTGAAGCCCTACCCACTTTACATGACATCCTGGTCACGTCATCTGAAGCCCCACCCACGACGCCCTGATGACGTCATCTAAAGCCCTACCCACTTTACATGACATCCTGGTCACGTCATCTGAAGCCCCACCCACGACGCCCTGATGACGTCATCTAAAGCCCTACCCACTTTGCACGACATCCTGGTCACGTCATCTGAAGCCCCACCAACTACCCACGACGTCCTGATGACGTCATATGAAGCCCCATCAACTACCCACGACGTCCTGATGACGTCATCTGAAGCCCTACCCACTTTACATGACATCCTGGTCACGTCATCTGAAGCCCCACCCACGACGCCCTGATGACGTCATCTAAAGCCCTACCCACTTTGCACGACATCCTGGTCACGTCATCTGAAGCCCCACCAACTACCCACGACGTCCTGATGACGTCATCTGAAGCCCTACCCACTTTGCACGACATCCTGGTCACATCATCCGAAGCCCTACCCCCTTTGCACGACATCCTGGTCACATCATCTGAAGCCCCACCAACTACTCACGATGTCCTGATGACGTCATCTGAAGCCCCACTAACTACCCGCGACGTTTTGAAGACGTCACCTGAAGACCTGCTCACTTTACATGACATCCTGATGACGTCATCTAAAGCCCCACCAACTACCCACGACGTCCTGATGACGTCACCTGAAGCCCTACCCACTTTACATGACATCCTGGTCACGTCATCCGAAGTCCTACCCACTTTGCACGACATCCTGGTCACATCATCCGAAGCCCACCAACTACCCACGACGTCCTGATGACGTCATCTGAAGCCCCACCAACTATCCACGATGTCCTGATGACGTCATCTGAAGCCCCACCAACTACACAAGACGTCCTGATGACGTCATCTGAAGCCCTACCCACTTTACATGACATCCTGGTCACGTCATCCGAAGCCCCACCCACGACGCCCTGATGACGTCATCTAAAGCCCTACCCACTTTACACGACGTCCTGATGACGTCATCTGAAGCCCCACCAACTACCCACGACGTCCTGGTGACGTCATCTGAAGCCCTACCCACTTTACATGACATCCTGGTCACGTCATCTGAAGCCCCACCCACGACGCCCTGATGACGTCATCTAAAGCCCTACCCACTTTGCACGACATCCTGGTCACGTCATCTGAAGCCCCACCAACTACCCACGACGTCCTGATGACGTCATCTGAAGCCCTACCCACTTTGCACGACATCCTGGTCACATCATCCGAAGCCCACCAACTACCCACGACGTCCTGATGACGTCATCTGAAGCCCCACCAACTACCCACGATGTCCTGATGACGTCATCTGAAGCCCCACCAACTACCCACGACGTCTTGAAGACGTCACCTGAAGCCCTACTCACTTTACATGACATCCTGGTCACGTCATCTGAAGCCCCACCAACTACCCTTGACGACCAAATGACGTCATCTGAAGCCCTACCCACTTTACATGACATCCTGGTCACGTCATCCGAAGCCCTACCCACTTTGCACGACATCCTGGTCACATCATCCGAAGCCCACCAACTACCCACGACGTCCTGATGACGTCATCTGAAGCCCCACCAACTACCCACGATGTCCTGATGACGTCATCTGAAGCCCCACCAACTACCCACGACGTCTTGAAGACGTCACCTGAAGCCCTACCCACTTTACATGACATCCTGGTCACGTCATCTGAAGCCCCACCCACGACGCCCTGATGACGTCATCTAAAGCCCCACCAACTACCCACGACGTCCTGATGACGTCATCTGAAGCCTCACCAACTACCCAAGACGTCCTGATGACGTCATCTGAAGCCTTACCCACTTTATATGACATCATGGTCACGTCATCTGAAGCCCCACCCACGACGCCCTGATGACGTCATCTAAAGCCCTACCCACTTTACATGACATCCTGGTCACGTCATCTGAAGCCCCACCCACGACGCCCTGATGACGTCATCTGAAGCCCCACCAACTACCCACGATGTCCTGATGACGTCATCTGAAGCCCCACCAACTACCCACGACGTCTTGAAGACGTCACCTGAAGCCCTACTCACTTTACATGACATCCTGGTCACGTCATCTGAAGCCCCACCAACTACCCACGACGTCCTGATGACGTCATCTGAAGCCTCACCAACTACCCACGACGTCCTGATGACGTCATCTGAAGCCCTACCCACTTTGCACGACATCCTGGTCACATCATCCAAAGCCCACCAACTACCCACGACGTCCTGATGACGTCATCTGAAGCCCCACCAACTACCCACGATGTCCTGATGACGTCATCTGAAGCCCCACCAACTACCCACGACGTCTTGAAGACGTCACCTGAAGCCCTACCCACTTTACATGACATCCTGGTCACGTCATCTGAAGCCCCACCCACGACGCCCTGATGACGTCATCTAAAGCCCTACCCACTTTACATGACATCCTGGTCACGTCATCTGAAGCCCCACCAACTACCCACGACGTCCTGGTGACGTCATCTAAAGCCCTACCCACTTTGCACGACATCCTGGTCACGTCATCTGAAGCCCCACCCACGACGCCCTGATGACGTCATCTGAAGCCCCACCAACTACCCACGACGTCCTGATGCCGCCATATGAACCCCCACCAACTCCCCACGACGTCCTGATGACGTCATCTGAAGCCCTAACCACTTTGCACGACATCCTGGTCACATCATCCGAAGCCCACCAACTACCCACGACGTCCTGATGACGTCATCTGAAGCCCCACCAACTACCCACGATGTCCTGATGACGTCATCTGAAGCCCCACCAACTACCCACGACGTCTTGAAGACGTCACCTGAAGCCCTACCCACTCTACATGACATCCTGGTCACGTCATCTGAAGCCCCACCAACTACCCACGACGTCCTGGTGACGTCATCTGAAGCCCTACCCACTTTACATGACATCCTGGTCACGTCATCTGAAGCCTCACCAACTACCCACGACGTCCTGATGACGTCATATGAAGCGTCACCAACTACCCACGACGTCCTGATGACGTCATCTGAAGCCCTACCCACTTTGCACGACATCCTGATGACGTCATCCAAAGCCCACCAACTACCCACGACGTCCTGATGACGTCATCTGAAGCCCCACCAACTACCCACGACGTCCTGATGACGTCATATGAAGCCCTACTCACTTTACATGACATCCTGGTCACGTCATCTGAAGCCCCACCCACGACGCCCTGATGACGTCATCTAAAGCCCTACCCACTTTACATGACATCCTGGTCACGTCATCTGAAGCCCCACCCACGACGCCCTGATGACGTCATCTAAAGCCCTACCCACTTTGCACGACATCCTGGTCACGTCATCTGAAGCCCCACCCACGACGCCCTGATGACGTCATCTGAAGCCCCACCAACTACCCACGACGTCCTGATGACGTCATATGAAGCCCCATCAACTACCCACGACGTCCTGATGACGTCATCTGAAGCCCTACCCACTTTGCACGACATCCTGGTCACATCATCCGAAGCCCACCAACTACCCACGACGTCCTGATGACGTCATCTGAAGCCCCACCAACTACCCACGATGTCCTGATGACGTCATCTGAAGCCCCACCAACTACCCACGACGTCTTGAAGACGTCACCTGAAGCCCTACTCACTTTACATGACATCCTGGTCACGTCATCTGAAGCCCCACCAACTACCCACGACGTCCTGATGACGTCATCTGAAGCCCTACCCACTTTGCACGACATCCTGGTCACATCATCCAAAGCCCACCAACTACCCACGACGTCCTGATGACGTCATCTGAAGCCCCACCAACTACCCACGATGTCCTGATGACGTCATCTGAAGCCCCACCAACTACCCACGACGTCTTGAAGACGTCACCTGAAGCCCTACCCACTTTACATGACATCCTGGTCACGTCATCTGAAGCCCCACCCACGACGCCCTGATGACGTCATCTAAAGCCCTACCCACTTTACATGACATCCTGGTCACGTCATCTGAAGCCCCACCAACTACCCACGACGTCCTGATGACGTCATCTGAAGCCCTACCCACTTTGCACGACATCCTGGTCACGTCATCTGAAGCCCCACCCACGACGCCCTGATGACGTCATCTGAAGCCCCACCAACTACCCACGACGTCCTGATGACGTCATATGAAGCCCCATGAACTACCCACGACGTCCTGATGACGTCATCTGAAGCCCTACCCACTTTGCACGACATCCTGGTCACATCATCCGAAGCCCACCAACTACCCACGACGTCCTGATGACGTCATTTGAAGCCCCACCAACTACCTACAATGTCCTGATGACGTCATCTGAAGCCCCACCAACTACCCACGACGTCTTGAAGACGTCACCTGAAGCCCTACCCACTTTACATGACATCCTGGTCACGTCATCTAAAGCCCCACCAACTACCCACGACGTCCTGATGACGTCATCTAAAGCCCTACCCACTTTGCACGACATCCTGGTCACGTCATCTGAAGGCCCACCAACTACCCACGACGTCTTGAAGACGTCATCTGAAGCCCTACCTACTTTCCACGACGTCATGATGACGTCATCTGAAGCCCTACCCACTTTACATGACATCCTGGTCACGTCATCTAAAGCCCCACCAACTACCCACGACGTCCTGATGACGTCATCTAAAGCCCCACCCACGACGCCCTGATGACGTCATCTAAAGCCCTACCCACTTTACATGACATCCTGGTCACGTCATCTGAAGCCCCACCCACGACGCCCTGATGACGTCATCTAAAGCCCTACCCACTTTACATGACATCCTGGTCACGTCATCTGAAGCCCCACCCACGACGCCCTGATGACGTCATCTAAAGCCCTACCCACTTTGCACGACATCCTGGTCACGTCATCTGAAGCCCCACCCACGACGCCCTGATGACGTCATCTGAAGCCCCACCAACTACCCACGACGTCCTGATGACGTCATATGAAGCCCCATGAACTACCCACGACGTCCTGATGACGTCATCTGAAGCCCTACCCACTTTGCACGACATCCTGGTCACATCATCCGAAGCCCACCAACTACCCACGACGTCCTGATGACGTCATCTGAAGCCCCACCAACTACCCACGACGTCCTGATGACGTCATCTGAAGCCCTACCCACTTTACATGACATCCTGGTCACGTCATCTGAAGCCCCACCCACGACGCCCTGATGACGTCATCTAAAGCCCTACCCACTTTACATGACATCCTGGTCACGTCATCTGAAGCCCCACCAACTACCCACGACGTCCTGGTGACGTCATCTGAAGCCCTACCCACTTTACATGACATCCTGGTCACGTCATCTGAAGCCCCACCCACGACGCCCTGATGACGTCATCTAAAGCCCCATCAACTACCCACGACGTCCTGATGACGTCATCTGAAGCCCTACCCACTTTGCACGACATCCTGGTCACATCATCCGAAGCCCACCAACTACCCACGATGTCCTGATGACTTCATCTGAAGCCCCACCAACTACCCACGACGTCTTGAAGACGTCACCTGAAGCCCTACTCACTTTACATGACATCCTGGTCACGTCATCTGAAGCCCCACCAACTACCCACGACGTCCTGATGACGTCATCTGAAGCCTCACCAACTACCCACGACGTCCTGATGACGTCATCTGAAGCCCTACCCACTTTGCACGACATCCTGGTCACATCATCCAAAGCCCACCAACTACCCACGACGTCCTGATGACGTCATCTGAAGCCCCACCAACTACCCACGATGTCCTGATGACGTCATCTGAAGCCCCACCAACTACCCACGACGTCTTGAAGACGTCACCTGAAGCCCTACCCACTTTACATGACATCCTGGTCACGTCATCTGAAGCCCCACCCACGACGCCCTGATGACGTCATCTAAAGCCCTACCCACTTTACATGACATCCTGGTCACGTCATCTGAAGCCCCACCCACGACGCCCTGATGACGTCATCTGAAGCCCCACCAACTACCCACGACGTCCTGATGACGTCATCTGAAGCCCCACCCACGACGCCCTGATGATGTCATCTGAAGCCCTACCCACTTTGCACGACATCCTGGTCACATCATCCGAAGCCCACCAACTACCCACGACGTCCTGATGACGTCATCTGAAGCCCCACCAACTACCCACGACGTCCTGATGACGTCATATGAAGCCCCATCAACTACCCACGACGTCCTGATGACGTCATCTGAAGCCCTACTCACTTTACATGACATCCTGGTCACGTCATCTGAAGCCCCACCAACTACCCACGACGTCCTGATGACGTCATCTGAAGCCTCACCAACTACCCACGACGTCCTGATGACGTCATCTGAAGCCTCACCAATTACCCACGAAGTCCTGATGACGTCATCTGAAGCCCTACCCACTTTGCACGACATCCTGGTCACGTCATCCAAAGCCCACCAACTACCCACGACGTCCTGATGACGTCATCTGAAGCCCCACCAACTACCCACGATGTCCTGATGACGTCATCTGAAGCCCTACCCACTTTACATGACATCCTGGTCACGTCATCTGAAGCCCCACCCACGACGCCCTGATGACGTCATCTAAAGCCCTACCCACTTTACATGACATCCTGGTCACGTCATCTGAAGCCCCACCCACGACGCCCTGATGACGTCATCTAAAGCCCTACCCACTTTGCACGACATCCTGGTCACGTCATCTGAAGCCCCACCCACGACGCCCTGATGACGTCATCTGAAGCCCCACCAACTACCCACGACGTCCTGATGACGTCATATGAAGCCCCATGAACTACCCACGACGTCCTGATGACGTCATCTGAAGCCCTACCCACTTTGCACGACATCCTGGTCACATCATCCGAAGCCCACCAACTACCCACGACGTCCTGATGACGTCATCTGAAGCCCCACCAACTACCCACAATGTCCTGATGACGTCATCTGAAGCCCCACCAACTACCCACGACGTCTTGAAGACGTCACCTGAAGCCCTACTCACTTTACATGACATCCTGGTCACGTCATCTGAAGCCCCACCAACTACCCTTGACGACCAAATGACGTCATCTGAAGCCCTACCCACTTTACATGACATCCTGGTCACGTCATCTGAAGCCCCACCAACTATCCACGATGTCCTGATGACGTCATCTGAAGCCCCACCAACTACCCACGACGTCCTGGTGACGTCATCTGAAGCCCTACCCACTTTACATGACATCCTGGTCACGTCATCTGAAGCCCCACCCACGACGCCCTGATGACGTCATCTAAAGCCCCACCAACTACCCACGACATCCTGATGACGTCATCTAAAGCCCCACCAACTACCCACGACGTCCTGATGACGTCATCTGAAGCCTCACCAACTACCCAAGACGTCCTGATGACGTCATCTGAAGCCTTACCCACTTTACATGACATCATGGTCACGTCATCTGAAGCCCCACCCACGACGCCCTGATGACGTCATCTAAAGCCCTACCCACTTTACATGACATCCTGGTCACGTCATCTGAAGCCCCACCCACGACGCCCTGATGACGTCATCTAAAGCCCTACCCACTTTGCACGACATCCTGGTCACGTCATCTGAAGCCCCACCAACTACCCACGACGTCCTGATGACGTCATATGAAGCCCCATCAACTACCCACGACGTCCTGATGACGTCATCTGAAGCCCTACCCACTTTGCACGACATCCTGGTCACATCATCCGAAGCCCACCAACTACCCACGACGTCCTGATGACGTCATCTGAAGCCCCACCAACTACCCACGATGTCCTGATGACGTCATCTGAAGCCCCACCAACTACCCACGACGTCTTGAAGACGTCACCTGAAGCCCTACTCACTTTACATGACATCCTGGTCACGTCATCTGAAGCCCCACCAACTACCCTTGACGACCAAATGACGTCATCTGAAGCCCTACCCACTTTACATGACATCCTGGTCACGTCATCCGAAGCCCTACCCACTTTGCACGACATCCTGGTCACATCATCCGAAGCCCACCAACTACCCACGACGTCCTGATGACGTCATCTGAAGCCCCACCAACTACCCACGATGTCCTGATGACGTCATCTGAAGCCCTACCCACTTTACATGACATCCTGGTCACGTCATCTGAAGCCCCACCAACTACCCACGACGTCCTGATGACGTCATCTGAAGCCCTACCCACTTTACATGACATCCTGGTCACGTCATCTGAAGCCCCACCAACTACCCACGACGTCCTGATGACGTCATCTGAAGCCCCACCAACTACCCACGATGTCCTGATGACGTCATCTGAAGCCCCACCAACTACCCACGACGTTTTGAAGACGTCACCTGAAGCCCTACTCACTTTACATGACATCCTGGTCACGTCATCTGAAGCCCCACCAACTACCCACGACGTCCTGATGACGTCATCTGAAGCCTCACCAACTACCCACGACGTCCTGATGACGTCATCTGAAGCCCTACCCACTTTGCACGACATCCTGGTCACATCATCCAAAGCCCACCAACTACCCACGACGTCCTGATGACGTCATCTGAAGCCCCACCAACTACCCACGATGTCCTGATGACGTCATCTGAAGCCCCACCAACTACCCACGACGTCTTGAAGACGTCACCTGAAGCCCTACCCACTTTACATGACATCCTGGTCACGTCATCTGAAGCCCCACCCACGACGCCCTGATGACGTCATCTAAAGCCCTACCCACTTTACATGACATCCTGGTCACGTCATCTGAAGCCCCACCCACGACGCCCTGATGACGTCATCTGAAGCCCCACCAACTACCCACGACGTCCTGATGACGTCATATGAAGCCCCATGAACTACCCACGACGTCCTGATGACGTCATCTGAAGCCCTACCCACTTTGCACGACATCCTGGTCACATCATCCGAAGCCCACCAACTACCCACGACGTCCTGATGACGTCCTCTGAAGCCCCACCAACTACCCACAATGTCCTGATGACGTCATCTGAAGCCTCACCAACTACCCACGACGTCTTGAGGACGTCACCTGAAGCCCCACCAACTACCCACGATGTCCTGATGACGTCATCTGAAGCCCCACTAACTACCCACGACGTTTTGAAGACGTCACCTGAAGCCCTACTCACTTTACATGACATCCTGGTCACGTCATCTGAAGCCCCACCAACTACCCACGACGTCCTGATGACGTCATCTGAAGCGTCACCAACTACCCACGACGTCCTGATGACGTCATCTGAAGCCCTACCCACTTTGCACGACATCCTGGTCACATCATCCAAAGCCCACCAACTACCCACGACGTCCTGATGACGTCATCTGAAGCCCCACCAACTACCCACGATGTCCTGATGACGTCATCTGAAGCCCTACCCACTTTACATGACATCCTGGTCACGTCATCTGAAGCCCCACCCACGACGCCCTGATGACGTCATCTAAAGCCCTACCCACTTTACATGACATCCTGGTCACGTCATCTGAAGCCCCACCCACGACGCCCTGATGACGTCATCTAAAGCCCTACCCACTTTGCACGACATCCTGGTCACGTCATCTGAAGCCCCACCCACGACGCCCTGATGACGTCATCTGAAGCCCCACCAACTACCCACGACGTCCTGAAGACGTCATATCAAGCCCCATGAACTACCCACGACGTCCTGATGACGTCATCTGAAGCCCTACCCACTTTGCACGACATCCTGGTCACATCATCCGAAGCCCACCAACTACCCACGACGTCCTGATGACGTCATCTGAAGCCCCACCAACTACCCACAATGTCCTGATGACGTCATCTGAAGCCTCACCAACTACCCACGACGTCTTGAGGACGTCACCTGAAGCCCTACCCACTTTACATGACATCCTGGTCACGTCATCTGAAGCCCCACCAACTACCCTTGACGACCAAATGACGTCATCTGAAGCCCTACCCACTTTACATGACATCCTGGTCACGTCATCCGAAGCCCCACCAACTACCCAGGACGTCCTGATGACGTCATCTGGAGCCCCACCAACTACCCACGACGTCCTGGTGACGTCATCTGAAGCCCTACCCACTTTACATGACATCCTGGTCACGTCATCTGAAGCCCCACCCACGACGCCCTGATGACGTCATCTAAAGCCCCACCAACTACCCACGACGTCCTGATGACGTCATCTAAAGCCCCACCAACTACCCACGACGTCCTGATGACGTCATCTGAAGCCTCACCAACTACCCAAGACGTCCTGATGACGTCATCTGAAGCCTTACCCACTTTACATGACATCATGGTCACGTCATCTGAAGCCCCACCCACGACGCCCTGATGACGTCATCTAAAGCCCTACCCACTTTACATGACATCCTGGTCACGTCATCTGAAGCCCCACCCACGACGCCCTGATGACGTCATCTAAAGCCCTACCCACTTTGCACGACATCCTGGTCACGTCATCTGAAGCCCCACCAACTACCCACGACGTCCTGATGACGTCACCTGAAGCCCTACCCACTTTGCACGACATCCTGGTCACATCATCCGAAGCCCACCAACTACCCACGACGTCCTGATGACGCCATCTGAAGCCCCACCAACTATCCACGATGTCCTGATGACGTCACCTGAAGCCCTACTCACTTTACATGACATCCTGGTCACGTCATCTGAAGCCCCACCAACTACCCTTGACGACCAAATGACGTCATCTGAAGCCCTACCCACTTTACATGACATCCTGGTCACGTCATCTGAAGCCCTACCCACTTTGCACAACATCCTGGTCACATCATCCGAAGCCCACCAACTACCCACGACGTCCTGATGACGTCATCTGAAGCCCACCAACTACCCACGATGTCCTGATGACGTCATCTGAAGCCCTACCTACTTTACATGACATCCTGGTCACGTCATCTGAAGCCCCACCAACTACCCACGACGTCCTGATGACGTCATCTGAAGCCCCACCAACTACCCACGACGTCCTGATGACGTCATCTGAAGCCCTACCCACTTTACATGACATCCTGGTCACGTCATCTGAAGCCCACCAACTACCCACGACGTCCTGATGACGTCATCTGAAGCCCCACCAACTACCCACGACGTCCTGATGACGTCATCTGAAGCCCTACCCACTTTACATGACATCCTGGTCACGTCATCTGAAGCCCACCAACTACCCACGACGTCCTGATGACGTCATCTGAAGCTACACCAACTACCCACGACGTTCTATTAACGTCATCAGAAGCCCTTCCGATTTGCACGACATCCTGGTCACGTCATCTGGAGCCCAACCCACTTTCCATGACACCCTGGTCACGTCATCTGAAGCCCCACCAACTACCCATGACATCCTGGTCACTTCATCTGAAGCCACACCAACTACCCATGACGTCCTGATGACGTCATCTGAAGCCCTACCCACTTTACATGACATCCTGGTCACGTCATCTTAAGCCACACCAACCACCCAGGACGTCCTGATGACGTCATCTGAAGCCCAACCCACTTTCCATGACACCCTGGTCACGTCATCTGAAGCCCCATCAACTACCCACGACGTCCTCATGACGTCATAGAAGCCCTACCCACTTTCCATGACATCCTGGTCACGTCATCTGGAGCCACACCAACTACCCACGACGTCCTAATGACGTCATCCTAAGCCCCACCAACTATCCACGACGTCCCGATGGCGTCGTCTGAAGCCCTACCCACTTTCCATGACATCCTGGTCACGTCATCTGAAGCCCCACCAACTACCCATGACGTCCTGATGACGCCATCTGAAGCCCCACCAACTATCCACGATGTCCTGATGACGTCATCTGAAGCCCCACCAACTACCCACGACGTCTTGAAGACGTCATCTGAAGCCCTACCCACTTTACATGACATCCTGGTCACGTCATCTGCACCCCCACCCACGACGCCCTGATGACGTCATCTAAAGCCCTACCCACTTTACATGACATCCTGGTCACGTCATCTGAAGCCCTACCCACGACATCCTGATGACGTCATCTGAAGCCCCACCAACTACCCACGACGTCCTGATGACGTCATCTGAAGCCCCATCAACTACCCACGACGTCCTGATGACGTCATCTGAAGCCCTACCCACTTTGCACGACATCCTGGTCACATCATCCGAAGCCCACCAACTCCCCACGACGTCCTGATGACGTCATATGAAGCCCCATCAACTACCCACGATGTCCTGATGACGTCATCTGAAGCCCCACCAACTACCCACGACGTCTTGAAGACGTCACCTGAAGCCCTACCCACTTTACATGACATCCTGGTCACGTCATCTGAAGCCCCACCAACTACCCGACGATGACGTCATGATGATGACGTCATCTGAAGCCTCCAACTCCCCACGACGCCCTGAGGACGCCATCTAAAGCCCTACCCACTTTACATGACATCCTGGTCACGTCATCTGAAGCCCCACCCACGACGCCCTGATGACGTCATCTAAAGCCCTACCCACTTTACATGACATCCTGGTCACGTCATCTGAAGCCCCACCCACGACGCCCTGATGACGTCATCTGAAGCCCCACCAACTACCCACGACGTCCTGATGACGTCATATGAAGCCCCATCAACTACCCACGACGTCCTGATGACGTCATCTGAAGCCCTACCCACTTTGCACGACATCCTGGTCACATCATCCGAAGCCCACCAACTACCCACGACGTCCTGATGACGTCATCTGAAGCCCCACCAACTACCCACGATGTCCTGATGACGTCATCTGAAGCCCCACCAACTACCCACGACGTCTTGAAGACGTCACCTGAAGCCCTACTCACTTTACATGACATCCTGGTCACGTCATCTGAAGCCCCACCAACTACCCACGACGTCCTGATGACGTCATCTGAAGCCTCACCAACTACCCACGACGTCCTGATGACGTCATCTGAAGCCCTACCCACTTTGCACGACATCCTGGTCACATCATCCAAAGCCCACCAACTACCCACGACGTCCTGATGACGTCATCTGAAGCCCCACCAACTACCCACGATGTCCTGATGACGTCATCTGAAGCCCCACCAACTACCCACGACGTCTTGAAGACGTCACCTGAAGCCCTACCCACTTTACATGACATCCTGGTCACGTCATCTGAAGCCCCACCCACGACGCCCTGATGACGTCATCTAAAGCCCTACCCACTTTACATGACATCCTGGTCACGTCATCTGAAGCCCCACCAACTACCCACGACGGCTTGAAGACGTCATCTAAAGCCCTACCCACTTTACATGACATCCTGGTCACGTCATCTGAAGCCCCACCCACGACGCCCTGATGACGTCATCTAAAGCCCTACCAACTACCCACGACGTCCTGATGACGTCATCTGAAGCCTCACCAACTACCCACGACGTCCTGATGACGTCATCTTAAGCCCTACCCTTTTTGCACGACATCCTGGTCACGTCATCTGAAGCCCCACCCACGACGCCCTGACGACGTCATCTGAAGCCCCACCAACTACCCCCGACGTCCTGTTGACGTCATCTGGAGCCCCACCAACTATCCACGACGTCCTGGTGACGTCATCTGAAGCCCTACCCACTTTGCACGAAGCCCTGATGACGTCATCTGAAGCCCCACCAACTACCCACGACGTCCTGATGACGTCATATGAAGCCCCATGAACTACCCACGACGTACTGATGACGTCATCTGAAACCCCACCAACTACCCACGACGTCGTGTAGTCGTCACCTGAAGCCCTACCCACTTTACATGACATCCTGGTCACGTCATCTGAAGCCCACCAACTACCCACGACGTCCTGATGACGTCATCTAAAGCCCTACCCACTTTACATGACATCCTGGTCACGTCATCTGAAGCCCCACCCACGACGCCCTGATGACGTCATCTAAAGCCCTACCCACTTTGCACGACATCCTGGTCACATCATCCGAAGCCCACCAACTACCCACGACGTCCTGATGACGTCATCTGAAGCCCCACCAACTACCCACGACGTCCTGATGACGTCATATGAAGCCCCATCAACTACCCACGACGTCCTGATGACGTCATCTGAAGCCCTACTCACTTTACATGACATCCTGGTCACGTCATCTGAAGCCCCACCCACGACGCCCTGGTGACGTCATCCAAAGCCCTACCCACTTTACATGACATCCTGGTCACGGCGTCTGGAGCCCCCCCAACCACCCACGACGTCCTGATGACGTCATCTAAAGCCCTACCCACTTTTGCACGACATCCTGGTCACGTCATCTGAAGCCCCACCCACGACGTCCTGATGACGTCATCTGAAGCCCCACCAACTACCCACGACGTCCTGATGACGTCATATGAAGCCCCATCAACTACCCACGACGTCCTGATGACGTCATCTGAAGCCCTACCCACTTTGCACGACATCCTGGTCACATCATCCAAAGCCCACCAACTACCCACGACGTCCTGATGACGTCTTCTGAAGCCCCACCAACTACCCACGATGTCCTGATGACGTCATCTGAAGCCCCACCAACTACCCACGACGTCTTGAAGACGTCACCTGAAGCCCTACCCACTTTACATGACATCCTGGTCACGTCATCTGAAGCCCACCAACTACCACGACGTCCTGATGACGTCATCTAAAGCCCTACCCACTTTACATGACATCCTGGTCACGTCATCTGAAGCCCCACCAACTACCCAAGACGTCCTCATGACGTCACCTGAAGCCTTACCCACTTTACATGACATCATGGTCACGTCATCTGAAGCCCACCAAATACCCACGACATCCTGATGACGTCATCTGAAGCCCCACCAACTACCCACGACGTCCTGATGACGTCATATGAAGCCCCATCAACTACCCACGACGTCCTGATGACGTCATCTAAAGCCCTACCCACTTTACATGACATCCTGGTCACGTCATCTGAAGCCCCACCCACGACGCCCTGATGACGTCATCTAAAGCCCTACCCACTTTACATGACATCCTGGTCACGTCATCTGAAGCCCCACCCACGACGCCCTGATGACGTCATCTAAAGCCCTACCCACTTTACATGACATCCTGGTCACGTCATCTGAAGCCCCACCAACTACCCACGACGTCCTGATGACGTCATATGAAGCCCCATCAACTACCCACGACGTCCTGATGACGTCATCTGAAGCCCTACCCACTTTGCACGACATCCTGGTCACATCATCCGAAGCCCACCAACTACCCACGACGTCCTGATGACGTCATCTGAAGCCCCACCAACTACCCACGATGTCCTGATGACGTCATCTGAAGCCCCACCAACTACCCACGACGTCTTGAAGACGTCACCTGAAGCCCTACTCACTTTACATGACATCCTGGTCACGTCATCTGAAGCCCCACCAACTACCCACGACGTCCTGATGACGTCATCTGAAGCCTCACCAACTACCCACGACGTCCTGATGACGTCATCTGAAGCCCTACCCACTTTGCACGACATCCTGGTCACATCATCCAAAGCCCACCAACTACCCACGACGTCCTGATGACGTCATCTGAAGCCCCACCAACTACCCACGATGTCCTGATGACGTCATCTGAAGCCCCACCAACTACCCACGACGTCTTGAAGACGTCACCTGAAGCCCTACCCACTTTACATGACATCCTGGTCACGTCATCTGAAGCCCCACCCACGACGCCCTGATGACGTCATCTAAAGCCCTACCCACTTTACATGACATCCTGGTCACGTCATCTGAAGCCCCACCCACGACGCCCTGATGACGTCATCTAAAGCCCTACCCACTTTGCACGACATCCTGGTCACGTCATCTGAAGCCCCACCCACGACGCCCTGATGACGTCATCTGAAGCCCCACCAACTACCCACGACGTCCTGATGACGTCATATGAAGCCCCATCAACTACCCACGACGTCCTGATGACGTCATCTGAAGCCCTACCCACTTTGCACGACATCCTGGTCACATCATCCGAAGCCCACCAACTACCCACGACGTCCTGATGACGTCATCTGAAGCCCCACCAACTACCCACGATGTCCTGATGACGTCATCTGAAGCCCCACCAACTACCCACGACGTCTTGAAGACGTCACCTGAAGCCCTACTCACTTTACATGACATCCTGGTCACGTCATCTGAAGCCCCACCAACTACCCACGACGTCCTGATGACGTCATCTGAAGCCCTACACACTTTACATGACATCCTGGTCACGTCATCTGAAGCCCCACCAACTACCCACGACGTCCTGATGACGTCATCTGAAGCCTCACCAACTACCCACGACGTCTTGAAGACGTCACCTGAAGCCCTACCCACTTTACATGACATCCTGGTCACGTCATCTGAAGCCCCACCCACGACGCCCTGATGACGTCATCTAAAGCCCTACCCACTTTACATGACATCCTGGTCACGTCATCTGAAGCCCCACCCACGACGCCAAATGACGTCATCTAAAGCCCCACCAACTACCCACGACGTCCTGATGACGTCATCTAAAGACCCACCAACTACCCACGACGTCCTGATGACGTCATCTGAAGCCTCACCAACTACCCAAGACGTCCTGATGACGTCATCTGAAGCCCTACCCACTTTACATGACATCCTGGTCACGTCATCCGAAGCCCCACCAACTACCCAGGACGTCCTGGTGACGTCATCTGAAGCCCTACCCACTTTACATGACATCCTGGTCACGTCATCCGAAGCCCCACCAACTACCCAGGACGTCCTGGTGACGTCATCTGGAGCCCCACCAACTACCCACGACGTCCTGGTGACGTCATCTGAAGCCCTACCCACTTTACATGACATCCTGGTCACGTCATCTGAAGCCCCACCCACGACGCCCTGATGACGTCATCTAAAGCCACACCAACTACCCACGACGTCCTGATGACGTCATATAAAGCCCCACCAACTAGCCACGATGTCCTGATGACGTCATCTGAAGCCCCACCAACTACCCAAGACGTCCTGGTGACGTCATCTGAAGCCTTACCCACTTTACATGACATCCTGCTCACGTCATCTGAAGCCCCACCAACTACCCACGACGTCCTGATGACGTCATATGAAGCCCTACCCACTTTCCATGACATCCGGGTCACGTCATCTGAAGCCTCACCAACTACCCACGACGTCGTGATGACGTCATCTGAAGCCTCACCAACTACCCACGACGTCCTGATGACGTCATCTAAAGCCCTACCCACTTTGCACGACATCCTGGTCACGTCATCTGAAGGCCCACCAACTACCCACGACGTCTTGAAGACGTCACCTGAAGCCCTACACACTTTACATGACATCCTGGTCACGTCATCTGAAGCCCCACCAACTACCCACGACGTCCTGGTCACTTCATCTGAAGCCACACCAACTACCCACGACGTCCTGGTCACGTCATCTGGAGCCACACCAACTACCCATGACGTCCTGATGACGTCATCCTAAGCCACACCAACTTTACATGACATCCTGGTCACGTCATCTGAAGCCCCACCCACCCACGACGCCCTGATGACGTCATCTAAAGCCCTACCCACTTTGCACGACATCCTGGTCACGTCATCTGAAGCCCCACCCACAACGCCCTGATGACGTCATCTGAAGCCCCACCAACTACCCACGACGTCCTGATGACGTCATATGAAGCCTCACCAACTACCCACGACGTCCTGATGACGTCATCTGAAGCCCTACCCACTTTGCACGACATCCTGGTCACATCATCAGAAGCCCACCAACTACCCACGACGTCCTGATGACGTCATCTGAAGCCCCACCAACTACCCACGATGTCCTGATGACGTCATCTGAAGCCCCACCAACTACCCACGACGTCTTGAAGACGTCACCTGAAGCCCTACTCACTTTACATGACATCCTGGTCACGTCATCTGAAGCCCCACCAACTACCCACGACGTCCTGATGACGTCATCTAAAGCCCTACCCACTTTACATGACATCCTGGTCACGTCATCTGAAGCCCCACCAACTACCCAGGACGTCCTGATGACGTCATCTGGAGCCCACCAACTACCCACGACGTCCTGGTGACGTCATCTGAAGCCCTACCCACTTTACATGACATCCTGGTCACGTCATCTGAAGCCCCACCCACGACGCCCTGATGACGTCATCTAAAGCCCCACCAACTACCCACGACGTCCTGATGACGTCATCTAAAGGCCCACCAACTACCCACGACGTCCTGATGACGTCATCTGAAGCCTCACCAACTACCCAAGACGTCCTGATGACGTCATCTGAAGCCCTACCCACTTTACATGACATCCTGGTCACGTCATCTGAAGCCCCACCCACTACGCCCTGATGACGTCATCTAAAGCCCTACCCACTTTACATGACATCCTGGTCACGTCATCTGAAGCCCCACCCACGACGCCCTGATGACGTCATCTAAAGCCCTACCCACTTTGCACGACATCCTGGTCACGTCATCTGAAGCCCCACCAACTACCCACGACGTCCTGATGACGTCATATGAAGCCCCATCAACTACCCACGACGTCCTGATGACGTCATCTGAAGCCCTACCCACTTTGCACGACATCCTGGTCACATCATCCGAAGCCCACCAACTACCCACGACGTCCTGATGACGTCATCTGAAGCCCCACCAACTACCCACGATGTCCTGATGACGTCATCTGAAGCCCCACCAACTACCCACGACGTCTTGAAGACGTCACCTGAAGCCCTACTCACTTTACATGACATCCTGGTCACGTCATCTGAAGCCCCACCAACTACCCACGACGTTCTGATGACGTCATCTGAAGCCCTACCCACTTTACGACATCCTGATGACGTCATCTGAAGCCCTACCCACTTTGCACGACATCCTGGTCACGTCATCCGAAGCCCACCACTACCCACGACGTCCTGATGACGTCATCTGAAGCCCCAACTACCCACGCTGTCCTGATGACGTCATCTAAAGCCCTACCCACTTTACATGACATCCTGGTCACGTCATCTGAAGCCCCACCCACGACGCCCTGATGACGTCATCTAAAGCCCTACCCACTTTACATGACATCCTGGTCACGTCATCCGAAGCCCACCAACTACCCACGACGTCCTGATGACGTCATCTGAAGCCCCACCAACTACCCACAATGTCCTGATGACGTCATCTGAAGCCCCACCAACTACCCACGACGTCCTGATGACGTCATCTGAAGCCCTACCCACTTTACATGACATCCTGGTCACGTCATCTGAAGCCCCACCAACTACCCACGACGTCTTGAAGACGTCATCTAAAGCCTCACCAACTACCCACGACGTCCTGATGACGTCATCTGAAGCCCTACCCACTTTGCACGACATCCTGGTCACATCATCCGAAGCCCACCAACTACCCACGACGTCCTGATGACGTCATCTGAAGCCCCACCAACTACCCACGATGTCCTGATGACGTCATCTGAAGCCCCACCAACTACCCACGACGTCTTGAAGACGTCACCTGAAGCCCTACCCACTTTACATGACATCCTGGTCACGTCATCTGAAGCCCCACCCACGACGCCCTGATGACGTCATCTAAAGCCCTACCCACTTTACATGACATCCTGGACACGTCATCTGAAGCCCCACCCACGACGCCCTGATGACGTCATCTCAAGCCCCACCAACTACCCACGACGTCCTGATGACGTCATCTGAAGCCTCACCAACTACCCACGACGTCCTGATGACGTCATCTGAAGCCCTACCCACTTTACATGACATCCTGGTCACGTCATCC
Source organism: Aplectana chamaeleonis (assembly GCA_029168955.1). Lineage (NCBI taxonomy): Eukaryota > Metazoa > Nematoda > Chromadorea > Rhabditida > Cosmocercidae > Aplectana > Aplectana chamaeleonis. The sequence continues at coordinate 91,588 of JAPDOI010000613.1, read as the reverse complement.
GAAGCCTCACACCCACGACGTCCTGATGACGTCATCTGAAAGCCCACCAACTACCCACGATGTCCTGATGACGTCATCTGAAGCCCCACCAACTACCCACGACGTCCTGATGACGTCACCTGAAGCCCTACTCACTTTACATGACATCCTGGTCACGTCATCTGAAGCCCCACCAACTACCCACGACGTCCTGATGACGTCATCTGAAGCCTCACCAACTACCCACGACGTCCTGATGACGTCATCTGAAGCCCTACCCACTTTGCACGACATCCTGGTCACATCATCCAAAGCCCACCAACTACCCACGACGTCCTGATGACGTCATCTGAAGCCTCACCAACTACCCAAGACGTCCTGATGACGTCATCTGAAGCCTTACCCACTTTACATGACATCATGGTCACGTCATCTGAAGCCCCACCCACGACGCCCTGATGACGTCATCTAAAGCCCTACCCACTTTACATGACATCCTGGTCACGTCATCTGAAGCCCCACCCACGACGCCCTGATGACGTCATCTAAAGCCCTACCCACTTTGCACGACATCCTGGTCACATCATCCGAAGCCCACCCACGACCCCCTGATGACGTCATCTGAAGCCCCACCAACTACCCACGACGTCCTGATGACGTCATATGAAGCCCCATCAACTACCCACGACGTCCTGATGACGTCATCTGAAGCCCTACCCACTTTGCACGACATCCTGGTCACATCATCCGAAGCCCACCAACTACCCACGACGTCCTGATGACGTCATCTGAAGCCCCACCAACTACCCACGATGTCCTGATGACGTCATCTGAAGCCCCACCAACTACCCACGACGTCTTGAAGACGTCACCTGAAGCCCTACTCACTTTACATGACATCCTGGTCACGTCATCTGAAGCCCCACCAACTACCCACGACGTTCTGATGACGTCATCTGAAGCCCTACCCACTTTACATGACATCCTGGTCACGTCATCTGAAGCCCACCACTACCCGACGTCCTGATGACGTCATCAGACCCTACATGTCATGATGACGTCATCTGAAGCCCCACCAACTACACGACGTCCTGATGACGTCATCTGAAGCCCTACCCACTTTACATGACATCATGGTCACGTCATCTGAAGCCCCACCCACGACGCCCTGATGACGTCATCTAAAGCCCTACCCACTTTACATGACATCCTGGTCACGTCATCTGAAGCCCCACCCACGACGCCCTGATGACGTCATCTAAAGCCCTACCCACTTTGCACGACATCCTGGTCACGTCATCTGAAGCCCCACCAACTACCCACGACGTCCTGATGACGTCATCTGAAGCCCCACCAACTACCCACGACGTCCTGATGACGTCATCTGAAGCCCTACCCACTTTGCACGACATCCTGGTCACATCATCCGAAGCCCACCAACTACCCACGACGTCCTGATGACGTCATCTGAAGCCCCACCAACTACCCACGATGTCCTGATGACTTCATCTGAAGCCCCACCAGCTACCCACGACGTCCTGAAGACGTCACCTGAAGCCCTACCCACTTTACATGACATCCTGGTCACGTCATCTGAAGCCCCCAACTACCCACGACGTCCTGATGACGTCATCTGAAGCCCCACCAACTATCCACGATGTCCTGATGACGTCATCTGAAGCCCCACCAACTACACAAGACGTCCTGATGACGTCATCTGAAGCCTTACCCACTTTATATGACATCATGGTCACATCATCCGAAGCCCACCAACTACCCACGACGTCTTGATGACGTCATCTGAAGCCCTACCCACTTTACATGACATCCTGGTCACGTCATCTGAAGCCCACCCACGACGTCCTGATGACGTCATCTGAAGCCCTCCCCACTTTACATGACATCCTGGTCACGTCATCTGAAGCCCCACCAACTACCCACCACGTCTTGAAGACGTCACCTGAAGCCCCACCAACTACCCACGACGTCCTGATGACGTCATCTGAAGCCCCACCCACTTTACATGACATCCTGGTCACGTCATCTGAAGCCCACCAACTACCCACGACGTCCTGATGACGTCATCTGAAGCCCCACCAACTACCCACGACGTCCTGATGACGTCATCTAAAGCCCCACCAACTACCCACGATGTCCTGATGACGTCATCTAAAGCCCCACCAACTACCCAAGACGGCCTGATGACGTCATCTAAAGCCCTACCCACTTTGCACGACATCCTGGTCACGTCATCTGAAGGCCCACCAACTACCCACGACGTCCTGATGACGTCACCTGAAGCCCTACACACTTTACATGACATCCTGGTCACGTCATCTGAAGCCCCACCAACTACCCACGACGTCCTGATGACGTCATCTAAAGCCCTACCCACTTTGCACGACATCCTGGTCACGTCATCTAAAGCCCCACCAACTACCCACGACGTCCTGATGACGTCATCTAAAGCCCCACCCACGACGCCCTGATGACGTCATCTAAAGCCCTACCCACACGATGTCCTGATGACGTCATCCGAAGCCCACCACTTTACACGACATCCCGATGACGTCATCTGAAGCCCCACACTACCCACGACGTCCTGATGACGTCATCTGAAGCCCTACCCACTTTACATGACATCCTGGTCACGTCATGTGGAGCCCCACCAACTACCCACGACGCCCTGATGACGTCATCTAAAGCCCTACCCACTTTACATGACATCCTGGTCACGTCATCTGAAGCCCCACCAACTACCCACGACGTCCTGGTGACGTCATCTGAAGCCCTACCCACTTTACATGACATCCTGGTCACGTCATCTGAAGCCCCACCCACGACGCCCTGATGACGTCATCTAAAGCCCAACCCACTTTACATGACATCCTGATGACGTCATCTAAAGCCCCACCAACTACCCAAGACGGCCTGATGACGTCATCTAAAGCCCTACCCACTTTGCACGACATCCTGGTCACGTCATCTGAAGCCCCACCCACGACGCCCTGATGACGTCATCTGAAGCCCCACCAACTACCCACGACGTCCTGGTCACATCATCCGAAGCCCACCAACTACCCACGACGTCCTGATGACGTCATCTGAAGCCCTACCCACTTTGCACGACATCCTGGTCACATCATCCGAAGCCCACCAACTACCCACGACGTCCTGATGACGTCATCTGAAGCCCCACCAACTACCCACGATGTCCTGATGACGTCATCTGAAGCCCCACCAACTACCCACGACGTCTTGAAGACGTCACCTGAAGCCCTACTCACTTTACATGACATCCTGGTCACGTCATCTGAAGCCCCACCAACTACCCACGACGTCCTGATGACGTCATCTGAAGCCTCACCAACTACCCACGACGTCCTGATGACGTCATATGAAGCCCCATCAACTACCCACGACGTCCTGATGACGTCATCTGAAGCCCTACTCACTTTACATGACATCCTGGTCACGTCATCTGAAGCCCCACCAACTACCCACGACGTCCTGATGACGTCATCTAAAGCCCTACCCACTTTACATGAGATCCTGGTCACGTCATCTGAAGCCCCACCCACGACGCCCTGATGACGCCATATAAAGCCCTACCCACATTACACGACAGCCAGCTCACGTCATGTGAAGCCCGACCAACTACCCACGACGTCCTGATGACGTCATCTGAAGCCCTACCCACTTTACATGACATCCTGGTCACGTCATCTGAAGCCCCACCCACGACGCCCTGATGACGTCATCTAAAGCCCTACCCACTTTACATGACATCCTGGTCACGTCATCTGAAGCCCCACCCACGACGCCCTGATGACGTCATCTAAAGCCCTACCCACTTTGCACGACATCCTGGTCACGTCATCTGAAGCCCCACCAACTACCCACGACGTCCTGATGACGTCATATGAAGCCCCATCAACTACCCACGACGTCCTGATGACGTCATCTGAAGCCCTACCCACTTTGCACGACATCCTGGTCACATCATCCGAAGCCCACCAACTACCCACGACGTCCTGATGACGTCATCTGAAGCCCCACCAACTACCCACGATGTCCTGATGACGTCATCTGAAGCCCCACCAACTACCCACGACGTCTTGAAGACGTCACCTGAAGCCCTACTCACTTTACATGACATCCTGGTCACGTCATCTGAAGCCCCACCAACTACCCACGATGTCCTGATGACGTCATCTAAAGCCTCACCAACTACCCACGACGTCCTGATGACGTCATCTGAAGCCCTACCCACTTTGCACGACATCCTGGTCACATCATCCGAAGCCCACCAACTACCCACGACGTCCTGATGACGTCATCTGAAGCCCCACCAACTACCCACGATGTCCTGATGACGTCATCTGAAGCCCCACCAACTACCCACGACGTCTTGAAGACGTCACCTGAAGCCCTACCCACTTTACATGACATCCTGGTCACGTCATCTGAAGCCCCACCCACGACGCCCTGATGACGTCATCTAAAGCCCTACCCACTTTACATGACATCCTGGTCACGTCATCTGAAGCCCCACCCACGACGCCCTGATGACGTCATCTAAAGCCCTACCCACTTTGCACGACATCCTGGTCACGTCATCTGAAGCCCCACCCACGACGCCCTGATGACGTCATCTGAAGCCCCACCAACTACCCACGACGTCCTGATGACGTCATATGAAGCCCCATCAACTACCCACGACGTCCTGATGACGTCATCTGAAGCCCTACCCACTTTGCACGACATCCTGGTCACATCATCCGAAGCCCACCAACTACCCACGACGTCCTGATGACGTCATCTGAAGCCCCACCAACTACCCACGATGTCCTGATGACGTCATCTGAAGCCCCACCAACTACCCACGACGTCCTGATGACGTCATCTGAAGCCCTACCCACTTTGCACGACATCCTGGTCACATCATCTGAAGCCCCACCAACTACCCTTGACGACCAAATGACGTCATCTGAAGCCCTACCCACTTTACATGACATCCTGGTCACGTCATCTGAAGCCCCACCAACTACCCACGACGTCCTGATGACGTCATCTGAAGCCTCACCAACTACCCACGACATCCTGATGACGTCATCTGAAGCCCTACCCACTTTACATGACATCCTGGTCACGTCATCTGAAGCCCCACCCACTACGCCCTGATGACGTCATCTAAAGCCCTACCCACTTTACATGACATCCTGGTCACGTCATCTGAAGCCCCACCCACGACGCCCTGATGACGTCATCTAAAGCCCCACCAACTACCCACGACGTCCTGATGACGTCATCTGAAGCCTCACCAACTACCCAAGACGTCCTGATGACGTCACCTCAAGCCCTACTCACTTTACATGACATCCTGGTCACGTCATCTGAAGCCCCACCCACGACGTCCTGATGACGTCATCTAAAGCCCTACCCACTTTACATGACATCCTGGTCACGTCATCTGAAGCCCCACCCACGACGCCCTGATGACGTCATCTGAAGCCCCACCAACTACCCACGACGTCCTGATGACGTCATCTGAAGCCCTACCACTTTGCGACATCCTGGTCACGTCATCTGAAGCCCCACCCACGACGCCCTGATGACGTCATCTAAAGCCCCACCAACTACCCACGACATCCTGATGACGTCATCTAAAGCCCCACCAACTACCCACGACGTCCTGATGACGTCATCTGAAGCCTCACCAACTACCCAAGACGTCCTGGTCACGTCATCTAAAGCCCTACCCACTTTACATGACTGCCTGGTCACGTCATCTGAAGCCCCACCAACTACCCACGACGTCCTGATGACGTCATATGAAGCCCCATCAACTACCCACGACGTCCTGATGACGTCATCTGAAGCCCCACCAACTACCCACGACGTCCTGATGACGTCATCTGAAGCCCTACCCACTTTACATGACATCCTGGTCACGTCATCTGAAGCCCACCAACTACCCACGACGTCCTGATGACGTCATCTGAAGCCCTACCCACTTTACCCACGACATGTCCTGGTCACGTCATCCGAAGCCCTACCCACTTTGCACGACATCCTGGTCACGTCATCTGAAGCCACCCACGACGCCCTGATGACGTCATCAAAGCCCCACCAACTACCCACGACGTCCTGATGACGTCATCTAAAGCCCTACCCACTTTACATGACATCCTGGTCACGTCATCTGAAGCCCCACCCACGACGTCCTGATGACGTCATCTAAAGCCCTACCCACTTTGCACGACATCCTGGTCACGTCATCTGAAGCCCCACCCACGACGCCCTGATGACGTAATCTGAAGCCCCACCAACTACCCACGACGTCCTGATGACGTCATCTGAAGCCCCATCAACTACCCACGACGTCCTGATGACGTCATCTGAAGCCCTACCGACTTTGCACGACATCCTGGTCACATCATCCGAAGCCCACCAACTACCCACGACGTCCTGATGACGTCATCTGAAGCCCCACCAACTACCCACGATGTCCTGATGACGTCATCTGAAGCCCCACCAACTACCCACGACGTCTTGAAGACGTCACCTGAAGCCCTACTCACTTTACATGACATCCTGGTCACGTCATCTGAAGCTCCACCAACTACCCACGACGTCCTGATGACGTCATCTGAAGCCTCACCAACTACCCACGACGTCCTGATGACGTCATCTGAAGCCCTACCCACTTTGCACGACATCCTGGTCACATCATCCAAAGCCCACCAACTACCCACGACGTCCTGATGACGTCATCTGAAGCCCCACCAACTACCCACGATGTCCTGATGACGTCATCTGAAGCCCCACCAACTACCCACGACGTCTTGAAGACGTCACCTGAAGCCCTACCCACTTTACATGACATCCTGGTCACGTCATCTGAAGCCCCCACACCACGACGCCCTGATGACGTCATCTAAAGCCCTACCCACTTTACATGACATCCTGGTCACGTCATCTGAAGCCCCACCAACTACCCACGACGTCCTGGTGACGTCATCTAAAGCCCTACCCACTTTACATGACATCCTGGTCACGTCATCTGAAGCTCCCACCCACGACGCCCTGGTGACGTCATCTAAAGCCCTACCCACTTTACATGACATCCTGGTCACGTCATCTGAAGCCCCACCCACGACGCCCTGATGACGTCATCTAAAGCCCTACCCACTTTGCACGACATCCTGGTCACGTCATCTGAAGCCCCACCCACGACGCCCTGATGACGTCATCTGAAGCCCCACCAACTACCCACGACGTCCTGATGACGTCATATGAAGCCCCATCAACTACCCACGACGTCCTGATGACGTCATCTGAAGCCCTACCCACTTTGCACGACATCCTGGTCACATCATCCGAAGCCCACCAACTACCCACGACGTCCTGATGACGTCATCTGAAGCCCCACCAACTACCCACGATGTCCTGATGACGTCATCTGAAGCCCCACCAACTACCCACGACGTCTTGAAGACGTCACCTGAAGCCCTACTCACTTTACATGACATCCTGGTCACGTCATCTGAAGCCCCACCAACTACCCACGACGTCCTGATGACGTCATCTGAAGCCTCACCAACTACCCACGACGTCCTGATGACGTCATCTGAAGCCCCACCAACTACCCACGATGTCCTGATGACGTCATCTGAAGCCCCACCAACTACCCACGACGTCTTGAAGACGTCACCTGAAGCCCTACCCACTTTACATGACATCCTGGTCACGTCATCTGAAGCCCCACCCACGACGCCCTGATGACGTCATCTGAAGCCCTACCCACTTTACATGACATCCTGGTCACGTCATCTGAAGCCCCACCCACGACGCCCTGATGACGTCATCTAAAGCCCCACCAACTACCCACGACGTCCTGATGACGTCATCTAAAGCCCCACCAACTACCCACGACGTCCTGATGACGTCATCTGAAGCCTCACCAACTACCCAAGACGTCCTGGTGACGTCATCTAAAGCCCTACCCACTTTACATGACATCCTGGTCACGTCATCTGAAGCCCCACCAACGACCCACGACGTCCTGGTGACGTCATCTGAAGCCCTACCCACTTTACATGACATCCTGGTCACGCCATCTGAAGCCCCCACATCGCCCTGATGACGTCATCTGAAGCCCTACCCACTTTACATGGACGTCCTGGTGACGTCATCTGAAGCCCACCAACTACCCACGACGTCCTGATGACATCATCTGAAGCCCTACCCACTTTACATGACATCCTGGTCACGTCATCTGAAGCCCCACCCACGACGCCCTGATGACGTCATCTAAAGCCCCACCAACTACCCACGACATCCTGATGACGTCATCTAAAGCCCCACCAACTACCCACGACGTCCTGATGACGTCATCTGAAGCCTCACCAACTACCCAAGACGTCCTGATGACGTCATCTGAAGCCTTACCCACTTTACATGACATCCTGGTCACGTCATCTGAAGCCCCACCAACTACCCACGACGTCCTGATGACGTCATATGAAGCCCCATCAACTACCCACGACGTCCTGATGACGTCATCTGAAGCCCCACCAACTACCCACAATGTCCTGATGACGTCATCTGAAGCCCCACCAACTACCCACGACGTCTTGAAGACGTCACCTGAAGCCCTACTCACTTTACATGACATCCTGGTCACGTCATCTGAAGCCCCACCAACTACCCTTGACGACCAAATGACGTCATCTGAAGCCCTACCCACTTTACATGACATCCTGGTCACGTCATCCGAAGCCCTACCCACTTTGCACGACATCCTGGTCACATCATCTGAAGCCCCACCCACGACGCCCTGATGACGTCATCTAAAGCCCCACCAACTACCCACGACGTCCTGATGACGTCATCTAAAGCCCTACCCACTTTACATGACATCCTGGTCACGTCATCTGAAGCCCCACCCACGACGCCCTGATGACGTCATCTAAAGCCCTACCCACTTTGCACGACATCCTGGTCACGTCATCTGAAGCCCCACCCACGACGCCCTGATGACGTCATCTGAAGCCCCACCAACTACCCACGACGTCCTGATGACGTCATATGAAGCCCCATCAACTACCCACGACGTCCTGATGACGTCATCTGAAGCCCTACCCACTTTGCACGACATCCTGGTCACATCATCCGAAGCCCACCAACTACCCACGACGTCCTGATGACGTCATCTGAAGCCCCACCAACTACCCACGATGTCCTGATGACGTCATCTGAAGCCCCACCAACTACCCACGACGTCTTGAAGACGTCACCTGAAGCCCTACTCACTTTACATGACATCCTGGTCACGTCATCTGAAGCCCCACCAACTACCCACGACGTCCTGATGACGTCATCTGAAGCCTCACCAACTACCCACGACGTCCTGATGACGTCATCTGAAGCCCTACCCACTTTGCACGACATCCTGGTCACATCATCCAAAGCCCACCAACTACCCACGACGTCCTGATGACGTCATCTGAAGCCCCACCAACTACCCACGATGTCCTGATGACGTCATCTGAAGCCCCACCAACTACCCACGACGTCTTGAAGACGTCACCTGAAGCCCTACCCACTTTACATGACATCCTGGTCACGTCATCTGAAGCCCCACCCACTACGCCCTGATGACGTCATCTAAAGCCCTACCCACTTTACATGACATCCTGGTCACGTCATCTGAAGCCCCACCAACTACCCACGACGTCCTGGTGACGTCATCTGAAGCCCTACCCACTTTACATGACATCCTGGTCACGTCATCTGAAGCCCCACCCACGACGCCCTGATGACGTCATCTAAAGCCCCACCAACTACCCACGACGTCCTGATGACGTCATCTAAAGCCCCACCAACTACCCACGACGTCCTGATGACGTCATCTGAAGCCCTACCCACTTTGCACGACATCCTGGTCACGTCATCTGAAGCCCACCAACTACCCACGACGCCCTGATGACGTCACCTGAAAGCCCTACCCACGACGTCCTGATGACGTCATCTGAAGCCTCACCAACTACCCAAGACGTCCTGTCCTGATGACGTCATCTGAAGCCTTACCCACTTTATATGACATCCTGGTCACGTCATCTGAAGTCCCACCAACTACCCACGACGTCCTGGTGACGTCATCTGAAGCCCCACCAACTACCCACGACGTCCTGATGACGTCATCTAAAGCCCCACCAACTACCCACGACGTCCTGATGACGTCATCTGAAGCCCTACCCACTTTGCACGACATCCTGGTCACATCATCCAAAGCCCACCAACTACCCACGACGTCCTGATGACGTCATCTGAAGCCCCACCAACTACCCACGATGTCCTGATGACGTCATCTGAAGCCCCACCAACTACCCACGACGTCTTGAAGACGTCACCTGAAGCCCTACCCACTTTACATGACATCCTGGTCACGTCATCTGAAGCCCCACCCACGACGCCCTGATGACGTCATCTAAAGCCCTACCCACTTTACATGACATCCTGGTCACGTCATCTGAAGCCCCACCCACGACGCCCTGATGACGTCATCTAAAGCCCTACCCACTTTGCACGACATCCTGGTCACGTCATCTGAAGCCCCACCCACGACGCCCTGATGACGTCATCTGAAGCCCCACCAACTACCCACGACGTCCTGATGACGTCATATGAAGCCCCATCAACTACCCACGACGTCCTGATGACGTCATCTGAAGCCCTACCCACTTTGCACGACATCCTGGTCACATCATCCGAAGCCCACCAACTACCCACGACGTCCTGATGACGTCATCTGAAGCCCCACCAACTACCCACGATGTCCTGATGACGTCATCTGAAGCCCCACCAACTACCCACGACGTCTTGAAGACGTCACCTGAAGCCCTACTCACTTTACATGACATCCTGGTCACGTCATCTGAAGCCCCACCAACTACCCACGACGTCCTGATGACGTCATCTGAAGCCTCACCAACTACCCACGACGTCCTGATGACGTCATCTGAAGCCCCACCAACTACCCACGACGTCCTGATGACGTCATCTGAAGCCCTACCCACTTTACATGACATCCTGGTCACGTCATCTGAAGCCCCACCAACTACCCACGACGTCCTGGTGACGTCATCTGAAGCCCTACCCACTTTACATGACATCCTGGTCACGTCATCTGAAGCCCCACCCACGACGCCCTGATGACGTCATCTAAAGCCCCACCAACTACCCACGACGTCCTGATGACGTCATCTAAAGCCCCACCAACTACCCACGACGTCCTGATGACGTCATCTGAAGCCTCACCAACTACCCAAGACGTCCTGATGACGTCATCTGAAGCCTTACCCACTTTACATGACATCATGGTCACGTCATCTGAAGCCCCACCCACGACGCCCTGATGACGTCATCTAAAGCCCTACCCACTTTACATGACATCCTGGTCACGTCATCTGAAGCCCCACCCACGACGCCCTGATGACGTCATCTAAAGCCCTACCCACTTTGCACGACATCCTGGTCACGTCATCTGAAGCCCCACCAACTACCCACGACGTCCTGATGACGTCATATGAAGCCCCATCAACTACCCACGACGTCCTGATGACGTCATCTGAAGCCCTACCCACTTTGCACGACATCCTGGTCACATCATCCGAAGCCCACCAACTACCCACGACGTCCTGATGACGTCATCTGAAGCCCCACCAACTACCCACAATGTCCTGATGACGTCATCTGAAGCCCCACCAACTACCCACGACGTCTTGAAGACGTCACTTGAAGCCCTACTCACTTTACATGACATCCTGGTCACGTCATCTGAAGCCCCACCAACTACCCTTGACGACCAAATGACGTCATCTGAAGCCCTACCCACTTTACATGACATCCTGGTCACGTCATCCGAAGCCCTACCCACTTTGCACGACATCCTGGTCACATCATCCGAAGCCCACCAACTACCCACGACGTCCTGATGACGTCATCTGAAGCCCCACCAACTATCCACGATGTCCTGATGACGTCATCTGAAGCCCCACCAACTACCCACGACGTCTTGAAGACGTCACCTGAAGCCCTACCCACTTTACATGACATCCTGGTCACGTCATCTGAAGCCCCACCCACGACGCCCTGATGACGTCATCTAAAGCCCCACCAACTACCCACGACGTCCTGATGACGTCATCTAAAGCCCTACTCACTTTACATGACATCCTGGTCACGTCATCTGAAGCCCCACCCACGACGCCCTGATGACGTCATCTAAAGCCCTACCCACTTTGCACGACATCCTGGTCACGTCATCTGAAGCCCCACCCACGACGCCCTGATGACGTCATCTGAAGCCCCACCAACTACCCACGACGTCCTGATGACGTCATATGAAGCCCCATCAACTACCCACGACGTCCTGATGACGTCATCTGAAGCCCTACCCACTTTGCACGACATCCTGGTCACATCATCCGAAGCCCACCAACTACCCACGACGTCCTGATGACGTCATCTGAAGCCCCACCAACTACCCACGATGTCCTGATGACGTCATCTGAAGCCCCACCAACTACCCACGACGTCTTGAAGACGTCACCTGAAGCCCTACTCACTTTACATGACATCCTGGTCACGTCATCTGAAGCCCCACCAACTACCCACGACGTCCTGATGACGTCATCTGAAGCCTCACCAACTACCCACGACGTCCTGATGACGTCATCTGAAGCCCTACCCACTTTGCACGACATCCTGGTCACATCATCCAAAGCCCACCAACTACCCACGACGTCCTGATGACGTCATCTGAAGCCCCACCAACTACCCACGATGTCCTGATGACGTCATCTGAAGCCCCACCAACTACCCACGACGTCTTGAAGACGTCACCTGAAGCCCTACCCACTTTACATGACATCCTGGTCACGTCATCTGAAGCCCCACCCACGACGCCCTGATGACGTCATCTAAAGCCCTACCCACTTTACATGACATCCTGGTCACGTCATCTGAAGCCCCACCAACTACCCATGACGTCCTGGTGACGTCATCTGAAGTCCTACCCACTTTACATGACATCCTGGTCACGTCATCTGAAGCCCCACCCACGACGCCCTGATGACGTCATATGAAGCCCCATCAGCTACCCACGACGTCCTGATGACGTCATCTGAAGCCCCATCAACTACCCACGACGTCCTGATGACGTCATCTGAAGCCCTACCCACTTTGCACGACATCCTGGTCACGTCATCTGAAGCCCCACCCCACGACGTCCTGATGACGTCATCTGAAGCCCTACCCACTTTGCACGACATCCTGGTCACATCATCCAAAGCCCACCAACTACCCACGACGTCCTGATGACGTCATATGAAGCCCCATCAACTACCCACGACGTCCTGATGACGTCATCTGAAGCCCTACCCACTTTGCACGACATCCTGGTCACATCATCCGAAGCCCACCAACTACCCACGACGTCCTGATGACGTCATCTGAAGCCCCACCAACTACCCACGATGTCCTGATGACGTCATCTGAAGCCCCACCAACTACCCACGACGTCTTGAAGACGTCACCTGAAGCCCTACTCACTTTACATGACATCCTGGTCACGTCATCTGAAGCCCCACCAACTACCCACGACGTCCTGATGACGTCATCTGAAGCCTCACCAACTACCCACGACGTCCTGATGACGTCATATGAAGCCCCATCAACTACCCACGACGTCCTGATGACGTCATCTGAAGCCCTACCCACTTTGCACGACATCCTGGTCACATCATCCGAAGCCCACCAACTACCCACGACGTCCTGATGACGTCATCTGAAGCCCCACCAACTACCCACGATGTCCTGATGACGTCATCTGAAGCCCCACCAACTACCCACGACGTCTTGAAGACGTCACCTGAAGCCCTACCCACTTTACATGACATCCTGGTCACGTCATCTGAAGCCCCACCCACTACGCCCTGATGACGTCATCTAAAGCCCTACCCACTTTACATGACATCCTGGTCACGTCATCTGAAGCCCCACCAACTACCCACGACGTCCTGGTGACGTCATCTGAAGCCCTACCCACTTTACATGACATCCTGGTCACGTCATCTGAAGCCCCACCCACGACGCCCTGATGACGTCATCTAAAGCCCCACCAACTACCCACGACGTCCTGATGACGTCATCTAAAGCCCCACCAACTACCCACGACGTCCTGATGACGTCATCTGAAGCCTCACCAACTACCCAAGACGTCCTGGTGACGTCATCTGAAGCCTTACCCACTTTACATGACATCATGGTCACGTCATCTGAAGCCCCACCCACGACGCCCTGATGACGTCATCTAAAGCCCTACCCACTTTACATGACATCCTGGTCACGTCATCTGAAGCCCCACCCACGACGTCTTGAAGACGTCACCTGAAGCCCTACACACTTTACGACATACGTCATCTGATGACGTCACGCTACCGACGCCTGATGACGTCATCTGAAGCCCTACCCACTACGACGTCCTGACGTCATCTGAAGCCCCACCCACGACGTCCTGATGACGTCATCTAAAGCCTACATCTGACATCACGTCATCTGAAGCACCCACGACGCCCTGATGACGTCATCTGAAGCCCTACCCACTTTAATGACATCCTGGTCACGTCATCTGAAGCCCCACCCACGACGCCCTGATGACGTCATCTAAAGCCCTACCCACTTTGCACGACATCCTGGTCACGTCATCTGAAGCCCCACCAACTACCCACGACGTCCTGATGACGTCATATGAAGCCCCATCAACTACCCACGACGTCCTGATGACGTCATCTGAAGCCCTACCCACTTTGCACGACATCCTGGTCACATCATCCGAAGCCCACCAACTACCCACGACGTCCCGATGACGTCATCTGAAGCCCCACCAACTACCCACGATGTCCTGATGACGTCATCTGAAGCCCCACCAACTACCCACGACGTCTTGAAGACGTCACCTGAAGCCCTACCCACTTTACATGACATCCTGGTCACGTCATCTGAAGCCCCACCAACTACCCACGACGTCCTGATGACGTCATCTGAAGCCTCACCAACTACCCACGACGTCCTGATGACGTCATCTGAAGCCCTACCCACTTTGCACGACATCCTGGTCACATCATCCAAAGCCCACCAACTACCCACGACGTCCTGATGACGTCATCTGAAGCCCCACCAACTACCCACGATGTCCTGATGACGTCATCTGAAGCCCCACCAACTACCCACGACGTCTTGAAGACGTCACCTGAAGCCCTACCCACTTTACATGACATCCTGGTCACGTCATCTGAAGCCCCACCCACGACGCCCTGATGACGTCATCTAAAGCCCTACCCACTTTACATGACATCCTGGTCACGTCATCTGAAGCCCCACCCACGACGCCCTGATGACGTCATCTAAAGCCCTACCCACTTTGCACGACATCCTGGTCACGTCATCTGAAGCCCCACCCACGACGCCCTGATGACGTCATCTGAAGCCCCACCAACTACCCACGACGTCCTGATGACGTCATATGAAGCCCCATCAACTACCCACGACGTCCTGATGACGTCATCTGAAGCCCTACCCACTTTGCACGACATCCTGGTCACATCATCCGAAGCCCACCAACTACCCACGACGTCCTGATGACGTCATCTGAAGCCCCACCAACTACCCACGATGTCCTGATGACGTCATCTGAAGCCCCACCAACTACCCACGACGTCTTGAAGACGTCACCTGAAGCCCTACCCACTTTACATGACATCCTGGTCACGTCATCTGAAGCCCCACCAACTACCCACGACGTCCTGATGACGTCATCTGAAGCCCTACCAACTACCCACGACGTCCTGATGACGTCATCTGAAGCCCTACCCACTTTGCACGACATCCTGGTCACATCATCCGAAAGCCCACCAACTACCCACGACGTCCTGATGACGTCATCTGAAGCCCCACCAACTACCCACGGTGTCCTGATGACGTCATCTGAAGCCCCACCAACTACCCACTACGTCTTGAAGACGTCACCTGAAGCCCTACCCACTTTACATGACATCCTGGTCACGTCATCTGAAGCCCCACCCACGACGCCCTGATGACGTCATCTAAAGCCCTACCCACTTTACATGACATCCTGGGCACGTCATCTGAAGCCCCACCAACTACCCACGACGTCCTGATGACGTCATCTAAAGCCCTACCCACTTTACATGACATCCTGGTCACGTCATCTGAAGCTCCCACCCACGACGCCCTGATGACGTCATCTAAAGCCCCACCAACTACCCACGACGTCCTGATGACGTCATCTAAAGCCCCACCAACTACCCACGACGTCCTGATGACGTCATCTGAAGCCTCACCAACTACCCAAGACGTCCTGATGACGTCATCTGAAGCCTTACCCACTTTACATGACATCATGGTCACGTCATCTGAAGCCCCACCCACGACGCCCTGATGACGTCATCTAAAGCCCTACCCACTTTACATGACATCCTGGTCACGTCATCTGAAGCCCCACCCACGACGCCCTGATGACGTCATCTAAAGCCCTACCCACTTTGCACGACATCCTGGTCACGTCATCTGAAGCCCCACCAACTACCCACGACGTCCTGATGACGTCATATGAAGCCCCATCAACTACCCACGACGTCCTGATGACGTCATCTGAAGCCCTACCCACTTTGCACGACATCCTGGTCACATCATCCGAAGCCCACCAACTACCCACGACGTCCTGATGACGTCATCTGAAGCCCCACCAACTACCCACGATGTCCTGATGACGTCATCTGAAGCCCCACTAACTACCCACGACGTTTTGAAGACGTCACCTGAAGCCCTACTCACTTTACATGACATCCTGGTCACGTCATCTGAAGCCCCACCCACGACGACCAAATGACGTCATCTGAAGCCCTACCCACTTTACATGACATCCTGGTCACGTCATCCGAAGCCCTACCCACTTTGCACGACATCCTGGTCACATCATCCGAAGCCCACCAACTACCCACGACGTCCTGATGACGTCATCTGAAGCCCCACCAACTATCCACGATGTCCTGATGACGTCATCTGAAGCCCCACCAACTACCCACGACGTCTTGAAGACGTCACCTGAAGCCCTACCCACTTTACATGACATCCTGGTCACGTCATCTGAAGCCCCACCCACGACGCCCTGATGACGTCATCTAAAGCCCCACCAACTACCCACGACGTCCTGATGACGTCATCTGAAGCCCCACCAACTACCCACGACGCCCTGATGACGTCATCTAAAGCCCTACCCACTTTACATGACATCCTGGTCACGTCATCTGAAGCCCCACCCACGACGCCCTGATGACGTCATCTGAAGCCCCACCAACTACCCACGACGTCCTGATGACGTCATATGAAGCCCCATCAACTACCCACGACGTCCTGATGACGTCATCTGAAGCCCTACCCACTTTGCACGACATCCTGGTCACATCATCCGAAGCCCACCAACTACCCACGACGTCCTGATGACGTCATCTGAAGCCCCACCAACTACCCACGATGTCCTGATGACGTCATCTGAAGCCCCACCAACTACCCACGACGTCTTGAAGACGTCACCTGAAGCCCTACTCACTTTACATGACATCCTGGTCACGTCATCTGAAGCCCCACCAACTACCCACGACGTCCTGATGACGTCATCTGAAGCCTCACCAACTACCCACGACGTCCTGATGACGTCATCTGAAGCCCTACCCACTTTGCACGACATCCTGGTCACATCATCCAAAGCCCACCAACTACCCACGACGTCCTGATGACGTCATCTGAAGCCCCACCAACTACCCACGATGTCCTGATGACGTCATCTGAAGCCCCACCAACTACCCACGACGTCTTGAAGACGTCACCTGAAGCCCTACCCACTTTACATGACATCCTGGTCACGTCATCTGAAGCCCCACCCACGACGCCCTGATGACGTCATCTAAAGCCCTACCCACTTTACATGACATCCTGGTCACGTCATCTGAAGCCCCACCCACGACGCCCTGATGACGTCATCTAAAGCCCCACCAACTACCCACGACGTCCTGATGACGTCATCTAAAGCCCCACCAACTACCCACGACGTCCTGATGACGTCATCTGAAGCCTCACCAACTACCCAAGACGTCCTGATGACGTCATCTGAAGCCTTACCCACTTTACATGACATCATGGTCACGTCATCTGAAGCCCCACCCACGACGCCCTGATGACGTCATCTAAAGCCCTACCCACTTTACATGACATCCTGGTCACGTCATCTGAAGCCCCACCCACGACGCCCTGATGACGTCATCTAAAGCCCTACCCACTTTGCACGACATCCTGGTCACGTCATCTGAAGCCCCACCAACTACCCACGACGTCCTGATGACGTCATATGAAGCCCCATCAACTACCCACGACGTCCTGATGACGTCATCTGAAGCCCTACCCACTTTGCACGACATCCTGGTCACATCATCCGAAGCCCACCAACTACCCACGACGTCCTGATGACGTCATCTGAAGCCCCACCAACTACCCACGATGTCCTGATGACGTCATCTGAAGCCCCACCAACTACCCACGACGTCTTGAAGACGTCACTTGAAGCCCTACTCACTTTACATGACATCCTGGTCACGTCATCTGAAGCCCCGCCAACTACCCTTGACGACCAAATGACGTCATCTGAAGCCCTATCCACTTTACATGACATCCTGGTCACGTCATCCGAAGCCCTACCCACTTTGCACGACATCCTGGTCACATCATCTAAAGCCCCACCAACTACCCACGACGTCCTGATGACGTCATCTAAAGCCCTACTCACTTTACATGACATCCTGGTCACGTCATCTGAAGCCCCACCCACGACGCCCTGATGACGTCATCTAAAGCCCTACCCACTTTGCACGACATCCTGGTCACGTCATCTGAAGCCCCACCCACGACGCCCTGATGACGTCATCTGAAGCCCCACCAACTACCCACGACGTCCTGATGACGTCATATGAAGCCCCATCAACTACCCACGACGTCCTGATGACGTCATCTGAAGCCCTACCCACTTTGCACGACATCCTGGTCACATCATCCGAAGCCCACCAACTACCCACGACGTCCTGATGACGTCATCTGAAGCCCCACCAACTACCCACGATGTCCTGATGACGTCATCTGAAGCCCCACCAACTACCCACGACGTCTTGAAGACGTCACCTGAAGCCCTACCCACTTTACATGACATCCTGGTCACGTCATCTGAAGCCCCACCCACGACGCCCTGATGACGTCATCTAAAGCCCTACTCACTTTACCCACGACGTCCTGATGACGTCATCTGAAGCCTCACCAACTACCCACGACGTCCTGATGACGTCATCTGAAGCCCTACCCACTTTGCACGACATCCTGGTCACGTCATCCAAAGCCCACCAACTACCCACGACGTCCTGATGACGTCATCTGAAGCCCCACCAACTACCCACGATGTCCTGATGACGTCATCTGAAGCCCCACCAACTACCCACGACGTCTTGAAGACGTCACCTGAAGCCCTACTCACTTTACATGACATCCTGGTCACGTCATCTGAAGCCCCACCAACTACCCACGACGTCCTGATGACGTCATCTGAAGCCTCACCAACTACCCACGACGTCCTGATGACGTCATCTGAAGCCCTACCCACTTTGCACGACATCCTGGTCACATCATCCAAAGCCCACCAACTACCCACGATGTCCTGATGACGTCATCTGAAGCTCCACCAACTACCCACGACGTCTTGAAGACGTCACCTGAAGCCCTACCCACTTTACATGACATCCTGGTCACGTCATCTGAAGCCCCACCCACGACGCCCTGATGACGTCATCTAAAGCCCTACCCACTTTACATGACATCCTGGTCACGTCATCTGAAGCCCCACCCACGACGCCCTGATGACGTCATCTAAAGCCCTACCCACTTTGCACGACATCCTGGTCACGTCATCTGAAGCCCCACCCACGACGCCCTGATGACGTCATCTGAAGCCCCACCAACTACCCACGACGTCCTGATGACGTCATCTGAAGCCCCACCAACTACCCACGACGTCCTGATGACGTCATCTGAAGCCCCACCAACTACCCACAACGTCCTGATGACGTCATCTGAAGCCCTACCCACTTTACATGACATCCTGGTCACGTCATCTGAAGCCCTACTCACGACGCCCTGATGACGTCATCTAAAGCCCTACCCACTTTGCACGACATCCTGGTCACGTCATCTGAAGCCCCACCCACGACGCCCTGATGACGTCATCTGAAGCCCCACCAACTACCCTCGACGTCCTGATGACGTCATCTGAAGCCCCACCAACTACCCACGACGTCCTGATGACGTCATCTGAAGCCCTACCCACTTTGCAGGACATCCTGGTCACATCATCCGAAGCCCCACCAACTACCCACGACGTCCTGAGGACGTCATCTGAAGCCCCACCAACTACCCACGACGTCCTGGTGACGTCATCTGAAGCCCCACCAACTACCCACAACGTCTTGAAGACGTCACCTGAAGCCCTAATCACTTTACATGACATCCTGGTCACGTCATCTGAAGCCCTACCCACGACGCCCTGATGACGCCATCTAAAGCCCTACCCACTTTGCACGACATCCTGGTCACGTCATCTGAAGCCCCACCCACGACGCCCTCATGACGTCATCTGAAGCCCCACCAACTACCCACGACGTCCTGATGACGTCATCTGAAGCCCTACCCACTTTCCATGATATTAAAATTAAGTTTAGGCGGTATCGCAAAAATTTAGGACCAAAAATGAAAATTTTGTGAAGATGACCCAAAATTTTCGATTTTTTTGGTCACCAAAGGGAAGGATCGTAGCATTGCTCAGGTTGTTGACGCTTGAGCCCGACTGTTAAACGATTTTTCGGCGTCTGACAGTTTTTGATTTTGGAGAAAGAATATTGATGTGAAGGGGGGTCGCTTCGATTTCGAAAATTTACGCGACGCCACGCTTGACCCTGCACAACGTCCTGAAGACGTCATGTGAAGCGCTGACATCAGGATAGCAAATCAAATTCCGGATTTTTCAAAGACTACGGTGTGCTTTGGAAATATCAAAAAACAACAAAAAAACTACCATTTTGGGCTTGTAACTTTTCGGAACCTGCGACTCAGGATGGGATACTGCGCAGTTTCACTATAAGTTTTATTTTTACTCCAATAATGCTGCTACCCTAGCAGCCTGGATTCTGTGCTACCGTAAACCTCGCATTCGCCGTGGAGCGCGTTATCGTATCATCGAGTACCAGCATCGCATCCATGTGGGATTTGGGGCTGAGCTTAGCCACTGGGAGTGATTTGGCCTAAAAACCGAGTCTATTTATCATACGCATTGCATGACTAGGTATATATAACGCAGGTGCATAACTATTTGGGAAGGGCCACTCAGAATTCAAGTGAAGAATCAATGTTACCGCTCTCAGAAATTCCAATATCGATTTTTTTCGTCTAAACTTCCACACCTGCCCTTTATTGTGAGCCCAACACTCGGTTTAAAAGAGATGGCCCCCTAGAGAATGATAAATTGTGGGCTTACAAGAGTAATTGCATTGAAACTCATACTAACAGCTCAAATCGATAAAGCAAATCCGACATGGGTTCATTAGATATCAAACTCTTGAAATTTAGCCTAATCCTGAGTTTCGCTCGAGATGATATATCCAGACTTGAATGTTAAAGGGAAAACACTCTCAGTGGCTGATCGCAGCCTGAGTTCCCACGTGGGTGCATTGCTGGCGTTCGATGATACGATAACGCGCTCCAGAGCGAATGCGAGAGTTACGGTAGCACACTCAGGCCGGGGTAGTACCAGAAATTTACCAGAGTTTTCCGAGCAATCACTGGTAAATCTGCAATTACTGCCCGATTACGAAAATTTTGCTAGAGAATTCACCTAGATCTCTGGTGTTGACAGATTCTGACAGATTACCAGAAAGTTACCACAATATTCCTTTGTAATTTAACGGACTCCTCCCGTAATCTGTCAGAAAACTGGCGAATTCTGACAGAAAAATTCGGTCTTAACATTCGAATTGGAGAATCTGGGGTCCGTAAGAATAGAGGTTCAGGAGCGAGACTGTTTCGAGATTCAGAAAAAAAGAGCAAGACGCGAATTTACCCATAGTAATATCCGAAGCAAACGGATTGAGAAAGCGTTTGTGATTCATGCTCCTCGTGGTGAGGCAGACTCACGCACACGCAAGTATGCTACCTCCTCTTCCACACTTAAAGGCAGTGTTCACGATGAATATCGCACTCGAGTTCGACCCAAAAATGGGATTTTTTGGTCGTGAGGTAACTAATAGTGAAGAAACAGGGAAGAAAAACGTCCTGAATAAGTCAAAATAACGGTTTTTAAATTCAGGGCGTGGACGAGAATCATGGGCCCTGCTAATTTCCGCAAGCGCGCGCTAATCACGAAATCTGCGCAAATCGATAATGCTAACTGCGGCACAGTTGCTTGGCAATTAGCCATCAAAACGTGTGCGGCGCCACAAACTCGTCCGATTGGGGGCGGACCGGGATAGGTACGCGCACCGGTAGAGCTTTCAAAGCCGCTTGTATTTATTTCTGGCCAGTTTTCGTACCTTGCTTCGACCCTATCCTCTACAGCACCTGCCAACTTAGTGTTTCACACCGAGACCTCGAGAACGAGATTTATCGTGAACACTGCCTTTAGGAGCTTTTCATACTCCTCAACACCAGCCCGTGATGCGCGGGCGTGACATTGCAGTATGAATGACCAGACGCCACGCCCGCGCGGCACGCGATTGACGGTTGTAGAGCCATGGCGGCGATGACAGCAAGGAGTTTTTCATTATTTTATTTATTAATTCATCGTTAATTTCATTCTTTTCTTAATAATTAATTCCAATACTATTCTCTGCCACCATGGTGGTGAACGCTTACAGGTTTTGATTCGCAAAGTTAAGGACCACTTCAAATCGAGCTGTCACAGCGTTCTTCGTGGGAGTAATAATAGTCCCCGCAAGCACCGCCACGCCTGGCGGTAAGTTGAATGGCTAGCGCCTCATGCGCACGCTAGCGCAACCACGCTCACCTGCACGCACATGCGCGCGCACCAACACACACGCACCCGCGCACCTACAATTTCATTTGTGCTCGAATACACGCGCGCGAACCCCCATGTCTACACACAAAAATAGATGCGGATACAAGCATGAAGGCTATAAAACCATGAAATAATAATAGTTTCCACGCGTGCTGGTGCGGAGCAGCGGTCAGAGACCGTGAGAGAGCGCACGACAGACGGAGGTAGCAGAATCGCCAACACCATGAGTCGTGAGAATTACGATGCTTTACAAGGCACGCATGCGCACACGCACGCTCACCAGGCCACGCTCACAAAAGTGGGCGTTGTTGCGTTCCGAAGACCAAACCTCTTTTACTCAGACCGCACTCAAGCAAAAGCTAATCACAACCCGCTCCACACCACCGTGGTGACACTTCCGTGAAAATTTTTTCGATGAAAATTTTTTTTCCCTGAAGCGCGCGAAACGAGACGAGGAGTGCGTCATCTCTTTGTGTTGCTCGCTACCCTCGTAGAGGTGGAAGCCCTCAATGCTTTCTTTGGACCTCACAGTTTTGTGAAAGTTGGTAGAGCCTAATCGAGGTTGTGAATATACTCCGCCAACGCGTAGCTAAATGCCTCACACGGAAACCAGAGATGCCCAGGGTTTCGGAGGCATCTAGTCCAACTTTGACCCGAGAATTTACGTAAATTACGGAAAGTTTAGCCTCAGTTGGTGAAATTTTAGCTACAGCGCCCGCATATTCTTCGTGAATTCTCGCTACAGCACCCGCATATTCTACGCTTATTCTCGTTGCAGCGCACGGTCGATCGACCCACCCAGTCTTGATCTGTACTAGAAAGACGATCCCCGCTGCGATCGAGCGCATCGCCGTTTCTTCCCCACGGCCTGCAGCATACCAGCGGCCAAAATTATCCCTTGCAAGGTCTTGCAGAGAGCGACACGGGGTCACCCTCCACGAATACTCACAGAGTGTCAAGTTATCCGTGGGTTGACTGGGCCAACACTGTTTGAACGGCATCCCTGCGTTCCGCGTAGCCAGCGCGGGTTTGAGATTGAATTCAACACAGGCTGTCGCGAAATCCGTAGATTCTCGCTACAAAATTATAGCGAGAACATACGGGTTTAGTGTCAGAGAGAACAGTGGTTCGAACGACACAAGAATATGCGGGTTTTAGCCATCGTAGCTAAAACCCTCGAATTCTCGCTACATGGAATGGGGCGGCGTTTCAGGCCGCGCCCTCCGAGGCATCTAGCTACGCGTTGGCAGAGTACTTTGTTTTTTTTCTAAATTGAATCAAGTAGTGTTGCACACCTATAACACGCATGGTAGTGTCAAGAATTTTCAATCACCCTGAAAATTCGTAGAATGTTGTGCACCAGTATGTAGAGTCGTCGCTCACACTTATATTCAGCTGCTCATCTTGATAAAATCTCAATAAAGACAACAACGCCACGCTTTAGATATCATTCTGTAGCACGATCAGGTCGTGATCTGCTCAGCATGACCACCAAAATCACTCCTGGTTGAGGCGATCAATACCTCTGCTCAGCTGGCACAGAAACAGCGGCGTACCCCAGGAAACGTGTTTCCAGAGAAGGAATTCTACTTTATTTTTATCGTCTCTAATATTTGTGCTTTTTTTGCGTGCAGTGTTTTCATTACTCGATTCTAAAAAAATGGTTTTCTCAATATGATCCTAAAAAAGACTTTGAAAAGTTCGATACATGCAATCATCTGTCTTCCATCCGAGTCGATGAAAGCCTTTATTCGAACACTCGGATGAGTATTTGAATTTTCAACTAACGATTACCATTGTTTATTTTCCCCGTGATTTAATTCTAACCAATTGTGAACTGATTTGTCGAATTATTCAAAATCGATAATATTCCTCGCAATAATGAATGAAAAATATCAAAATTGATAGCATTCCTGGCACTAATGAACAAAAATATTAGAGTACTAATGAATAAACGTATACGAAGAACCCAATATCCAATTCTACGGAAAAGCGAATGTTTGGAAAAAAACATAACTGAATTTTTGAAAGTTGGGCTCCGCAGGAAAGGTAAAGGATTTGGCATCGCTCTAAAATGTCGTGAAATCGTTTCATTAGATTTGGCTATCAAACTGATTTCCTAAATGTAGTGAAATTGTAGAATCGATTTGGCTGTTGTTGGTATATGCAGACAACATAATCATTGAATGTAGTGAAATTGTTGCAAACGGATTCGGCAGGCGCTCTATGAATTATCAGAGTCAAA
The DNA here is from genome assembly GCA_029168955.1 of Aplectana chamaeleonis. Classification (NCBI taxonomy): domain Eukaryota; kingdom Metazoa; phylum Nematoda; class Chromadorea; order Rhabditida; family Cosmocercidae; genus Aplectana; species Aplectana chamaeleonis. Next base: position 66,116 of record JAPDOI010000613.1, on the reverse strand, counting down.
TCACGCGTCAGAAGGGGTTTTTCTTGGAGCGCATATTGAATCAAATGAGAACAAGAATAAGTCCATGCATTAGATTTCGTTTTTTTTTTCTAATCGGTGAGGGAAGGTCTGGTACCTTAGTGGGAGCTACATTGAAAGGGCAGAATAACATTCGAAAACCTTATTTCTAGCCCAGAAGGCTACATTTCGTTCAGCATTTTTGACTGAGGATTATTGTTTTCTCTTTGTCTTCATTCGCTCGCCAGAGGACCTTCTGACGCGTGATTTGACTGTGATAATTCATAGAGCTCCTGCCAAATCCGTTTGCAGCAATTTCACTACATTTAATGATTATGTTATCTGCACATACCAACAACAGCCAAATCGATTCAACAATGTCGCTACATTTAGGAAATCAGTTTGATAGCCAAATCTAATGAAACAATTTCACGACATTTTAGAGCAATGCCAAATCCTTTACTTTTCCTGCGGAGCCCAACTTTCAGAAATGGAGTCTAAAAAAACAATGACTGATAACGAAAAAACCCATCATTTTCATAAACTAATCTTGAGAGGCCGGTTTCCGACTTTGAATCGCCTGTTAGGAGCCCAGAAGTCATTATGGTGAGTTCTGACAATTATTTTCGTCATTCCCGTGGCCGATTACCTCTAGTCACAAATTTTCAAGCGATTCGGTCCACGCCTTCCAAAAAAATGGAATTCGACGGAGGGAGGTGGAGGCGGAGGCGGTGGTGGAGAACGTTTTTGCGTACTTTGAGAGGTCATAACTTTAGAAAGCGGGGACCAGTTAGGATGAAAAGTTGCACGCACATGTATTTCTTGCAGCGCATCGAATGGTGCACAGCTCATACCTCTGGTGACGGTATGAATAGGTGATCTCATTGTATTGCATCCGCGTGGGAAGAGATCAAAGCCAAATCTTGGTGCGCGCTTGGCGCGCACCACAATTCGCGTTGCGGTTCTTTTTATATACCTTAATCAGGTGGTTCTGAAAGTTTTGAGGGAAAATATTTCAAATCTTGCTTTGAACTCCTCCTTGGGGGTATATGGGGTACTGACCACTAGTCGGAGACCCATATGTCGATTTTTCAAAATCTCCACCAGATCTGTTGTGGGCAATTCGTTCATCGGGGGACAATTTCGAGGGTTTAAAAACGACGCTCTGAAATGCTACGATAATGCTACGAAATACTTCTGTAATCAACTCGCTCTCGTGATGGGATAGTTGGATACGAACAGTAGTGGTCGGAAAAAGTATGTTTCACCAGATTACCGAAGCATTTCGGCAGAAAAGAACGACAGAATATCACAGGCAAAAAACCAGATTTTCAACAAGATTTAGCAGATTTTCAAAGATTTTGAAGCTCTTGGTTCAAAAGTTCGGCCATTCTGCACACTTTAATTTGGATACATTGTTTCATAAAGCAGCAAAATTTTTGAAGGTCTACGAGATCTTTCTAAGCCTGAGTGAGTACTGGAGAATTCTACAAGGCTACGGGAAATTCCCGCCAGATTACGAGGGACTTCTGCTAAAATGCGGGAGAATTCTGTCAGAAGAGGGCAACGCCGTTCCGTGATCTGGCAGGATTCCCTCGTAATTTGGCAAAAATCTCCCGAGAACGGGCTGAAGAAAACGAGAAAATTCTGCCAGATTACTGGAAAAGTCTGCCAGAATACGGGAGAATTCTGTCAGAATACGGGAGAAATCTGTCAGAATACGGGAGAAATCTGTCAGAGGAGGGCAACATCGTCTTGTAATCTGGCAGATTTCTCTAGTAATCTGTCAGGGAATTCTCGTAATCTGGCAGAAATCTCCCGTACACGGGCTGGAGAAAACGAGAAAATTCTGCCAGATTTCCAGAGAATTCTGCCAGATAACGAGAGAGTTCTGCCAGAATACGGGAGAAATCTGTCAGAGGAGGGCAACATCTTCTCGTAATCTGACAGATTTTTTTCGTAATCTTTCAGAATTTTCCGGTAATGGTCCGGCCTGAGCAGGATCCCGGCTGCTAAAATCCGTTCCGAGAAAAAATTCGTATTCGGCTCAAGACTCGTATCTAGGTTGGTATACGGTAGTTTTGTAAGCCTCAGGTTCTACTCAAAATTTGGATGCGGGGTTATTTGGCGTGCTGAATACGAATTCAATAACCATTTGTCGATTCCGGATTATTAAGGTAGGTTTTGCCTCCTAAATGGCATGGTACCTACCGCAAACTATAGTAAACCTCAGGATTTCGACAAAGGGACCGAAGATTCGTGTTCAGCACTCTAGACTAACCCACAAACAATTTTTGAGCCTCGACACGAAGTGCGGTCGCGCGCTTTCGAGTCGGAAGAGCTTCCAGTGCCGCAGCCTCCAATCTCTAGGTGGGTTTTAAAAACTGGAAACTAAACAAAGTTGGAGAAAACTGTATAAAAAAGCAATATCGAGTCGGCTTTGCCGCTGGAAACTCGACTGACACGAGCGCGTGCGGCCGCAAAGCGTGTCGAGACGCGATTACGGGCCGGAATTCGGCCCAGAGAAGCACAGCAGTTCTGAAAGGGGGAGTGTTTATGGCGGTAAACGCATTAACAAAAACGATTTGTATTGTTAGTATCTCTTGGGCCTCTATAGTAAAACTGCCCAGTATCCCGGCCCGAGCTGCATGTTTCAAGAAGTTACATGCCTAGAACGACAGCTTTTTAGGCTTTTCGTACCTTCCAAAACGAGCATTAGTCGCCGAAAAATCCGGAAATGGACCTCAAGATTGTGTACAGAGCCCAATACTACTTCCCTTAGCGAAGTTTGAGTGAAGACACATTTTACGTTCCAGATTTGATATATAATCCTCCAAGGTGGGGGGGGGTGATAAAAAATTTTGGAAATTTTCCGAAAAAATCAAATTTGGGAGTGTTCGTAAAGAGGGGGTATGAAAAGAACTCCACCGAAAAAGTAAAGCTTGAGGCTGATCATCAGAGTGTGAAAAATTTAAGAAAAGATCATAAAAAATTGTCCAAAACCTCATTCATGGAAATGAGGGGGAGGAGGGTCGCAGCCAAGATTAAATCCGATACAACGATCTGGTTCAAAGTTCCACCAGGACCTCACAAATTCACCATAAGACAACTCAACTGGACATCATAGCACCGCAGGTGAACCGGCCGTTTTATCGCACCTCGGCAAACCTGCGACCCTCTTGAATGACAGAAAATTTCGGAACATCTTATAACCTTGTGACCCAGTTACGAAACAAGAATGCAATGGCGCGTTCTACAGCAGGTTTTTGCTGCAAATGCGATAAAACATTTTCGAAATGATTCACAAAAGTACCAGGGTCAAATGGGGAAGGGATTGTAAGCAGGGTTCAGCAGGGTTGCGATAAGGCGCAACGGTGGGGTCGTAAAAATTTGGAAAACTTTGAAAAAACTGAACATTAGGAGGAAACTTGTAAAATTTTCGGAGAAACAAGGGAATTTACTCAAAAACACTTGGTAGGCTAAAATGGGGTGAAATTTTTTTCCTCAAAAGCTGGAGCAATTTTTGATCTCGAGGAGGGGTCGTAAAATGTTGAAAATTTTTCCAAATTTTCGGTCAACAGAGGGGGTCGTGGCTCCACCGAATATTGGCGCAACGGCCTGCTCAACCCTGCTTGACTGTGCCTAAAATGACATTGTACCCACCATAAACTTCAGAATTCAGGAAAATGAGCCCCGAATTCGATTTTCAGCACCCTGATTTAACCCTACATACCTATTTCGAGCGAAATCCGAGAAAACTTTAGGAAACGCCCTGAAAAAAATGTTTGATGTGTGGTCTCCTTGCCTTTTCGTGAAGCTGAAAAATAGCTTATAACTCCTTTGAGCCTGTAGCTCGTGACGGGATACTGCGCAGTTTTACAATTGAGCCACAAGAGATACTACTGTGCTTATCTGGGCCAAATTCCGGTCCGCAATCGCGTCTCGACACGCTTTGCGGCCGCACGCTCCCGAGTCAGAAGAGCTTCCAGCACCACAGCCGCCGATCTGCTGACTCTAGGTGGGTTTTGGAAACTGTAAACTAAGAAAAATTGGAGAAAATTGTATAAAAAGCCACATCGAGTCGGCTTTGGCGCTGGAAACCCGACTGACTCGAGCGCGTGCGGCCGCAAAGCGTGTCGAGACGCAAATGCGGACCGGAATTTGGCCCAGATAAGCACAGTAACAACACTAGTCGCTTCCGCACATGCGTATACCGCTAAAAACACTCCTTGAGAGCGGAATCAAAGAATGCTTCAAAAAAGTACATTTCGTTTGGAATTGTCCCTGTCACCATGGGAGTTTCCTTGTAAGCTCAGCATCCTGCCCGGTGCTACGTAGCCGGGGGGGGGGGGCACTGCGGCGCGATGCACTTGGGCACGCCCATTTCACAGTGCCTCACCAAATTTGAGCACCTACCCGGTGTTCCCCTTCCCTGCCAAAATCAGGACAGTCCTTGCGGCACGGAGAAATGGTCTTGACCAAGTGGGATACCACAGTGCCCTCCCGCTGGGCACTCAGCACCTCCTACCCCTTCCAGAACACCCTTCAGTGAAACAAGAGCTCCCCCATGGGACCCCCCCCCAATCCCATTTTAACGGTCCATAGATCAGGACCACTCAAAATGAACCACTATTTATTGAAACCAGCAATTGAAACTGAGAAAAAAAACAATCTGAAATAATGAAAGGAAAATCGAAATAAAAACGATAAGCGATTCTCACAAGCACGGGACGCGGTCCAACAGACTCCTGGGATTCCAAGGCACGGAGAAGATGTTCCACGGCAGGACTTCCAACGTCTTCTTTGATAAAGCTGATATCAGACAACTCTGGAGCTTCAGAGTCACTTGACATCAGAGGCCTGAATAGGTTGCTATTCCGACAATGTTGCAAAAACAAACCACAGCACTAATGCCCTTATCGGGTTCGAATTTTGCCGAAAAATGCGGGCAACTGCTGTTGAAGCACGCAGCACGATGATAACCATGCGGGAACAAGGTTATTTGTGTCGGAACCAGGCGTTCCCAGCACGTTATTATCGTGCTGCGTGCTGCAACAGCTGCTGGCCGCAACTGCGAAGCAAAACTTCCTCATTGGGACACCAACTTACGTCTCCGCCTCAAATCTTCGATTTTATTTTTTTCACGCCCTGCATGGTTCCGCGAGACAGTAACCCCTTTCCTCCTGCCGCATCACATACTTAAGGTCGGGCTGCGCTCGATATTGAGTACAAGATGCGCTGACCTGCATAGAAATGTAGAATGCAAGTAAGAAAACAAACCGATTTTCCGCTGTTGTAATGCGACGGTCTTCAGAACGAGAAACTGCACGTGTCGACAGCCGATCGTGGACTGAGCTCGGTGTTCTTTCGACCTCTGGACTGCGACCCTCTTCGGAAAGTAGAGTGACGGGCTGCGACCGCCTTGCTTGTACTGAGCGCGGTGTGCCCACTGGAGTTTCTCTACCCTCGAGTCCTTCGCCAAGCGGTGTCTCGCTGTATAACTGCCAGATAGTCTCTTCGCTTTGGTCGAGTCCAGGATTTTCTCTAGAGAAGTCCACCTCTTTACTGCGCTCGTAAGATCCTCTAGTAGTTCCTCGATAACTGTAAAAGAATGTCATAGCCAGGAGATAGTGATCAAAACAATCGTTTCAATGCACTGACCATCTCTCCCGCCTACTCCTCTTCTCTTGTTCGAAGCCCTTGGACAGTGACCGTGATTTCACGTAATCCCAATGATTACGAATTCTCTTCTTATCCATCGAATATCCGAACTTCAGTTTGATGTCCTGAATGAGACGGCTCATGGCGGCTTCTCGCTCTGCAGCAACACGGGGGTTTCGCACGTTTGTGAACATCACTAGAGTCGTTTGATGCTCAGCAAAAAAATCAACGATGTACTTCGATACCTCCCTGGGTATCTTCAGGTTTTTCGCTGATCTGAAACGTTAGTAACAGTTTTGAAGGAAGCCCACGTGATTATAAACGCTATAAAATTTTACAAGGGCTACGGGCGGCCCTCGTAACATGTTACGCTTTGCAGCCGTTGTGAAAAGTAGCTTTGAGTAAAGGTACACTCTATAAAACGTCGTAGTTCACATCATTCGAGGGGCGAGCGGCGCGTGCGTCGCCTCGGCCTCCGTCTGCCCTACGCTCTCTCACTGGCTCTAACCTCCGCTCCGCACCAGCACGCGTAGGAACCAAGTGAATTTAGCCGTTTTATAGCCTGTAACACTGACAACGGCCGCGGTGTGCAGCTCGCCCAAGTGCGGTTGACGTTCTTTGATTTTGGGTAGTGAATTGCAACGACAGAATGGATGATTGCGGGACTTTCAATGCGGGTTTCGAAGTGGTGGAAAGTAAGCCACGTGGACACGCCTTTTTATCTTTTTTTTATCTTTTTTTATCTTTTATGGATACTGTAATAGTGTTGAATATAATCAAAAGTCGCATTCGCCCCAAAAATTTACCCAGGATCAAGGATTGAAACCAAACCTGTCAACAATTTTCGAAAATCGAATCACGGGTGATACAATTTTGTGTTCTAAAATGAGTTTCAAGCCAAAATCCGGAATTTTTTTTTGAGCGTCCCGAAAATTGTCTGTTTGTACTCCGACTAAGAAATCCCCTAAAATTACGGAACATTCAACGTTAAGCTAACGATGACTAAGCCGGTCGGCGCTGAGTTGAATCGGGCGCGCCTGCGCAGCGTGTATCGGATTGCCCGTCATTGTTATTCAAGTGATTTCGCTGACCTACTGCCCCTATCCCTATGAATTTGAGGAGGAAGAAGGTAAAATATGTTACGAATGTGGGCAGCAGGCTAGCAGAATTACCTCAGTGGCGGGGCAGTCTGATACAAGCCACCGCCTGCTTCAACTCAGCGCCGCCCTGCTTAGTCGCAGCAGGCTTGACGATAAGTTCCCCGACACTGGCGGCGGTCTCCTACAGGAAAAAACTACGATTGAGGTTAAGTAGAGGAGCTATTTGGTGCTGTGAATGACAGGTTACGAGCGAAGCCGTCTCTCATTTAACCGCTTCGAGGTGCGCCTCCGACACTCCGAATGTTCAACTACAGTAGAATTTTCGTTGAACTAATCACCACACTGGGAATAAGGAGAAAACCTAAACAGGCAGCAGCGACTGTTTATCCATACGCGTTCCACCACACTGTTCTGCCAGTGGAGGTGTTCTACGAGTTATATCATGTATCAACCTACCAACTTCATGCGTATTCAGTGCTAAAAACGATGTGGATAAACGCTCGCTGCTGCCTGTTTAGGAGGCCCCGGGAATAAGCAGAATTTCTCCATCCCGTCAGTTCAACGGAAATTGCTCGGTAGTTGATATGAATTTCCACTAAAGTTGAACAGAAATACCTAACCGCACAAGGACCCTAATCAGGTGGGCGCATGCTGTGCTCACTGAAATTCAATCAACAGTACGAATGCTCCACCTCTTGCCTATCCCAGCATGGAGCACCCGAGTTAGTGCAACAGCAGGCAAAGACAGGCACTCGCAACCCACTCAACTGGAAGGCAGAGCTCGAGGAGTGAACATTTGACACTGGTATGAATCAGACGAATCCCATAGCAGCACGGCTTCTATGTACCTCTGGTTTGATGTTGGCGTTCAGGTCTCGGCATAGTGGCAAATCTGCGAGTGAGCGAGCGAGCAATGATGAAGGGTGGGGAGCGCTACGCAGTTTGACCGCGCACGGGGTGCGGGACGTTTAGGCCGAAAAGCTGGCGCAGACGGTGCAGAGAGAGAATGGAAAACTAGTAACAAGTTTAGAATTATCTGTAGTACTTTTCATTTCTCAGCTCCAGTTGTTATTTCTGACATAGCTGGGGCTTTTCACTCCTCAATTTCGTTTGGTGACTTAACAACGAAAACAAGAAACAACTTTCTCTGCGTCTCTACCTCGATTCCGACCTAAACGTCCGCCACCCCCGCGCACGCTACCGCACTGCGTAGGCTGCGACGGAGGGACCGCTGAGTGTTTTGCCCGTCGCAGAAATCGCGAGCTCGCGGCGACAAGTGCGAGTCGATTGTGATTTTCAGGCGAGTTTGCGAGCTGCTACCGATTCGTAGCTTCTTTGCTAATCTTTGCGCTCAATTTTCGAAAGTAATCAATCCTCAGGGTCAAGCGGGGTTGAGAAATTTCGCAACGGGGGTGGGGGGGTCACAGAAATTGTGGTCTAAAAATGAAGGATAGGGAGATCGCATAACCTTCGGACCAGAAATGAAATTTTCGTGAATATGCCGAATAATGTTATCCAGCCCACCCCCCCCCAATCGACTCATTGGCCGTGGGACAGATTTTAGCATTGGAGCAGGCTTTTCGCGGTAGCCTTCCAATCTTCTCAGAGTATCAATACCACAATTTCGCAGAATTTCTCTATGTTACGAGCAAATTTCAAGGATAGAATGGCTCACTTCACATGTATAACTGGTTTCAATATAGTTTGACTGTATAATAGTGAAATGTGTCACTGAAGAACTATAATGAGAATATTCTATTTAATTATGTTTTAGACATCAGTGAAGCATATATATGATCATGAATGTACTATTCTAGAACTATTTTTGGCGTAAAATCCGAATATCGTCTTCGCGGCTGCCTGAAACGGCTCTGAAAAAAGTTATACGCTTTTTTCAAAGCCTACTGGCAAGGTAAGGGTACCCCTTATGAATTTTTTGGATGTTTTGGAGAAAAGTCTCGGATTCGGCTCAAAACTTGTATGCAGGGGTAATCTAGGGTGCTGAACACGAATCTGAAGTCCGTTTGTCAAAATTCTGAAGTTCACTGTGGGTTACGGTAGGTACCATGCCCTTTAGGGGGCAAAACGTACCTCAATAATTCGAAAATCGACAAATGGACATTGAATTCGTGTTCACCGCCCCGAATAACCCCCGCTCACAAACTTTGAGTCAAATCTGAGACTTTGACCAAACTACCGTATACCCATCGTGATCTACCGTAGTCTCGCTAAAGTCGATAAACGGACGTCAGATTCGTGCTCAGCACTCCAAATAACCCCAGGAGACACAATTTGAGCCATATCTATCGTAGTACACCGGCAATCGTCAAAAGTCGCGATTTGCCATCAAATTTTTCTCTGCTGGGAAGCTTTGAACGATTTAAGTCGAAAACTTTGGAAAATCGGGAACTAATTCCCAGATTCGTGATCAGCGCCCCAAATAACACATCTGGGAGGATTTTGCGTCAAATCTGGAAGATTTCTTTGAGTGCTTTCAAAGCCCTCTAATTCGTATAATGAGTATAATGACCAAATGTGAGCGATGTGCCTTTTTTAAAATAATGGCACATGAAGCACAAAATTGGACTTTTATTCAACTTCACTACATCAATATTCCGCACCAAAACCAGATCCACATTTTAGTGATGTTCCTATATCTACCCTTTAAAATGAATGAATAAATAAAATCAGAGGAAATCTCCATAGCAAAGTCAGTCAGTCAGACTATATCGAAACCAGCCATACATGTGAGTTGAGCCTTTCTAGCCTTGAAATTTGCTCACATGATACAGAAATCTTGCGAAATTTTGATATTGATACTTTCTGAAGAGATTGGAAGGCTAGCGCGAAAAGCCTGCTCCAAGACGAAAATCTGTCCCATGGCCAATGAGTCGATTGGGGAGGGTGGGCTGGATAATATTATTCCAATATGTCCAGGAATCCTCGATGTTTTTGGTCACCAGAGGGAAGGATCGTAGCATTCCTCAAGTTTCAAACGCTTCAGTCCGACTACTGAACGAATTTTCGGCATCTGACAATTGTAGCAATCAAATATTAACTGCCCCGAAATCGCGTGTGTGAGGGATCGCGAAAATTTCGGAGGTGCTATGTGGGAAGGGGGGGGGGCACTGTTGTATCGCACTTGGCCACGCCCATTTTTCCGTGCCGCAATGACTCTCCTGATTTTGGCAGGGGAGGGAAACCCCGGGTGGGTGCCCAAATTTAGTGCGGCACAGTAAAATGGACGTGGCCAAGTCCATGGCGCCATAATGCCCCCCCTTTCCACATAGCACCATTTCGGATTGTGGAAAAAATTGACGGTCGGGTGGGATTTTTCAGATTTCGAGGGTGTCTCAAATTCGTGGGTTTACATACTAAATTATCCGTGAAGCACGAAAACTGCGTCTTTCTGCTACGGCTGTGGAAACCAGGGTGTGTGGGTGAATCTGCATCCAATCAACAAAGGTCGTCGGAGGTGAGTACTGAACTTGTCGGAATTCGTACTCATGACACGTCGTCGAACGCTAATCAATATTATCGATTTTCGCGCTTTTTGCACAAAATGCGGCGAGCAGTGGTGATTGCTGATGAGATTGGTTTTCTTGGTTGGGGAAATTCGCTCATCAGTCATTTTCGATAATTACCAAATAATAATATTGATTTTTTTGCCTGTTGCACAAAATGCCGCTATGATTTTTGATGGCTCTAATTCACTTGTTTGGGAAATTCTTCTCATCATGCAAGATCAAATATTAATGATCAATAACATCGAGTTCTCACATGTTGCACAGAATGCGGCAATCAGTGGTATTTTTTATGGTTTTGGGTCATAAGTTTTGAAAATTGTACTCATACGACAATGTCGTCTGGTAGATGTTTCATCATTCCAGAATAGAAATCGTTGAGCAAAATCAAAGTCAGAAAGGGAACCTTCGGGAAAATATGTGAAATTTCTGAAAATTTAGCTTCCTGGCAAAAGTAGCGATTCGGTAATGGTGAAAAAATTTCAAAAATATTTCGAAATTTCTTAAAAAGTGATTTGGCGTGAAAAAGCCTGGAAAAATAAAAAACAAGGAGCCTGGAACTGGTGAAATAACCAAAAATACGATTTGGTGCTTGATGATTTCACAAGCTTCTCCGTTCTCATCATCATCATCGTTAATCCCATAAAAACGAAGTCAAGCGCGCAACGGAAACATTAAGCCATTTTTTAAAGCTGTATTAAGGGAATCAGCATAGGTCAAGCTAGGTGAACTCCATTCGATATCGTGCTTGATTTTGTTTGATAAGTTCAACGGAGAAGCTTGTGAAATTTTGACCTCCTTAACAAATCATAGAAAACAGAATGAATGGAATGAATTCATAAAGAAAACTCACACATTGCTGGTTCTTGCGGCCATCTCGCCTGAAAAAAAGACATTTAAACAACTCGAAAAAAACAAAAAAACTGACAAAACAAAGGAGTGCGAATTTATTAAAAATAGAGGGAGGAAAACAGAAGAAATAAGAGGGAAGGGTCGGCAAAGAGGGGAAAACAGGGGAAAGGCATTCAATCAATGTCGTCGAAAAAAATTGGACAGGAGGCGTCGAAAACTTGCGCGGTCTGCGCCCATTGCGCTACATAAGACGCAATATTACACAACTCTGCTCTGAACTATCGTCAGTTACTGGATGAGGGATCACCGCAACGCTGATTGGCGGGAAAAATTGCGCGATCAATAGCCACTCTCCCTTCGCTTTCCCGCGCGCAATTTTTCCCGCCAAGCAGCGTCGCGGCGATCCCTCATCCAGTGATGGACGATACTTAAGTTGCTCCGTCGCCCTTTAAAAAAGTCAGACGTGTCTCCTCGATGGCCACGCTATCTCGTCCATCTCTAACCAGGGATTCAGTCAGAGCTGACTGAGTCCACTCAGTCAGCTATGACTGAGTTCTTGTTTGTGGCTGACTTTTTCTACTTAGCCAAGGTCACTATCCCTCATCGCACACATCTGAAATGTGTGCCACCTCGTCTGAGTTCTTTTCAGAACTTGGACTCACTCAGTTCCAATTGAATTTTTCGTCAGGTTTACTACGGGCCTTCATTGGAACCCTGTAAGAAAATCAATTGTTACGGTAATCAAACAGTTATCTTAAACAGTTATGCACTATCAATGAAAAAATATGTGTAGTTGCTTCTAAGACTTACTTCTATGAACGGGATGTCGCTAACGGTATAACAACTTCTTTCAGACTTTTTTCGGTCCAAGGAATGATCGATATAAAAGGTGTTCCATAATTATTTTATTGAAGTGTTTCTTTAACGCCACACTGGATTTTGAGAAGAACAACTTTGGGTGCCCTAACTCATACTAGTATTATGCATAAGAATCGCGAGGTCTGGAAATATCCGCCGTCTGTTTGAATACCGGCTAGATGTCGTCTCAGTAAGACGTCGCAACAGTCCCTAAGGTGGTCATCATTCAGTTCATCCCACGCTTCCTTGAATACAGCTTTCCAGTTGGCTGATTCTGTATAAAGATTACAAACAGACAGACACAGACCGCACCAAAAAGTCGAGTTGGTGTAGGTCCAAAGAGCAGGACCGCTATTCTTCGTGCGCTTTTGATCCAAAAAAGCTCATGTGCTTATCCATGGCCTGGAAAACCCATGACGCAGTGCGTGACTTCTGTGCATGAGCTTACTGTATTTTTGGTCTCACTTCATATTCTTGCCGGCGGACAGTAGACGGGTCTGCTCTAAATGGTGTGATCGAAGATCCTGTTTATTCCTGATGTGTTTCCAGATGTCTCCCAACCACATATTCCTGTCTATAGCACTGAAAGTCAAGAATTGCAGCTGAATCGGAAACCCACCCTCTACACAACCTTAATGATGAGAGCACTGACGCTTCCACGAACGTTTTCAGGGATTGGGTAAAGTCGACAAAGAGCACCCTGGATAAGTCTGAGCTGATTGACGATGTGTCTCCTCGTGTGCGCCAAATTTTGCGTTGCGATAGTTTGCGCTTCGGACTAGCCTTGACCGTGCTAACGTAAAAATCAATATCTGCAGAATAGTGATGAGGAATACAGAGCTGAGGCTCAGAAGGATTCGAAAAATTAGGACAGCAAGAAATTGTCCTTTAAAAACCATTATGAAACACAAGCCAATGAGCGCGGTAACATGATTGGAACACCCTGTACGTGAATCAATCCGCTACAGTCCCTGGATGCGGGTTACTGAGGCGCCCCTTCAAAAAATACACCATTGAAAGTAACCTCTGAGTCAGCCCTCCGCCTCCATAAAGCGCTATATTTCCATCGTTCTGTCATCTAACTACGTTTATTCGCACGTACAAGACTTTTTTTATAGATGCTGTGGCCTGCATTGCAACGGGACTTAACCACTTCCATTTTTAGACAGCCCAAGTTGATGGGGTTTTTTCTTCCTGGTGATTCCGAAGCGACCGTTACAATGTCATTTCTGAAGGAGGCATGTCCGAAGAGTTTGCTAGATCTAACCCCAAGGTCAGAGAAAGTTATAAAAATCCCCATCTTGTGGTTTTGAAGCCATGAGCGTTGGCGTTAAAAGCAGGGTAAAAAATATCAGTGCCTCCCTTTGTTCACTTTTTAGTCGGCCTGGTACATGGTCTACAGGGCGTGCTTTACACATGGTGACAAAATTCGTAACCGTGCCACAAATACGCATGTCACCCCTCGCTGATCCCCCTAAATGATCTGTTCTTTTTATCAAACCTCTCTCTCTCGAACTGCACAACGTTTCGGGGCATAAAATGGTTCTTGAAACAAATGGTGAGCGAAGGCCTGGAGGGTCCCCTATTTTAACAGATCTCGTCATTGAGTAGGCGTCGGTGATTGTTGTTCGTTCCCCCCACATGACCTTGAAGAACTGCTCCGATGGGGTAATTCTGGAGCAGAGGCTGTCTGCTGTAAAACATGTCATAGCTGAGATCTTTGGACCTTCCATTGAAAAAAACGCGGAGACAAGTTGCCGAAATCCTTTTTCGTCCAAGTCGGTGTTCAAGATAGCTGAATTCGTGTCACTTTTTCCGTTTACGCATCAAACTTGGAGCATGAGTGCCCCTGAAGGTTTTCTATCGATCTGTACACAATTTACCAACTTGTATCAAAAATAGATAACTTCGATCGATTATCGATTTCCTTCAAAATCAATGAGAAGTACAAAATTTGATGAAGAATATTCTTCCACATTTGTCCACGAGAATAACGGCCTGTATGTCTTCAGGGAATGCAAAAAATAACAAAAATATGAGTGCGCTGGATTTGACAGAGCCCACGTATAGAATTCAGCAGCTTGCCCTCACTTTCTTTTAGTGGAGGGTATCAAGACTTCAGCTATGAGAATACGTCAAACACCTTCTGCTTAAGAGTGACCCTCTTAGAGCAGCTCTCTAGGGCCGCATACGGGAGTTAGGAAAGATCATCAAAGATGACTACGAGTCAACATATCTCTTACAAATTGAGTACTCCTAAGGCGTTTGCCCACCATTGATTTCAAAAACTATTTCTCGCTGCGAATTTTGTACTCTTCGAAAGAGAGGTTCACTGTGAAGAAAAAACCATAGAAGCCGATTAGGCACGGGCACGCACATATGTTGAAGGAATGAGATTTGGAACCTCGTCACCATATCTAAAGCGCACCCTGTAATGGTTGGCAATACAATCCGGCAGTAACTGTAGCATCTCCTGGGGTGGCCAGCGCAAACGTGATTGTAACGCGACGTCTAGGGTTCATTCGCGGCCCGACGCGACGTTGTAATTAGCCTACGTATCGATCAAGCGACGTGGAGTCGCGTCGTCGCTAGGTGTTTACAGTGAAGAGGCGCGATGCATCGGATTTGACGCGCAAATGATGATCGCTACGCGTCGGTCGCGTCGCGTTGCATTGCAACGCGAAGCGATGGTAGCGAAGCGAATGTCATAATTTTTCTTGACTGATCAAAGACTCAAGGGGCGTACAGATGTTTCTAGAGCCTTTTCGCTCTTATGTCTTCCATTCTTTTTCTCCGATAAGTTTTCTACGTCTGTTTTTCAGTGATTTAAGGCTGTGTCTGGCAGAAATCGATTTTAGTGAAGCTTCAAAAGTTTCCATTTTTTGAGGCTTTTCATGGTGTTCAAACGAAATTCAGTCTTATTTCACCTGTAAATATCCTATTCTGTGCATTCGAATCTGAAAAAAATTCACCGCGCGTTCATGTGCCCTCATTCCTCTATTTTTTCTTGTTGATTTCTATTCTTATTATTTCTGCTTTTTCAGGTAGTTTACCTTCATTCTCGACAGCCTAGGTGGTGATTCAATATGCGGAAAATCTTTTGTGTCTTAGGAGAATTCGTTTTTTAGTTAATTCATTGTTTCACTTTGCGGCATTCGAAGAAATGTTTTTGCTTCAATCATCTATACTTACAGCTGGCTCAACGATACTTCGTATTTCGATCAGCGCTTTCTGGCAAGGGAAGCTTTCGACTCAGGCAAAGATTGAACTGATTGTTTTCTTGCTCATTCTCCAGTACATACAATACGTCTTGTAAAAACGGGGAGCATTTGCCAAACTTGGCAAAAAAGCGTCCGATGCATGTAACCATTTTGAACGAAGACGTTTTTGGATTCTGAAAACGCCATATCATTCACAGCTGAAATTCCTACATAATAATATGCATTCTGAATCGAAGTTCCCAAAAATCGCTTTGTTTTCAAGTAAAATTGTTTTTGCGGTCGTTTCACAAAAACGTCGCGCGCGGCAAGTGCGGCGAAACTTCGAGTGGTAATTGTACAAGTAATAGAAGAGAAATCTTTATGTTTACTTTGTAAATTAGATGGAGGTTGGGGCTACCTCGAGATCTGTTCTAATTGAATTTCCGAAATCCTCCATTTATTGGTACGGGGCTTTCGCAACAAAAGTATAACTTTTCAGGAAGCTCCCGAGCGTGTTCAATGAAGGATTTCGAAATACAATCTGCACAGATCTTGAGTTGGCCCCACTTTCATCTAAATGACGAAGAAAACATAGAGATTGCTCTTCTATTACTTGTACAATTACTACCTGAAGCTTCGCCGCATTTTGCCGCGCGCGACTTTTTTGTGAAACGGCCGCAAAAACAATCTTACTCGAAAACAAAGCGATTTTAGCGAACTTCGGCCCACAACGCTCATTATTATGTAGGAATTTGAGCTGTGAATATGATGGCGCTTTCAGAATTCAAAAAGGTCTCCGTTCAAAAAAGTTACATGCACCGGACGCTTTTTTGCCAAGTTTGGCAAATGCTCCCCGTTTTTACAAAACTTAGCGCGAATATTGAAGTCTTGGTGTTCCAGTGATTCATTAGATTTCCACAATAATTTGATGAGTCAAACCTATAGGATTTTATAAGGAGTAGTCGACTAGTATTCCGTGACCACCACTGCTTCGGCTTCTCTCTTTTCCATTATTGGATCAGAGACTTAGCGCGACAAGTGACACATAGCGACCGCGCAAACGACGCAAGGCGCTATACTTAACCAATATGGATCTGACCATTTGATAGAGGCTGATGCTGCAACACAACACACTAGTGCCGTCTCCATCAGCATTCAGCAGCGCTGATCAGAGGCGTTGAAAAAGTTTGTACTTTCACGACCTGAATACACTTTCAATATTGACAAAAATTCAATAACACAGTAAATCTTCTTCGCCATAGCGCGTCATGGATTGTATAACCTTAAGAAGCAGCTGGACGCGTTTCGATGATAATCGGTCCCGACACGCAGAACGATGAGTTGTGTTGAATACTTCATCTTACAGGTGTTTCGGGTCTCCATACTCGCCTGCTTGCTTCGACATGCCAAGTGACGTAATGCGCACAACCGGAGTTGTTTTTGTTTAATGCTGATGTCAAAGATTGTTCCGCGGTGCCCGTCGCGGGATATGAAACTCCTGTGTTGAGCAGCGTCAACTGACGTGAGGGGGGACAGAGCCCTCCCCATCCCTTCCCTCCCCCGCCGATGGGCTCTGCTTTACGATTGGTGCATCGCGCGTGAACAGTTTCACCAGCGGATTTTTCAGATCTCTGGTCAACTCACTTTAAATGACATATTTTCTCAGCAACTCTTTTATTGGAGATGAAACTGAATTAGCCAACATCTCCTAGGTATCAAATACAAAAATGCAACTATAAATCTATTCCTAACGAGTCGTTAAAACGATGACATCTACAGCGGAACTACGATAATTACATCGAGGTAACAGTTTCCGAAATTCTGATGAAAATAGGATAACAATAAGGCCGAATAGGATAGGTGTGAGCTGGATAGTCATTCGATTAATGTAGACAGCAACAAAGGGGTCGATTTCACGCATTCACCAGTTGAGAGATCTAGAGCAACAAGCGTTGCTAAGGGTATCTGAAAGGAATGAAATTCGTTGCATAATTTTTTACCCTGATGCTGCTTCGAAAATCCTAGAGAATACACTATGAATCAAATAAAGCATTTAGGTTATTGTCAAACATCCTCGATTTTCGAATACTTCACGATTCCGCTGCTATATTGAATATCCGAGGAGAAATCACTCGGTGCTCCAAAATAACGGTCAATCGTCAAACAGTCGTTGTATGAACATGGAAAAAGGGCGTCAGTCATTGCACGTCTTGTGGTATCCAGTGCCTCTGTGGCCTTCACAAGTTTTCTTTTGCGAATGTTTCGTGTCTTCCAACTCATTCCTGAATATACCGTGCCACTACGTTCTTGAGGCGACCGTTATCTAACACTTCTAGGATGCAACTTGATTTCACTTCGCCAATGACATATAGCCTAGGTCGCTCATTTTAAGCCGGTCGAATCAAGGCTTATCGGGCTTATCATGTCAAAATGATCTCCTTATCACTGTTCTATTTTGCCATCACCAACCGCTCCGCCGCTTACTTCGCCGAGGCTCATCCTAGAAACCTAAGCTACACATATAAGCGACAGTGATTAAATGACTCTGCATTCAAAAAAAAAGAAAACCATAGCCGACCAAGAATTTTGTTTCGGCCCATCAGATGTAGTTGTATGATAGGCCGCACTCCCTTTCGCTCGCCACGTTGGTAAGGCGCGTGAAACGAAGACACCAAATTATTCTCCAGTGAGCCGTCGTGATCTTCCGTGGTCTCTCCTGGGGGGTCTACAGCCTTAGGTAGCTCCGTCCATTAGCCACGTACGTGAAGCACTTTCATCCACCACGGTCGACGTTCGATCAATGATTACACCGCGGAGTCCCGTCAAGCGTGGCTCAGGCAAGCTCGAGAACAACCTGGATAGAGCAACCGACGACCTAGGATGGCTCATAGGCAAGGTAGAGAGGACTACGTCGGACTATTAGAAAACTATGACGGAATCCTTTTATACGGCACAAAATTGAAAAGGTTTCTGAAGTAGGCTGCCTGTCTCCAACTTTTGGCGCTCTGTGGTATCTCATTTACTCCGTATGTGATGCTCCCAGCAAGCTCGACCAAGGCGTAGGTAGCGTAGGAATCTATGGCACATTCTGCTCGCTGAGAACTTGTAGATGAGCCCTTAACGTAGGAAGAATGGTTTTTTCCAGTCTATGGGCCGGTGTCACTTCCGATCTGTTCCGATTTTGCAATTTTTCAACGATTAGATTTCTCTGATTGTGGTCCAATATTGCTGAAGCAAGTTGATTGAATCAACCATAAAATCAATGGAAATTTACCGAAATGAATCAAATGTCAATTTCTTTTAGAAATCGCCGCAGAGAGTCAGCCACCAGTCACAGCTGTGTGCGTAATATGGCAGACTGTATCAGTGGCAGTAGTAGAATTAACGAGTTCTGATCTTGCTGTCACGAATAGTACAGTGCGCTCAGAAATGATAGGCTCACCCTTGAAAACCGAGGTTTTCAAAACGCTTCACAGTTTGGCGATCCATACTATTCACTATTGAATTCAGCAGTGCAAAAAACTGGCGCATACTCAATCTTAGAAATACTCCACGATTTTGAAGCATTTTAAGATAAATTTTCGGATTTTTCACCGTTCAGAAATGAAGGGCTCACCCTGTAAAAAATTCAAATTTATTACTTCGAAAAATTTCCCGTTAAAAGTCCACTACATATCATTGACGTTGGTACAACGTACATCGTTTTTGCTAGTATGGGACGTGGTACCGCTCTTACTACTTCTGAGCAAGTCCAGATTCGTCTCCTCGCCTCTGTTGGACTGAGTCAGCGAAGAATAGCGGCCCAAATCGGACGTTCCCAAACACAGGGTTGGGCAGTTTCTTAGAGATTCGGCTTTTTATGGAAAGGCGAAGTCTACCGGACGCCCTAAGAAGGTCAACAGTCAGGATGCCCGAAGAATCAGTCGCCTATGTTTCAACAGCACGCTGTCGCTGAATCAAGTCGGGTCTGAATTATCGCTTGATGTTTCGGAAACAACTGTCTGGAACACCTTGAACGGCAATAAAAACATCGTCCGCCAAGTTATGAAGAAGGCCCCGTCGATGTCCGCCAACCATAAAGAAGCTTGACTGGACTTTGCAAGAAATAACATGGCAACCAACTGGGAAAAGGTAAGGCTGTCTCCCATAAGCCAAGAAAACTTGAAAAATGGGATTAAAAATGTTCAGGTTATTTTCTCCGACGAAAAAAAAATAATCTTGATGGAGCTCGGTACTGCTGGAGGGATCTCCGCAAGGATCTGTTGATCTTTAGCAGGAGGAATTCTGGTGGCGGCTCGCTGATGTGTTGTTTAGCACTTTGCAGCGAAGGTATTTTGGGGATGGCCCTCACTTCCTGTCGGATGAACTCGGAGGAATACCAGGACACACTGAAGACACATATACTGCCTTTATTTTCTGGAATACGACGTCAGCGCTTCACTTTCCAGCAGGATAACGCTGCAGTACATGTGTCGAGGTCTGCAAAATCCTGGTTGGAGCAGCAGCAAATTCAGGTGATGGAATGGACTGCGTGCAGCCCTGATTGCAACTTCATAGACAACATCTGGGGCATAATTGTGCGCCAGGTATATGCGAACAACAAGCAGTATGGCACTGTAGATGAGCTTAAAGCTGCTGTTCTCGAAGCCTGGACCAACCTTGATAAGAAAGCCATCTAATTTTATACTTTCTATGCCTATGAGAATTTTTGAGGTCATTGGTAATGGTGGTGGACCTAAATCATACTAGATTTTATTGTTTGTTCACCTTTCATTCAATAAATATTTGTTTTCGCAGGGTGACTATTTCTGAACGGTGAAAAAAACCGGAAATTCACCTCAAAATTGCTCAAAATCGTGGAGTATTCGAAAGATTGAGTAAGCACAGTTTCTTTGCGCTGCTGAATTCAATGGTAGACACTATGGGTCGCCAAACTGTGAAGCGTTTTGAAAACATTGATTTTCAAGGGTGAGCCTATCATTTCTGAACGCACTGTAGTATGACAAGCACAAGTAGCTATATGACAAAAGATCGATAAACAGACGTGACCATGAAACGACCGCATGTCCACACTGCGCACCCACGCCATGAACTCGTTTTGCTTTTCTTACAAGAATTGAATTCTTCTGGATCGCTGCTCGGATAGCAGGTATGCAGATATTAAGCCCCTCATATTTTACAATGAACATTTACAACAAAAATTCAGTTTAATAACCCACTGGATTGATTGGCCGCGGAGAGCAGCGGTCCGCTATGGGAATTCGCCTTGGAGCGCTCGGTCTCTTAGGTGGTTAATCGCGACCTTATTTGTAACAGGACAACTGATAACTGGCCGACGCAATGCGTGTAAATTGAAGAAGCAGGCCAACGCGACAGCGAAGAAGTCGCATCACGATGAGCGGTACGAGAATCAGGATATGGATGATGGCGATCAGATTGTGAACAGAATTGTGAAACCTCCTCAGGTAAAACTAGTTGCCGAGAATCGGACGAATAGTTGTCCTGCAGGCGTACGAATGCACGACAGCTTTCGCAGACTCTGGAGAGTTCTGGACAATTTTTCGCCTTATTCTCGACGACTTCTCGACCAGATCCCTACAAGTTCTTGCCCGATTCTCGACAGCTGACATTCAGTTATACACACTCTGGCAAATCGGGGGACTCTCCCGCCGAAATTTCGAGAGCGGATCTGCCGCATAACACCCAGCGGGAGAGTCACTAAAAAAAGTGGGCTTTGCTCGGTTCAAGAGTCCCGCTGCGCGAATCGGGGAACTCTGCCGGAAAAATTTCGAGAACGGGTCTGCCGCATAGCACACAGCGGGAGAGTCACTAGAATGAGCGCGTGAAATTAAACGCTCTTAATGCAATGCGCTCGGAAACACGGAGCTTCACGGCACGGAATCCTTCGAATCTTTTATTTTCTTTGTGTTGGTGTTCACGCTTTTGCTGTTTTTGTTTATGTGAACTTGCTCTTGATGTCGGTAGTGTCTTCGTGTGTTCCTGCTGCACTCCTGCTCCCGTACGCTGCTTTTTGTGAATTGCAATGTTATCATCCCCGCTGTTCTGCTGACAAGGAAGCTACTATTACCCAAAGTGGCTACATCAAATCAAATGTATTTTTTAGAACTAGTTTTGAATGTAGAGCCGGGATAAGCCCTTCGCAGCTGCCTAGAATTACTCTGAAATTACTCTATAGGCATTTTCCTCCTGATTTCCGTACCTATTGTGCCCTAGAAAACGCGCGGAAATTTTTCTCAAATCTGAAAACGGACCTCATAATCGTGTTCAGCGCCCAAGGCAACCCCCTCCACCCCTGGGCAAAGTCTGGATGAAAGCACATTCTCGGACCTTGGCACAGAGTGATAGCGTTTTCTTGTACTTGTGCTTGTCATACTTGTACTGATTCTCAGTTGAGCGTTTACTAATATCCATTGGGGGTTAAGAAAGCGTTGAAGAAAATATTATAGACTGGGGATTTTCGGGTCAGCGTTCGCTCAGATTACGAATAGCGAATTCGATGTCAATTTCTAAATTTTCGAAATATTAAAGTAGGTTCGGGCCCCTAAATGGCGTGGTACCCACAGTAATTTACAGTAAACCTCGAAATTTCGGCAATAGGACCCCAGATTTACGTTTAGCATCCTAGATCACCCCTACACACACGTTCTGAGCAAAATCCGATTTTTTTTCAGAATCCCCTAAAAATTGGCTGATGGAATGGAATTTTTCATAGCTCGAAAAAAAGAAGAACTTGCTGGTGCGTCAATCTCAAGGTGACATATTCTATCTAACGTAGAGAATGCTAGTGTTTCCGAGCTTTCTAATTACAGTTGCTGTTCTCCAAAAGGACCTGATGCTGAGCTGATAGAACTTGTACTCGACAAGGCCGGCAAATTATATCGATGAAGACGAGCTGTCCTAGAATTCACAAAAGATAAAGTTAGTTTTACCTTAATGGATCCTTTCTTTTTCTATCATATTACGATTGAAAACCTTCCCAAGTTTAGGCTAGCCATTTGCGGGTTTGAGTTCCGAGTTAATGATCGGCATTTTCGACGCTGTGAAACTTGTGCTGGCGTTTTTGTGCAACTGGTTCTCTTATCTCCTCACCTATTAAGTGAGCTTTTTTCTCTCAATTGCATTTGCAAATTCCAAAGATTTTTTCACATTCAGGCATCGTTGGGAGCGGAGAGGCACCGTAGATGAAGATAACAAGTTGCTGGAGGGATAGAAAACGGATGATCTTACCAGTGAGGAAATAAATGGTTCAACACTCACACCCCCTCGACTTCAAGCCAAAGAATTTTCATTGTAACTTCCGTTCATATTCCCAGATTCATTCTCAATCTTTCTATATCAGAGTTGTACTTTTCTCTCATTGCTACCTTGTGGGTAGGCCATAACCAATTGACTACCATGCATGAGACCAACTGACACCATATTTTTCAAAGTGGAGTGGGAAATTTGAGGGCGTTTTGAGAACAATAAATAGACCTAACAAAAGAAATAGAACAAAAAATAAATATAAAATACCCGCGCTAAGTTTTGTGAAAACGGGGAGCATCTGGCAAACTTGGAGAAAAGCGTCCGCTGCATGTAAATTTTCTTAAATGAAGACTTTTTCGAAGTCTGAAAAGCTGTCATCTCAGTTTTTCAAAAACGTCGCGTGCGACGAAGTGTAGCGAAACTCTGAGCAGTATTTATACAAGCAATGGAAGAGCAATCTGTATGCTTTCTTCATAACTGAAGTCCAGGTGAGAGAATCTCAAAGTTTTTGTTGGTTGAATTTTCGAAATCATTCATTTGAGAGTCCGAGGTTTTCGCAACAAAACTCAGGCTTTTCAGGTAGTTTTCAAGCGTGTTTGATGAAGGACTTCGAAAATTCAACCAACATAAACTTTGAGATTCTTTCACTTGCACCTAATTTATGAAGAAGCATACAGATTGCTCTTCCGTTACTTGTACAAATACTGCTAAAATTTTCCCCGCACTTCGCCGCGCGCGACGTCTTTGAAAAACGATTGCAAGAACTATTTCTTTGAAAAACAAAGCGAATTTAGGGAACTCCGGCGTACAAGCCACATAATTAGGTAGCAATTTGATCTGTGAAAATAACAGCTTTTTCAGAACTCGAAAAAGCCTTCATTAAAAAAAGTTACATGCAGCGGACGCTTTTTTCCAAGTTTGCCAGATACTCCCCGTTTTTACAAAACTTAGCACGGGTATTGTACCACTCGGTTCAATCCGCACGCTGCATTTGACTGTACTCGAGATTTTATTCTATGGTTCTGTGGGTGTTCTCTTGATGCTTATAGTTGTTTTGAATTGCTATTCATTATGAGCTCTTTTTACCTCAGTATAGAAAGGTATTTTTCAATAGGTTTTATTCCAATTGGATTTCCCTCTAACGCAGTTCGTTTCACAATCGCACACCACCCACTGACCATAGCTTCTGAAAAGACTCAAAGTTCATTCACAGTGTCTTAGAATTTTTTACAGTTGTTTGGCTTGGAACATGCTGCCCGGCTTCACAGATATTCTTCGAATTTGAAGCGATGAGTTAACCAGTACACTTCACATTGCATTTTTATAGGGGTTGCCAGTGTTTTCTGTTCGAAGTAAAGGCCATTTGTGATTTAAACCGGCCTTTTTTTTATTTGTTGTCTATTTTTGTAATGATTTAATCATAATAAATGCGATTAAGGATATCATTTGTGCTGTTGAATGCTAAAATTGCTTTTAGTTGGCCGCGCTACATTCACACGGCCAAATGAAGGCTTTTCTGGCGATCTCCACGGTTTTCTAGACGGTATAGGCTCCTTACGAAGCCTTGAAATCGTCATGTTTCTTAGAATGGACGAACATAGGGCTTTTTAAGGAGCATATATAGTCTAGAAACCGTGTGAATCGCTTTTGTATTGATCATTTGAGTGGAGGTCACCAGGGACGGTAATTGCGGGTCACCCGCGAGGTCAATGACGTCATCTTTCAGCTGCTCGATGGGAGTCTCCCGCTATGTTTTTAGCTTGTGTTCCGACCGCGATTGTGACGTCATCACTGGCGTCACGATGCTGCACTCCCGCTGCCCCTTGTCGTATGGCTCCGCGTAAGTCTGTGCTCCTTCTCTCCTATCGAGAGTCCTACGCGGAGTGTCCCCCGATCAGGGTTCGGCACGAGGTGTGGACAAGGCTAAATTTTCTCAGACCCCCTCCCAGAAGCGTTAATAGGTCAAATCTTTGGCGATTTTCTCGGACCTCCTCCCAGGAAATTTAATTGTCTGTTTTTGTAGTAAAATTAAAACAAAAAGAACAATTTTTTCTGAAAGATGTTTAATTTGAAGAAGAACAACCATTTCAAAAAAAAACAAGACATTGACATTGTTAAAGATCACGAACGAGGTTTTTCTTGACGGATTACATGAAGTTGCCTGCGTTTTGAAAATCTTTGCTAAAGTAAGGGTTTCGATCATAGTGAAGGCTCTCCTAATGTTGAATGTAAGACGCATAGGTTTGAACGTGTTTCCAGAAATTGTGAATGATTCCGGGTAGGAAACTAAGGTATAAATGTGGTGGAAAAGAAGCGTGGAGAAGATGAAGGGATTGGCTAAGTTCAAGAATACGGGATGTCTCAAAGATATAAATGTGTTTTCAAATTAATATGAGTTCGTAAATTCATTTCGCAAGTCCAAGAAGAACATGTCACTTGAGATGTATGGACTTCTGGTTCGAAGGAGTCATCCGATCTGGTTACGTTGCGAATTTTGTCCCCCGGAACCTACTCATACACGAAACACACGACACGGGTTCGATCCCGCATGGTGCTTAGCTTTTGGAAAACATTGGACCTCACATTTTTTTGCAAAGTAAGGGTCACGAAAATAAGATATTCGAGTCGAGAGTGGTAGATTTACCCTATATACAAATTTTCAGCCTCTAAGAGGGACGCTGAAAGGCACTTCTTTGTGTGGCCCACACCTGTCGCAGGTGCGATCGCGCTGGAAGTCTACATTTTTGCAAGGTTTGAGTCAGTAGAATACGATGATCGAGTCCAGCGTGGTCGATTTATCCCATATACTCACTTTCACCATCCAACATAGATGCTGAACATCGCTACAGTACAAGGCCTCACACTTTTCTCAGGTGTGGTCCCGCTGAAAAGGGGCATTTTCAAAATTCTGGTGTCATGAGAGTAAGATATTTGAGTGCATCGTGGTTGATTTATGCTGTATACTCACTTTCACCGTCCAACATAGATGCTAAACACCGTTACAGTATAAGGCCTCACACTTTTCTCAGGTGTGGTACCGCCGGAAGACGTCAATTTCGAAATTTAGGTGTGACGAGCGTAGGATATTTGAGTCCAGCGTGGTCGATTTACCGTTTATACAATCTTTTACCGTCTCAGTGTAACGCCGAAGAGCGCTACATAGGAAGCGGGACAAGGTAAAGAAGCGTAAAAAAACGTCAAAGTCCACAAACCTGGAATAGGGTTTTAAAACACCTGTAACTTAACTTCCAAAAGAGTTACCCCGGGTTTGAGCAAAACTAAGAAACTAGGTTTGTAACCCTACCGAATGAAACTTTACTCGCTCCCAGAGGACGTCTTACAAAAAAAATCACTAGGTGTGGACATTTAATGTTTTGAGCATAAATGTCCACACCTAAATGCACTGGCTAGGTGTGGACATTTGTGCTGAAAACATCCAATGTCCACACCAAGTGAAATTTTTTGTAAGGCATCCTCTGGGATCGGTTAAAGGCAGTGTTCACGATGATCTTCGATTTTGAGATAAATAGCTAAATCGATTGTTTGGTCCCCGGTTAGAACATAAATGACGAAGGAATCGAGAAAAACGCACCAGAAGGTCACGAAATCCTTTACTCTCACCCCACCTCTTGACTCTCACAGGAACTGTTCGTTGTGACAACGAAATCGTTTTTGGGCACGTCCTTTACAGTTATTTGCTTTCTGTTGCTCCGTTGTCTTCTTCGGACCCTACCTAGTACTATTTTGCCTGGATTATTCTTCCATTTTCGACTGATCCCATTTTTCACCGGTGACAACCACCATGAGCATGTTCATACAACTGGACAACTAGTCCAGGCCAGAGATTAATGTCACTGAAATATGACGTTTTAGCGCGTTTCTCGCCGTTTCTTCGTTATTTCTGTAACACTCGGTGGCCAACGCTTTGTTTTGAGTGGAAAACTCGGGAACGAAAATTATCGTGAACACTGCCTTTAAGGTTTCATTTGGTAGGGTTACAAGCCTAGTTTCTTAGTTTTGCTCAAACCCGGGATAGCTCATTTGCAACTTGAGTTACAGCTGTTTTAAAACCCTATTTCAGGTTTGAGGACTTCGTTTTTTTGTTTTTTTTTTACCTTGTTCCGCTTCCTATGTAGCGCTCTTCGGCGTTACGCTGAGGCGGTTAAAGATTGCACGCAGGGTAAATCGACCACGCTGGACTCAAATATCCTACTCTCGTCACACCTAAATTTCAAGATTCACGTCTTCCGGCAGAACCACACCTGAGAAAAGTGTGAGGCCTTATACTGTAGCGGTGTTCAGCATCTATGTTGGATGGTGAAAGTGAGTATATGAGATAAATCGACCACGCTGGCCTCGATCATCGTATTCTGCTGACTCAGGCCTTGCAAAAATGTAGAATTCCAGCGCGATCGCACCTGCGACAGGTGTGGCCACACAAGGAAAGGCCTTTCAGAGTCCATCTTAGAGACTGGAAATTTGTATTTAGGGTAAATCTACCTTTCTCAACTCGAATATCTTATTTTCGTGACCCTTACTTTGCAAAAAAATGTGAGGTCTAACGTCTTGCAAAAATTAAGCACTTTGCGGAATTGAACCCGTGTCGTGTGTTTGGTGTATGAGTGGGTTTCGGAGAATGAAATTCGAAACGTAACCAGATTAGATGACGCTCTTTTCAACTAGCGAGTGTTTTTGCCATGTCTGGTAAGAATAATGTTGCAGTACCTATTTTCGTATCCAACCACTTATTAAAGCGTGTTTTCCATACATTTAAAGTGACCTGTTCTTTTCTGATAACATATTTATTTCTTTAGTACATCTCATCGTCTTCGCCTTTGCCAATAACTTTATTCATCGCGTCCTCTCATTTCTTCCGCCCATTCCGTAGCTGCCAATCTGTTCTTATTTGCAATTCAGTACAAAACTATCCAGGATACACGACCAGAACCTATGTGCCTTATATTCAATCGTAGGAGAACCTTTACTATAGTTTCAACATTGACGTTAATTTAATTACTACAAGGCTTCATGTTTATTGGACGGTATTACCGAATCATTCTCAAAAAATTTTTCTAGACAGTGTACCTACTACCCACGGTCAGAATGGCTCATGTGGTCTCCCGGTGAAGCTCAGACCCCCTCCCTCCACCATTGCGCAGCTCGGACCCCCCGGTGTGGATATCCACAACCCGCGCCAAACCCTGCCCCCGATTTGCCAAAGCATGTAAAACTGTACTCATAGTATCCGTTTTCATTTTAGTCTGACGCATGGACCAGGCGGCTGGCCTTGCGGGGTTTGGCGGTCTCAATGGAGAATGGGGTTTCGATTCGCGCGATATGATCTACGGTCGCAGCCACGTCCCTTCATCACACTAGAATGATTGCGCGAACTCTTCCAAGAATTGGGACTCCTGCCTAGCCCCTGATATACAACGCTTGGTGAAGCCCTTGGGTAAAACACTGTCTTCACACCGTCCTGATGGCCGAATTTCCCACTTCGCTTGTTTCATGATGCGCGGCAGGGTCAAACAGAGCATCGTATATGCTGTGGATCCACAAAATCGTTCTACTTGGACCGCTATTGGCCTTGCCCAGCACCAGTGGCTCAACAACAGCATCAAAAGGGACTTCATAGAAATTCAAAGACACCTATCCCGGCGATTGTTAAGCAATCCATCTCGTATAGAATACTGCGCAATACTGAACAATCAAGATTAGTATACTACACACAATGCTTCACAACTATTGCAAGGTTCAGATTTTGAAAATTATTCGGATTTGATCGTATGAAAGGTCCTAATTCCCAACGTCATTTTGAAATTTATAGAGCAACTTCGTGAATAATATTTAGAATCCGATTGTTCTAACTGCAGATCATCGAGAAAAATTCAGTACTTGGAAGTGTTAAAATTTTCAGAATTTCTTAAATTGAAACTTCCATTTTCTGGTATACCACATAATTCAAAATTAGAAAACATGAAAATTCACATACAGTGCGTTGCAAAATTATACGACATACCCCAATTTCAGCGGTTTCAAAGTTCGCGTGATCGGAGGAAGAAAACGGTAAACGCCAATCGATGCAGCACCTTCGAAAAAACCTGGGTACGAATATTTATGAAAGTAAAGCAACTAGCAGGAAACTGGCAACGGAAAGTGCCAAAAATTACCGTTGCAAAATTATACGACATGGCTGACGTTCTCGCAGAAATTTCGATTCTAAACCCTCTGTATCAATACGTTCAAGGCAAAAACCGTCAGAAACATCAGGTTGATAGTCTTCAGAATTGCCTTGACGCTGAACCACTTTGAGAACTCTGTTTCACATGTTTCCACCTAGCTTTTTGTAAACGCCCCTTTCAATATGCGCCCATTCGCTTATAACGGCTATTTCAAGCTGAGCCACACACTCGTATTGTCCTCTATGGATGTATATTAAATGCACGAGATCACCTAACACGTTTTTCAGCGTGTTCAGGTCCTGCAAACCGGCCGGCCATTTTAGTAAATGGGCAGGATCGCCCTGAAACCAAGCCTGCGCCGTCCTACTGTCGAGAAGTGAAGGCGGATACGGACTGGATAGATCTAGGAATGATTTTTTGACACATTCTGATAATCCGTGATCTTCATAGGTAATGTCTCAAAAACCTGGTCCACCACCTGAATCCGTGTCAACAAATTATTCTTTCTCCCCCAAAGTTCCTACTTGAGGATAGTTCGGGTCTGTAGGTGGATCCTTCGCAATCTTTTTTTATGGGTCGAAAACAAGTTCAGTCCGAACAAGCCTGATATATTTCAGCCTATTTATTTATTTTTCTAAGTATTCTAAGCATTTGAGAGGTATGCAAAAAGACCCATACTTATCCTCGTGTACGAGCTCTGGAGGAGAATTTATGTGGAAAGAATAAGGTGTCGACACGGGATCAGGTGGTGGACCAGGTTTCTTAGACATGACTCATGAACCTCACAGATTATCAGACTGTGTCATAAAATCATTTCCAGTTCTTTCCAGTTCGCAGGATCGCCCTGAAAAACGTGTGGGGTGATCTCGGGCGTTCAACCTACATCCAGAGCGAACAATAGGAGCGTGTGGCTCGGCTTAAAATAGCCGTTATAAGCGAATGGGCGCAGACTGAAAGGGGGGTTCACGAAAAGCTGGGTGGAAACATGTGAAACAGACATTTCGAAGTCGTTCAGGGTCAAGGCAATTCTGAAGACTACATATTAACGTGATGTTTCTGATGATTTTTACCATGAACGAAACGATACAGAGGGTCTAGAATCGAAATTTCTGCGAGAACGTCAGCTATGTCGTATAATTTTGCAACGGTCATTTTTGACCATGTCCGTTGCCAGTTTCCTTCTAGTTGCACTATTTTATGAAGATTCGTACCCAGGGGTTTTTGAGGATGCTGCACCGATTGGCGTTCACCGTTTTTCTCCTCAAATCACCCGAACTTCGGAACTGCGCGAATTGGGGTATGTCGTGTAATTTTGCAACGCACTGTACTATCCGTAGTAATTACTATGCCTGACAGAAGCAGAACGTTTTTGATCGAGGTTTTTTGAAGCGATTGATACTATTCGTGAGCAGCATAATTTTTCTATGTTAGAAAGAAGTTTCTTATTAAAATACTGTTGAAATCGGTGTCCATCTGCGAACCAAAGAAACATAGACGAACCATAATCTTGACATTCCTTATCCGTTTTCCTGTGCAGTAGCCTTCAAAAAACGGACTACGAATTAGCTATTTGTGATGGACTTCTCCAATCGGCTCCCATTTTTTATCCGGATATCCGGTTTAAGTGTTCGAATATTTCATAGATGAAAAATTTGAACTGTTCTCTGAATAAACCCACGTATTGATCCGAATTTTGCGAATATTCGAATATTTGCGAATACTAGGTAAAGTTTGGATTTTCAGAGTTGCATATCTCGGTCGGTACTGAAGTAGATTTATTCGAATGAATAATATTAATTTGAAACGTAATTTTTATTAATGTTGGGACTTTTTGAATAATATTTTAACTCTGAGTGTCCCAACTACAGATCATCGAAAAAAGATCAGTACATGGGAGCTCGAGAACTTCTGAAATTCAGTAACTTGAGAATCCCATGTTCGGCATGCCCGATATTTTCAGAATATGCAAATTCGAAAAATTGAGTCTGATAGTCAAGAACTCGGTGAGATAAGTTTTAATTTTTAAACAACAAGAAGAATGGAATGAAACACGAAAAACGGCAGAGGACCCACAAGAAAAGAACAGAACAAAAACAGTAGTCTCGACGTTCGAAGAATGTGACGTAAAGAGGGTTTTGGAGTTACCTCCCTGAATTCTCGACACGTTGGAGATTATTCTCGATTTCAGGTGAAGTTGTCCGGGAATCTCTGAAACCTTGTCGAGCACTCGATCCGCCGAATTCTCGGCAACTTCCTCCCAAATTCTAGACGAATCGGACGGAGTTCTCGATAAATAATCCATATTACAAAATTTCGACAGCTTCTCCCCCTTTTTTGAACAACTTTTCGATTCGCGACCGAATCCCGACAACTTTTCGTCCAATTCTAGACAACCAGTTTTACCTGAGTTGAAAGCGTGGAACTGGAGAATATCGATATTTTGTTTTTCCTTGCAGCCGTTTTAAATGTTGTCGGCCGTAGTCGGTTACCCACTGCATCATAGGATAAGAAGGGCACGGAATCACAGACGGTTTGCTGGCGATTCTGTGTGTCCCACAACAGACGCCTTCCACTCTTATGTATTGAACTTACCACAAATATTTGTTTTAAGAACGCAACGTAAAATGTTGCTCAACAATTGTTGTTTCAAATGAAAAGATTACCGAGGAGCAGATCAAAATGTAGAATCCCTGTTTCAGTATTTCTTTTTCTGCCGGGTTCGTAATCATTACACTGGGCATGGAATCGTTTGTCCTTCTCACTGAGCGCACCACTAGGAATATTGGCAGATAAAACGCACTCGATATGACAGGCAAGATACTGAAGAAAACATCCATGACCTGAAAAAAAGTTCCATTAATCCATCCAAACTTCAATAACTCTTGGATTTCTAGGCACCAACATTACGCCGAGACTGCACCCCGAAAAAACTTGAATATCCTTCAAAGCCGTTAGTTGAAGCTTTCTCGCCGTTTGATGCCGTTTCTACAGCCAAAAAAGTGCTTTTCAGAGTTCTACAGTGCATGCGACTCGAAGGTTCATATGAGAGATATTTAGACGCAGTGGTCGCGATCAAATATGCTTGTTTTCTTCTCTTCTCTATACCCTTTTCTGAGTTTAGAGTAGTAGAACCTATAAGAAAAAATCGCGGAAAAAACTCTGTCTTGGACCAACTTTGATGCCTAAACTTTCTTGCCTTTTGATGGTGGACGCTCACTCCTCTTCATCGCCATCGATGATCTCAAGATCAAGAACATCAGCTGGCTTGGAATTGAATCTCAATAAATGTACATTAACCTTCGGACTGACCCGCTCGGATCTTTATGTAGTCATCTAGGCAAAAAATATTGATTAAAGTGCTTGCTTTCACTGTTCAACTGTTTTATTAGGTAATTTTGAATTTATTTCCTCCTCTGAATGTTGATGATTTTTGACTGCTCGGCATGAGGCTGCGATTTTTTTGGTCGGCGCTGTGCACGTGTGCACGATTTGGCATCTTTGGAGACTAGAAACTCTAATTCTAGCCCGTTTTTCACCGCGCTGCCTCCATACCTTTTCAGCTGTTTTCGATCTAGGCTGATGTTTGTAGTTTTTTTCCGATAACGTTCTTCATCGCAACCTTTGACTTTAGTAATGACGTGTCAATCATTCTCAACTCCAGTGTCAGCGCTTGTATTTGAACATTTCCACTCTTTTCACCGAATTCAGCGTGCTGGAAATCTTTCAAAACATTTCAAACAAATTGGACGACAGAATAGAGAAAATTGGCCAGCAAATGCGCGACTGAACCGTTTCACAATGACCAACCAGTTGTACAGGGGTGAAAAATCTGTTCTCGCTTTCTGCTATTATAACTCAAGACGCTTCGCGGCTGTATTGGCTTTTTTTTCTGAGGCCATGTAATCACTCCAAAACTCACAGGGCACCAAATAAAACGGTTCAGTGACAGTTTCTTGAGACTTTTTTCTAAATGCAATTATGAGGAATGGGAGGCCCCCGCTGACTAAATCTCAGCGAAATCGGGCCACAAAAAAAAACTTAGTTCAACGGCTTATCGCTGAAAATTTCTTTTGTGAGCCGTGAGGGCCTTGACGTGACCCAGCGTGTGGCATAACGTGTCATGTTACTCTTTCCATTCCCCACGGCTAGTCTCGCGAACAGGACTGAAGTTCAAGAAACTATAACTATAGTTAAAACGTGGCTAGCGCTTCGTGGATTACACCCCAGGTAGTAGACAAAAACTGTCGTTTTAGCAGCCAAATTCCGGTCCGCTGTTGTGGAAAACGATTGTTGAATCACGTGATAGGATGATAATCGTGCTGGGACCACTTGGTCCTGGCGCGATTTACCTTTCTACTAGCACAATTTCCTCGTGTCGCGTGATACAACAGCCGCAGTGCGCAATCGCGCCACGGTTCGTTTGTCTAACCTGATTAATACGCTCATTTCGGTGAAGAAGGATGAAGAATGAGGAGTGCTGGGGCTGCTTCTGCTTAAGTCGAAGACTTCAGCTTCAAAAAAAATTGGGTTATCTACATAGCTTTGTGAACTACGCAGGGCTCTGATGTGTTCGCATATTCTACAAGGGATGGTTCTCGTTCGTGGCATGTAGAGCATTCCACTCTATATAAGACACCGCTCAAAAGGCACCCCCGCTTTCCCCTGTGCATAAAGCGCAGTTGGTCCTATCACATAGACCCTACTACGGTCGCAAGGATGCTGAAAGACGTCGCAGGGAGAGAAATGGTCGGAATACCGAGCCTATTGGGAGACCTGATCGTTCTATATCGCGGTTCACGTCAGCCATAAAGGAAACGGTAATGAACGAGTTAATCAGCTTACTACAACTACAAACGATCGCTTGTTTCGGAACTGGCTCACCCCATTTATGAAGTCACCCTGACAGCAGCCGAGGGTAGACACAAACAGTAGAAGCTGCGGTGCCATCGTGAAATTTGAGAGACGCAGGACTGGTTGTTTTTTGAGTGACCTAACCTGATATCACATGGAGAGGAACCGCGGTCGCCCGAGTGGCAGCCCTGGTCGCCCGAACATATAGCTGGTTTCCGCTCGGAGCGGAGAGACAGCTCCGCTCGCGTCGCTTTCCTGGCGCGCTTCGAGCGGCTGGTTGTCTGAGAAGTGAGTTCCATTAGGTGTTCTGCAAGATCTCCTGCACCGATGGCACTTTTCTCCATAGCCACTTTGTCCCAGAGCTTTCTTAACTTCATTTTCAGCAGAGCGTATTTACGGAGATGAGGGCTGTCAAAGTGGTGATCATATTGCCAACCACATTCGCCTTCATGCGTTCCTGGTAGTTATGCAGCGGATATTCGACAACGGTATGCGAAAGCTACGTCTGCATTAAATTCTCTAACCAAGTTTTTGTGGTCTACCACCATCGCGAAGGAAGTCAAGTTGCGCGTCTACCTATCCGCTATTCGCCCTATCATGATGTACGGATCGGAGACGTGGGCAGCACCGAAGACGCAGATGGAAAGGTTGGATTGCACGGAGAGGAAGCTTTTTAGGCATTTGCTTGGATATTTCTGGCCGCGTGTATGCCATAACGAAGACCTTTACAAGGAAATCGACGCAGTATCTCAACGCTTGATACGAGGGAGGTGCCAGCAACTCCTAACGCCAACTCAAGCAGCAATGGAAAGTCGACTTCGACTGCTCGGGCATATACTAAGAAGAACGCCGGATCGTCTCGTACAACACGCTTTAAGAATGCTTCCAAATCCTGTCTGGAAACGGCCACCTGGGCGTAGGCAAAAGTTCTGGACGGATGTGGTTAAAGAGGATTTGAAGTCACTCGGCATCGAAAGACAGCTTTGGCGCGATGTTTCGTTCCGCAGGAAATGGAATATGCTCAAATTGTGGCTGAAGACCGTGAAAAATGGGCACGGCTGACTACTAGGACGGCACACCTCGGTAAAGATGCGGAATGACCGCGTCAGGCGAAAGCCAACCGATTAAGTCAAAGTAAGTCATTCGCCTTCATGTACATATAAAAGATAGCAGCTCCTCGAGTAAAAGATGATAGCCCCTGGTGAAAGTTCCCTCCACTGAATGTACCCGATTTGGCCATCTGCAATCCTCATCTTAGAGTTGAGGAACGAAAGTCGTCCAGAGAAGGTTGTAGAATGTGAAGTATACAACAGGCTAGCATTGGTCTCATTGTCAAAGTTAACTTGGTTTGTTCGACGATGAGAATATCATTGATGATTCTTCCATAATAAAGCATTCCTAACAAAAGACCATATCGCTCTAAGCTTTTTATAGATGCGACAGAAATTATGGGAGCCAGTCTTCTATCCATCTCCTGTCCTCGGGTCTGGGCAAAATAGCTTTCGCGGAAGCGATATGAGTTTATCCCTACCATACAATAGAGCAGTTCTTCGAAGTCTTCCAACATGGTTTATCAGCAGATTTGATAGACGTTTGCGACCGGTACACAACGCCTAGGCCGTTGGAAGCTTCAAAAACTTGCCATGGTAACCGTAATAAACAATGAGTCTAGACGAGTTTGTGTTGAGGGTGGAGACTGTAAAGCGTATGGGCGGGGCGAAGACTGCCTAAATAAACTATCGATAGGGCTCAACTCACTGGTTTTTGTCACTCAGAACGGCGTGAGCGCTCTCGTTGGAGCCATATTACCCCAGTAACGTTGTTATCTTTACAATTTCCTCGAACATGTATGCTGTCTTCCAAATTCACTCCATTTTCAACAAGGTGGGTTCATAACTCGACACACCGAAGGCTTAACCGAATACTGAGGTCACTACATATATGCAGCCTACTATTTTGCTCATTTGTAAAAAAAGTCTGAACTAGAATCTGAATTTGGCTCAAGATCACCCTCCGAAGTTGATATCAAGGTGCACAGTTAGCAGTCAGTATGATGATGAGCTTTGTATACCCGTGATTAAGTTGAATGTGTGATTAAGTTCATGACACGTTAAATTATTCTTGATAGGTTTGTGCCGGTTGACAGCCGGTGCACCGGCAGAAGTGCTGTCCTAGTGCTAAAGCGCTATCACAAATAGCCGGCCGACAATGCTGCTCCGATAAGATATACGAGAGAATTCGCCAAGAGCTCCCACCCCTTTATTGACTGATGAATGGATCAACACTGGTGGGAAGTGTGTCCGATTTTATTCGACTATAAATGTTCCTTACCTGCCTTCAACCTTCTGAAGTTAAATTTGTTCGTATTAGCAAAATTCAACAAAGTTAGCATTTTCAAGCATCCATTCATTGTTATTAGCATTAATGAAAAATACTGACAGCCCGTATTGAAACCTGCCTACTTGATGCCCTTCAGATAAGGTGCTCGATACCCGACAAGTTCGCGGCTAGGTCCCGGCACCTCAGCCCCGCCTTGTCGGTTGGTAAATAAATAAGATCGAGTCAAATATTCGAAGTCCAAAACTTTACCTCATTCTGTTTGTTGAATGAAAAATCTAAAGGAGCGAGGAACGCTTAGGACCCACCAGCGCTGAATAATTATCAAGAATATAAACTTTAGCAAAGGGGTCGAATAAGGAAACAACTTCATGCAATAGAAAACTCCTTATGACTCCCGCTATAAGAGAAGGCACGAATATGAGCACACAGCACCAGCGAATAGCTTTCCTGAATATGTTGTTTCCAGCGAATGATCATGACTGGCAATACCTTTGTCTCGGGATATTTAGATGATGTGTCGCTTTCTACATCGGGGTTTCCTCCTAACCAACATAATGGGCGGTAGAAAGCCTGACAAAGAATTCAGTTGAACTTGACTGAGTCAACGTTTAAAAAAAAACAGGCGAGGCCGAATGTATTGCAAGCGTGCGTGTTGTGGGATTGCGACCTAAGCTGAGTGAAAATTCAGCCACAAATATGATCAGCTAGGTCCACCCAGTTAGCGAGAGACCAGCGATGTAGAGATCTCGTGTTCAGTTCAGTCTGACGCATAGGCGGAGCTGCGACGGTAGATTGCAGAGCGCAATCAAAACCTTGTTGGCCGGTGATGCCGCCAACGCAGCACGGCCAGCTGCAGTCATAGCGACTGATCCATACACTAGTTTAAATTCGATATGCAAATCACAGACGAACTGCGTGTCACGACGGGAAGCCAGACTTCAGGCAAGAACACGAGTCTGAGATACGTAGAAGCTCCCGCGCTATATATAGTACAGACCCTCTCTTCTACGGTCATTTACTGGGCACTTTGCCTGGATCCAAAACGCCTAGAGCGTTTTTTTGTGCTGATGTGTTTCATTCGCTAGGCCAAAGTCTTCACGAGTTGTCAGAAATTTTCTGCCATAAACAGAACGGAATCAAGCAGAACATCAGCTACTAGTCTGAAACTGCCGAGGATCATGAAAAGTCGAAAACGGCGCCAGGTACGATATTCGAATTGTTGTAGTAGCGAGGAAGAGCCACAAACAATCGATAACAGCTATACGCTGCGTATCATAAAGATAGGACACACCCTGAAATTGTCGGTCTCGTTATTGTTGAGCAATATAGATCTTTTCCGTCAATACTACTGTGATCAGAATGTAGAATAACCCATGTATACCTCTTTTGGGCTAGATAGAACGTTTTTGCCCTTTCCTGGAATAAATTTGTGTTTTAAATCGCGTGTGAAAATGATGGGACACCCCCGATCATTTAGGAGTTCTCGTTCGATAAAATTGTGTGATCACAAATATAATGGCTGATAGGCCCTCCACGCACCTTTGCTGCAACGAATACTCCAACAGACTGATGTACTTTCGACCAAACCGAACTGCCTTTGCAAGTTTATCTTGCCTCATTTCTCGGTTATTGCCGGTTGGTGCGCGGAAATCGAGAGATATAGCCGGCCATTGGCTTAGAACCGACGAACTAGAGCGCCGCAGAGATTATTCATTCTGTTGAAATTAGGATTGTGAACTAGCCACTCCGGACGAGCTAATTATTGTCGAGCAGAGAAGCCGGCCTCTGACCTGCTGACGTGAACTTTCTGGTTGTCCTGCTAGAAACTGCAACTTTGTCGCCCGAAAACGTGGGGAAATGAAAATAAGTGTTACTTTTATATCCTTTGGTACACATTGGAGATCATTCGACTGCTACTGAACGCAAGCTGTAGACGTCCTTCACGGGCAAATTTTCCGACAGATTATTGGAAATCTGCGAACGCAGCTCCGACGGCTAAAGTGGACAGCTACTTCTATTATTTGTCTATAGGCAAGAGTTTTTGACAAAAGGAACTTCTTTTGATAGGTGTGATGGTCGGAAGTGCTGCTAAAGGAATTCGAGGACAGGTGCTGTCCAATTTAGCTTTCAAATCTGCGAAGTAAGATCTCCCATAATCCGTCAGAGCATTTGCCCTTGAGGAACGTCAACAGCTCCCGTTCGTCAGTTGTCTAACGATCTCCAGCGTGCACGAGAGAACGTAGAAGTGTCATCTACTTTCATTTCCCCATAATTTCGGGCGAAAAAGTTGCAGTTTCTAGCAGGAGAACTAGAAGGTTCACGCAAGCAGATCTGAGGTCGGCTTCTTTGCTCGGCAATAACTATAACTATCTTGTCCAGAGTGGCTAGTCTACAGTCCTGATTTGAACAGAATGAAGAACCTCTGGAGTATTTTAGATCGTCGGGTCTTAGTCAATGGCTGGCGATATCTCCCGATTACGGCGCACCAACCCGCAATTACCTAGAAATGAGGCAAGATAGAATTGCAAGGGCAGATCAGTTTAGTCGAAAGTACACCAAATCGAGTATTTGTTGCAGCAAAGGCGCGAGGAGGGCGTACAATCCACTAGATTTTTGATCACACACGCTAAATCAAAATCCAGGGGTGTCCTATCTTTCTGATACGAGATTTAAAACATAAACTTGTTCTAGAAAAGAAGTGCACAGACATTCTATCTGACTAAAACAAAAAGATATACTTGGGTTATTTTGCATTCTGATCACAATAGTATCGACGAAAAAGATATATTTTGCTAAACAAACACAAGACTTACCCGATTTTTGAATGTTTTTTTGGCGTAACTGCAGTTCAACGTCGCAGTGCACGTTATGGTATGTTTACACAAGGTGCTGAGTTGATCGCAAAACGCTTGGCTCCGGGCGAGATTGAACCAGCATATTCCTTCGATTGAGATTTACCGAGCAGTTGAGTGAGAGCGGCGCTGGGGCTTCGGTGGTGCAGTGCGATAAAGCGCTCCCCCGGAAAGGGACTATGCTGGCTCAATCTCGCCCGGGGCCAAGCGTTTTACGATCAACTCAGCACCTTGTGTAAACATGCCATAACGTGCACTGCGACGTTGAGCTGCAGTTACGGCAAAAAAACATACAAAAATCGTATAAGACTCATGATCTAGTTCCGCAATCGCGTTTAGTCAGCAAAATCTCACTATCACAAGCGTAGAAGCGAAGCGGTTGTTTTGAGAATGCCTCTAGTTGAAGTTTTTTGAAAACAACCGCTACGCTTCTACGATTGTGATGATGAGGACTGAACGGGACAGCGGAACTGAACTGTAACTAGGGCATCATCTTGGCAGGTTAACGACTGTTAAATAGTCTCTGACGGCATACCTGTTTCATCCCGCTATGCGGGTGAAAGGATGATTGCTTCGGTGAAGATTTACCGAGCAGTTGAGTGAAAGTGCGATGGGGCTTCGGTGGTGCAGTGCGATAAGGCGATCCCCCGGAAAGGGGATATGCTGGTTCAATCTCGCCCCGAGCCAAGCGTTTTGCGATCAACTCAGCGCCTTGTGTAAACAAACACAAGACTGACAAATTCAGGGGTGTCCTATCTTCACGATACGCAGTGCATTAGTTCCCATTCTGCTTGAATTCCTCTTCAGGAGCTAGAAATGGTTAGGGAGGCTGCCAATCAGCTCTCCAAGAGGAAGCCTGTTCCACCAAATTACGTACCAAACAGTCGTCATTCAGCAACAGGCGGTCTCCTTAATTCTGTAACTGTAAGGCCCAATTAACTGACCTGGATGCATCACATACAGTGCGGTCGGCTGCCAAGGGTAAAAAGGCGGCGGCGGGCGGCGGCCGCCGCCGTTTTTGTGCGGCGCCCAACTTAGGAACTGTTTAACGCGTTAAACGACTTACTCGGCTGATTATGTTCTTGTGGCATACTTGAAGCAGCCCTATGATTCCACTAAAGAAGTTTGGAGAAATTTCGACTTGTTTGAATTTTTCCGAAAAATTGAACTGGAAGAATGGCGAGTCTTCAGATGCTCATAAACATTTCCAAAACAACGTTATATCGTCAGACATAATAGTAAGTGGTGCAGAATATTCGGTATCACAAAAATAAAATATCTTCTTAAAAAACACCGAGCTGAGAAGAAGAATACTCTAGACGAAAGCTGCAATTGAGCACTGCGCTGGTTGCTTGAGATTAATTTTGATCACAGACAGGCCTGTGGTGGTAGAAATGTTATAATGTCGATTCAAATATATTTTGTGTACGCAACCTCGAAACTATCAAAGAATTTTCTTGTCGATCGGGCATTTTCGAAAAAAATCTGAAATTTGGTGTTTTTTTTTCGGGAATCAGTGTCTATAGAAAACTCCAACAAAAGTATTCCTTTATGGTGATGAATGCTTACTGTAAAGACAAGTATGTGACACCACTAGTGAGTTATTTGCTCATTTTCGGTTTCTGATTTCCAAATGATCATTGACACAACATTGTTCTGCGGGACGCAATTAAATTTCATGAGGCCCTCGACTGTACAACTCCTATAAAGTAGATTTTTCGGAAGAGTTAATTATGTAAAGGTTCATGTGAGCATTAATAAAAAAAATCAGAATAGGAGAAATACGAGAACGAGAAAATTTGAATTTTTTTTTTGAAAAATTCGTCCTTCTTGTTTTTTTTTGTTCTTTGGTATTCAGCACCTATTTAAAACAAATGATGAGCAGTGCAGCGATTATAACCCTGATCTCGGATGAGAGCTCATATTTCCACGCAATGAGTTAGTTTGAGGCAGATTTATCAAAGAATGGGTGAGAAAGGTTTTTTCAAAAAGTGCTCCACGCTCACATTAGTGGCGTTTTTTTGATATTTGGCCGTATGTGGATTTATATGAGGAAAGGGGCTGTGGCACTGCAGTAGAAGTTTTTCCGCGTGTCAGTGAAAGTTTCTGAAATCCATGGAAGATTTTTACAGAAAATGAATAAACTTCGGTCTTGCAAAATAATATTATACCAGAAGTTCAATATTTACACCAACGTCAAACATTCTCCGTTGAAGCTCAATCAGTGCTCTTGTCACATACGAAAGAAAAGAAGGGTTGCTATTGAACCGCACATTATGGACGAGAATCATTAGATGGTGATAAGAAAAAATAGGAGCCGAACCCAGCTCCTCACGCTAATAATTCTTTGCCTAAGAGTGTGCTGATTCAAAAAGTTTTCATATCGTGATATTGAAGCGGAAAGGTTGCACATAGAATACCAATGAGCTAAGTCTCTCTAATAGTCGTAGAATAGAATCTTAAACGTGGATGCGAAGAATCTCGATTTTTTCGTCGATGGAATTCGGAGCTCTGGGCCCGATCTGGGCTCACTGATGACAGACGGGTGTCATTAAAATTAAATCGACGAAATTCGTGCTCGCCCACAAAAACGCCTAAACAATATTCAGATACATAGAAAAAATTCTTGTGCCAAATTTTGTGCGAAATGTCATTCTTCGAGGGTAGCTGTGAACTGAAAATGACCTAAGTTCAGACTGAAAGCGAAATTTGAAGAAACGTGAACTCGTCAATACTGACAGGATTTTTTCACGGTAGTATAGAGATACGAATGTGTAGGTTATGGCAAATATCCTGACTCCTCTGAATATGCCCTGATTCGTTCCTCTGGCATCGATATGCCGTCGCCCTGCTAATCGCTGACTTCGCACCTCCAGTTGGACGCGTCAGGTCACCACAACGGCCCACCAACAGCACAGGACTCAACGTATCTCATTAGAATAGAAGTAACTTCTAGAATTTACAAACTATTCATTATTTAATCGGAAAAACAAGAAAATTCGAGTTTCTATTCAACTAATCGGAAAAATCTTCCGAATTCTCATTCGAATCGAATAGAAATAAAAATGGACTTTTTTCACCTTCTTTACTAATTCAAAAGAAGTGAGATTTCCATAGCCTTAAAAAATACCGAATGAATGTACGCATTCGAATAAGACACATCTAAACTTTCCTAATGAGTGAATTTTTCGAATAACGCGTTTTTATATTTTCGAATGATTGAGTGAGTTCGAGAGAACCTCAGATCTTTTGAATGAGTAAAGAAAATGGAAAAAAGTCTATTTTTATTTCTACGCGATTTAAAAAAGGATTCGGAGGACCTATCCGATTAGGTGAATAGAAATTCGAAAATTCGTGTTTTTCCGTGATTCATACGTATGAAAACCATGAACATTCTCAAAATACCAAGACTTCAGAAGTTACTTCTATTCTCATGAGATACGTTGAGTTTTGTGCTGTTGGTGGGCCGTTGTGGTGACCTGACGCGTCCAACTGGAGGTGCGAAATCAGCGATTAGCAGGGCGACGGCATATCGATGCCAGAGGAACGAATCAGGGCATATTCAGAAGAGTCAGGATATTTGCCTTAACGTACACATTCGTATCTCTGTACTACCGTGAAAAAATCCTGTCAGTATTGACGAGTTCACGTTTCTTCAAATTTCGCTTTAAGTCTGAACGTAGGTCATTTTCAGTTCACAGGCTACTCTCGAAGAATGACATTTCGCACAAAATTTGGCACAAGAATTTTTTCTATGTATCTGAATATTGTTTAGGCGTTTTTGTGGGCGAGCACGAATTTCGTCGATTTAATTTTAATGACACCCGTCTGTCATCAGTGAGCCCAGATCGGGCCCAGAGCTCCGAATTCCATCGACGAAAAAATCGAGATTCTTCGCATCCACGTTTAAGATTCTATTCTACGACTATTAAGAAACTAAGCTCATTGGTATTGCATGTGGAACCACTCCGGTTCAATATCACGATATGAAACCTTTTTGAATCGGTACACTCTTAGGCAAAGAATTATTAGCGTGAGGAGCTGGGTTCGGCTCCTATTTTTTGTTATCACCATCTAATGATTTTCGTCCATAATGTGAGGTTCAATAGCAAGCCTTCTTTTCTTTCGTATGTGACAAGAGCATTGATTGAGCTTGAACGGAGAATGTTTGACGTTGGTGTAAATATTAAACTTCTGATATAATATTATTTTTGCAAGACCGAAGTCTATTCATTTTCTGTAAAATCTTCCATGGATTTCAGAAACTTTCACTGACACGCGGAAAAACTTCTGCTGCAGTTCCACAGCCCCTTTCCTCATATAAATCCACATACGGCCAAATATCAAAAAAACGCCACTAATGTGAGCGTGGAGCACTTTGAAAAACCTTTCTCACCCATTCTTTGATAAATCTGCCTCAAACTAACTCATAGCGTGGAAATATGAGCTCTCATCCGAGATCAGGGTTATAATCGCTGCACTGCCCATCATTTGTTTTAAATATGTGCTGAATACCAAAGAACAAAAAACAAGAAAGACGAATTTTTCAAAATTTCGAATTTTCTCGTTTTCGTGTTTCTCCTATTCTGATATTTTTTATTAATGCCCACATGAACCTTTACATAATTAACTCTTCCGAAAATCTACTTTATAGGAGTTATACAGTCGAGGGCCTCATAAAATTTAATTGCGTCCCGCAGAACAATGTTGAGTCAATGATAATTTGGAAATCAGAAACCGAAAATGAGCAAATAACTCACTAGTGGTGTCACATACTTGTCTTGACAGTAAGCATTCATCACCATAAAGGAATACTTTTGTTGGGGTTTTTTATAGACACTGATTCCCAAAAAAAACACCAAATTTCAGATTTTTTTCGAAAATGCCCGATCGACAAGAAAATTCTTTGGTAGTTTCGAGGTTGCGTACACAATTTATTTGAATCGACATTATAACATTTCAACCACCACAGGCCTGTCTGTGATCAAAATTAATCTCAAGCAACCAGCGCAGTGCTCAATTGCAACTTTCGTCTAGAGTATTTTTCTTCTCAGCTCGGTGTTTTTTAAGAAGATATTTTATTTTTGTAATACCGAATATTCTGCACCACTTACTATTATCTCTGACGATATAACGTTGTTTTGGAAATGTTTATGAGCATCTGAAGACTCGCCACTCTTCCAGTTCAATTTTTCGGAAAAATTCAAACAAGTCGAAATTTCTCCAAACTTCTTTAGTGGAATCATAGGGCTGCTTCAAGTATGCCACAAAAACATAATCAGCCGAGTAAGTCGTTTAACGCGTTAAACAGTTCCTAAGTTGGGCGCCGCACGAAAACGGCGGCGGCCGCCGCCCGCCGCCGCCGCCTTTTTACCCTTGGCAGCCGACCGCACTGTATATCCGCGACGTAACTACTTATTAGAGCTCGGCCACAGTGGGATGGCGGCGCTTAGTGGCAGCGGCAGAAACAGCTACATTATTGCGACGACGTCGGCTATCAGCTACTTCTGTCAGCTGGAACTATGTCGAGCGAGACAGTAGCTACTGCGTGTAATCTCAGAGCACGATAACGAGCATTTTAGTGCTCGGCTA
The DNA here is from genome assembly GCA_029168955.1 of Aplectana chamaeleonis. Taxonomy (NCBI): domain Eukaryota; kingdom Metazoa; phylum Nematoda; class Chromadorea; order Rhabditida; family Cosmocercidae; genus Aplectana; species Aplectana chamaeleonis. The sequence goes on along the minus strand of JAPDOI010000613.1, from coordinate 21,841 downwards.
CTCTTTCCCGTACGAGCAATTGCGACTAAGCTATACCGGCTATGCCAGTAGCTCTTGGGAGGGAATGCCTAATTTTGTAATGTTAGCTAAAGGATTAGGTAGCTACTAATGCTTTATTTGTCGGCTACTCAGGGGGCTTGTCTGACAATGTAATGCCATTACGACACTGTTCGCCAGTCTGCCGCTGGACTGCCGTTGGACCTACATTGTTATCTCAACCGCGTTTACGAGCACGAATGCTGACTCAAAAGCTGCGTTCACGATAATCTTCAGTTTTGAGATTATTCGCTATATCAATTATGCGGTATAGTTGTACAATTTCGAAAAAAATGTCGAAAGAACGTAAATCGAAATTTTTTCGTTCGAAATCTTCTCAAACGAACGAAAAATGAAAAATTTCCGTTCGAAAAAATTTCGTTCGACGAAATTTCGAACGAACGAAAAAAATTTCGAAAAATCTTTCGAAAATTTTTCGAAATTTTGTTCGTGTACAACTATATTATGCGGCCCCAAGGTAGAACTAAAATGGCGCAGAAATTGAGAAAAACGCACCAGAAGTACACGAAATCCTTAAGTATCACCTCGCCTTTTAAGTATCACAGGAAGTGTTTGTAGTGACAATGAAATCTTTTGTGGGCCCCTCCTTTGCAGTTCTCTACTCTCTATTGCTCCGTGTTTTCCTTAGAGCCCTAACTATTTCTGCTTTGCATAAAATATTCTTCTATATCCGATTGAACCAATTTTCCACCAGTGACAACCACCATGAACATGTTCATCCAACCGGACAACTAGTCTATTATATATAAAAGAATGTCACCTAAATACGACGTTTTAATGCGTTTCTCGCCGTTTCTTCGTAATTTGGGTAACACTTGGAGGGCAACGCTTTGTTTTATATGAATAACTTGGGGACGATAATTGTCGTAAACACTGCCTTTAAAACAGAACAGAAAGTACCTACCGTCTCTTGAACACGCTCAAATGAGGTCCATTCGCTAACGATGCCAATCGGTTGAGACCCATAAGAAACACTAACGTTGATTGGAAGTACAAAAACGCAACAGCAATGCTTTAAGCTGTTGATGACCATAATCCAAAAATACCGAAATATTCCCCAGAAACGTTCGAAATCGCGATAGGCAGATATACACAACCCGACGTAAGGTTTAATACATTAAGAAGAAAGACCATGAAATAGAAAGGTCTCTGTAAATCATATCATCAGAAGTCATCTCTTGAAAGCTTTCGATTCTGAATCATAAGAATATTGTGATCCTAGAAGGGCCCTCCATGACCTGTCGGTAGAAAATCATCTGAATTCTCAATTTGAACTAATTCAATCGTCTTTTTGTGTACCACGGTACACCTCAGAAAGCTTACCATAGGGCGTCTTTTTGTGTAGCACGGTAGAGCTCAGAGAACTGACCATGGGACAGCGTTTAGCTCTTGCATTTGCCATAGCTTTCGCGAGTGAAAGTGAATCTTCGGTACGACTGCCAGTGCCGTACTGTGGGTACATAGATAAATGCCTTGTCGTCTGTCCCACCCGCGAGGAAATGTTTCACCGCTGTGAGCTTATTATTGAACATTCGTAAAACATAGAATTCACCCAGTCACCCGAAAAACCCTGCGGGAAGTTGGTCTCATTTTTTTCAAATGCTCAGGTAGATTTGACGGATGGCATTTCCTCAGCAAAATGGTATCGTGAACCCAGCAGTAAAAACATGCAATACCGCTCGTAGGATATGGTCAGAAAGTGTGAGCAAGGTCGGGTTTTCGCGCCTTTTTCGCCTTTTCTACATAACTCGCTTCAAACTCCACTTACAAGGGACGTATGTAAAGCGTAGGTCGGATCTGCCAAAACGACTAGTATCGTTAGTATCTCTTGTGGCTCAATAGTAAAACTGCGCAGTATCCCGCCCGGAGCTGCAGGTTCCAAGAAGTTCTTAGAAAAAACAATCTTAAAAATGTCGTTTTTTCTGCTTTTTTTACCTTCCAGAAAACGCATTAGTCTTCGGAAAATTCGGAAACATAACTCATAAATGTGTTCAGCGCCCAAAGCTACCACTCTGAGCAAAATTTGGGTGAAGGCACATTTTCCACACTTTGTCCAGACTGACAGCGTTTCGTTCTTGAACGGATTTTCGGTTGGGCGATTATTTATACAGATTGGAGGGTTCTCGAAGCGTTTTAAAAAAATGTTGAAAGATTCGACCTAAAACTCTTCAAGGGGAGTTTTTTGGGGTGCTGATCACGAATCTGAGGTTCAATTGTTTTTCGAAGTTTTCTAAATAATTCGTTCGAAGCATCCCAGCGGGGAAAAAAGTTGAGGGGAAAACGCCACTCTCGAAATATCCGGATTTCTTTGATAGCTAGGTCTCAAAATTATTCTCTGAGGGCAATTTTATGTTGTTAACACGAATCTGTGGTCCATTTGCCAATTTTTTACAGATTACGTTAGATTACGGTGGGTATACGGTAGTTTAAGCAAAATTTCAGATTTGACTCAAAATTAGTATGCGTCCCCTAAATGGCATATTACCTACCGTAGCCTAAAGGAAACCTCAGAATTTTGACAGACAGACCCCAAATTCGTTTTTAGCACATTAAATTACACCTACATACAAGTTTTGGGCAAAATTTTAAATTTTTTTCAAAACACCCCAGAAATCTTCTGATGGGTTACCTTTTCGCGAAACTCCAAAAACGCTCAAAACTTTTCATAAACAGCTGCTCGCTGCGGGATTTAACGCATTTTTACTATTCAACCACAATAGATACTATGATACTAGTTGTTTGCGCACGGCCGAACAACGCTTTGTATAGCGATACCCAATGTTTCAGCCTGCGTGGTGATTACTCTGAGAACTATAGAATTCCCGCAGTCATCCAGGTTTTGAGACAATTTTCAAACAGCCCCGAAATCGTCGTATGATTTTACAAAATTTCACGGCAACGGTAAGGTGAGCCTGTTTAGAGGTGTTGTTTAGGGTGCTTCCAATGGATTTTCGGAGTTTCCCACATCTATGCTTTGATCACAACCGAACGTCCAGTTCTAAATAGAAAAGTCGACAGAGTTTCCATGATAAACACTGCCTCTATTCGGAGCTTTTTAAGGTCTGGAGTAGACCTCGTCTGTGTGGAACTCCGCAGAAAAGTTGTTGGGTGACTATAAAGCTTTCGAACCGCATCCTGGCGAGGTCTAAAACAAGGATTCAATAGTTTGGCGTAGGTTGACCAGCAGAATCGCCACTTCGAGTGCACCCAAATTATGTCGTGTTACAGGTTTATTGATAAAAATAAATTAAAACTTATGCAGGGGCAATATAGAACTTTGCATACCATCCTTTTTACAGCAAGAAAAATTTGACGTTTCTGCAAGTTGCAAGTTACACATGCAAGCTAATAGGAACATCATTCAGCACCATCGGTATGTGGTCAAATTTCCAATTTGAACATTAATAAAATGACCGTTGGCATTATCATTACAATCAAAACTACAGCTGTCATAAGTATGAATTATTATCGTTGAAGGCAAGGTCCGGTCAGATTTTAACACCACCGAAATTCGGGTTAGATAGATTGGGCTGGTCTAGCTGGACACCGTCCAAAATTTTCACTAAGTCCAAGTCCGTATTTCTGGAGAAAACAGCCTGAAAGTCAGGGGTTACGGTATTCACAGCATGATAATCATGGCTGGAATGACCGATAATTACACTGCACTTTTGAAGAATGCGTGGACAACGAATAAAATATGGTGTCGTATTCGCCAACAACCCGCCGAGGGTAGTCGAAGGGAAGCGGAAGTGATGATACCGCGCGCGGCAGAGGAACAGATCGACCCATCTTACACGCTGTAAGATGGAAATGAACGTATTGATCGATTACCCTTCAAATTCCAGTGCACTTCCCTTCGAGAATATTGTGTAATTTTCTATTTTTCGTTCGATTCTTTTGCATTTTTAGACTTGTTTCTAGCATAAGAATATTGAAAACTAATTTCCTTTGTTGCAGAACAATAGTATAGCATGTTTTACTGGATTTTATTCGTAGTTCTAGTGAATCGGCGCTCTTAAAGCTCGTGTTCTGAATTTAAAACTCTATAATTCAAGTATTATGGACAGTGGCTCATCAAATGAGACTTCTTTTACCACAAATGGATCGGTCTTTCAAATTCAGTATTCACATTTAAAAAATGAAACCTGGCAGAACAAAGATCGTTATTTTGCACACTGTCTATAATACTTGGACATAAGGATGAGAGCCCGCAGCTCTCTGGATGATTAAGATGTGGCATAAATCGCTTTTCAATTTCTTTTGGTAAAAATTCAATGAAACGTTCGAAAAAAAAACAGCAAAAATGAATATTCACAGCCAAAAATGTATAATTGTAACGAAAAAAAGGATCTGAGTCACCAATGAAAAGGAAACAAAAGACAGAATCACACGGAAATTCAAAAAATGAGGGTTTAAGAAATCAAAATGAATGAATCTAACGTCTCTTCCGTGCAATTTGCAATAAATTTGGCCGCGATGCGGCCTATTTTCCCGAGAAGCGATGCAAAAACTTCCGGCGGTCGCGAGGGAAGCCAAGGGAGGCGAGAGGTGGCCGTGGAGCGCGCGTTTTGTACTGAAATTTCACCTCATTTACCCTTCGACTACCCGGCGGGTTATTGGCGAATACGACCCATGGACGATGGCCACACTTTTCTGACTTTTCTGGATCATCGGCTCACGTAAGTGGCTTCAATAACTTGAAGAAGGCCGGTTTTAACGCAGTTTTCGCATGTTCCTTCGGACTACCTGTACCATGCGCAGAGATTCAGCGGAAAATCTCAGAATCGAAATTCTGTCCGGACCCTGCCTTTAATATCTATTAATCTTATGATTTATTGCGAAACATATCATAAAAACTCTAAACTTTCAAAACTTCTGCGAAAATACATAGTTTCTCAGTGCCTTTCAGGCAGCGTTCATTCGTGGCGAGAGCGGGCGTTCCCGCTGTTGTGCGCCTCTCGACGCTCCTCAACGCTGACTGCAAATTTACACAGGCAAACACCCCTGCCTCGAGTTGATTCGATTGAAAACATTTGATCGGGTGATCAATCGCTCGAATCGGCGCAACGGCTGATGATTTCCCACAGTCCTCAACTTCCGTGGTGGGATTATGAAAAACAAGGGGAGTCGTTTTTATGCAGGTTTAATGCCACCTGCTTCAGTGATAGAGCAGTAAGCCACGTATGGACGGAGGCTCACTCCCAGAGCTGTGCGTGGCTAATCAATCTGGGCTGCAGTAAACCACCCCTATCAGATGGTCTGATATCAATTTGATAAGATGATCTGATATTCTTGCGAACAAGGTTCAGATGAGCCTAATTCCGTATTCATTCATGATTATTGTTATCAGTCACAACTGGCCGCCGTAGTTATTCCATTAGCGTTGAATTGCCCTCAAGCGGTCGTTCTTGCATATTTAGGATGTGATAACACTTGATGATACCTGTGCGAATAAGAACAGACTGCCCTTATTCTATAGGAGGTCATTCACAAATCGACCAACTCCATGCTTTCTTTCTCAGTAAATTCGCACAGGTTCGGGCCAATTGTTCATTATTGCGTCGTAGCTAACAAGAAAATGCACAAGTTCCGACAGAATTTATCGAGACGATCCGGGATAACTCGATAATTTCTCTTCTCGAATCCACGCTCTCACGTGAGTGTATGGCAGCGAAGTTTGAGGAAAGCCGCAGAATCAAGTTCTGTTTGCTCCCCAGACTCCTCGTCTAGCCAGAAAAGTTTTTCTCTAACGTGGTCCGTATGTTTCAGCATACGATCACGGATTCTAATCACCTGGCAAGCCTTTTTTGGAATTAGAGTCTGGCGAGCTCCCAGACTTTTGAGGGGGTTTACTGCAGGCCTCAGAGATAGTGATAGCAAAAAGCAAAAAATCGCGGAGTATTTCGGCTTCCTCACATTAACATATTGTTTTTATATTGCCTTTATTCGGGAGTGCACAAGTTCCCCTTCTCACCCGCACTTGCTTTACAGTAATCCAGCACTGCGGCGCGGTCTGTGACGAGCCCGTTCTCTCCCACCCCATGTGACAGGCATCGACTTTCGCATGACCGCCGTTCATTCGTCCGCATGACCGGCGATCATGCTCAGAGAAAGTGAGTTTTTGAATTTCTTTTGCCGTCTTATGTTGTTTCGGTGATAATTCAAATGTCGTCGTAATGGGTTGCGGGTACGTGACCCATGGATTCGAAACAGTAGATAAATGTTCAAGAAGAAAGTTTTTTTTGGTAAAAAAAAAAAGAACAGATGTTTTCTCAATTTCTCGGTAGCGCGAAGGATTCTGCAAAGCTTAATGTATACCCTAACCTTTAGCCAAGACGATGACATTTGAGTAATCACCAAAACAACTGAAAACGGCAGAGAAAAAATGAAAAAAACTCACCGTGGTCATGCGGGTGGTGGTCATCGTGTATCAACACCCCTGAGGAGGCGGGACAAACGGGGGAGATGCGAGGTTCCTGATTGGACGCAACAGCCGGGGGCAGGGGCTAGCCCGTGTTGCGTCCATTCAGAAACCTCGCTCCTCCCCCGTTTCTCCCGCATCCTCAGGAGTGTTGATACACGATGGCCACCACCGTGGTCATGCGAAAGTCGATGCCTGTCGCATGGTGTGGGAGAGAACAGGTTCACCACAGACCGCGCTACCGTGGTTCATTACTGTAGCAGAATGTGCGGTTGAAAAGGGGGGCTTGTGCACTCCCGAATAAAGACAGTATTGCTAAGACGTTGCACCAATACGCACTCAACAGAGTACTCAAAAAAATTGTCTTCGAAAAGGAGACTGACCTCGAGCAAGGTTTTGCCATAAAGAATGAAAATCGTTATCATAAAGGAACTGAGAATGAGAGAGCATGCCAATAACGTGACTTCCACAATCTCTGAGGCTCGAGCAAAGGCCGCGTTCATCTCCTTGCGATCTGAACAGTCTATAACATCTTTCAAAATGCATAGCTTCTTCGAAACACCAATTAGACGTTAGACGCCGTAGTACCCGAAAATACTGTGCGAAGGTGGATTTTTTTTTTCGTTAAATGGACAGCGATGAAATGTATGGTATGCACTCGACGATACTGGTCTGTGCTTGTCAAGGCTTACAACGGAAAGTGAAATGAGCAGGATTCAATACATGGACTTGAATGCAGTTTTTGTATCACACTCATGTACATATTGTCTCAATTCTGATGATTTCTCTCTCAGTATTGAGTATACCCAATTAGATTTATCTCCCTATAACGTCCTGTGGAAATGCGGCGAAGCAGCCTGCGTCTCTGTGAAACCTGCTTTCTCTACCACTTTCTTCAACTTTTGCAAGTGGGCCGCAGCGCTGTGCTCGGAAAAGAGGGAGGCCAGCCAGCTGTGTTGGACAGTGAGCAACCGTGGACTGGCCTGCGGCTTTGCAGCTCCACACTGCCCTAATTGAAGTACTTTTTCTCTAAATCGCCAGCAAACTCGAACGTGTACGACGCTATGATAAAGCTATCGAGCGCTGGCATCTTGGCCTCGTGGCTCTTCTGCAGCGGTGACAAAATGCACCACTCTTTTTTTCCGCCTGCCGCCCTCTGTCACCTTATGGCCCTGGACATACACCAGCGGAATGAAAACGTCCGCTATTGCGTTGCTGCAGCTTGCTGCGGAGATCAGACACTCACGTACTCTTGCGTACACGCCACAGTAATGCAGACCAAAACTTCCTGTGGATTTCACTAACATTTCGCAAAATTTTTTAATGCGAATTTATTGCAAGAAATTTCGAACTGTTCAATTCCTTCTAGCTTTTATCCTACACTTTTTCGAAAAAGACAGGGAAAAGTAGCTTTTCGCTTGAATTGGAACCTGCGTTCCAACCATAATCTAAGTAAATGGGCGGTCTAACCCATTACTAAAGCGCCTTTCGTAGTTTGCCGGCCGACGTCGGCCGACTCATTACCGAATTTGAGAAGTCAAGATAGATAAGATGGATAGGATAAAGTAGATAGATATTCCACATTCGATAACGACTCGTCCGAAGTCGGTCGGGCAACTGTGAAAGGGCCTCAAGAGGAATCTCTATTCCTCGCCCGCCAAGGCTGCTGTCGGGGCTGTCAATCTCCCGAGTTTTCCACTACTCTGGCATTCGCTCGCGTGTAGCCCTACACAAACTCACTTGTTGCCCAGTGACACCTGGGCAACAAGTCATTTTTCTGGGGCGCGACATGGAAAGTGTGGGGCGATTGTGAGCATTTGTGCCCACAAAACCACTTGTATCCCCACTAAATCACTAGTCGCCCCGTGAAATCACTTGTTGCCCCGAAAGAGCAAGTGCTGACCCTAAAACACTTGTTGCCTCGCAAAATCACTTGTTGCCCCGCAGGTTCACTTGTTGCCCCGTAAAACCACTTGTTGCCCCCCCCCAAAACTAATTGTTGCTCGGAATCATCATTTGATCGTTCGGACCCCACTGCTGTGTTTATTCACGGATTCCGTCTACCCTCTAGACACCTTGTACTTCTCAAACCCTTCTTCTTCTTCTTCTTCCTCTTCCCCTCTTCCTCCTCTTATTCCTCTTCCTCCCCCTCTTCCTCTTCTTCCTCTTCCTCCTCTTCCTCCTCATCTTCTTCTTCTTCTTCTTCTTCTTCTTCTTCTTCTTCTTCTTCTTCTTCTTCTTCTTCTTCTTCTTCTTCTTCTTCTTCTTCTTCTTCTTCTTCTTCTTCTTCTTCTTCTTCCTCGTCTTCTTGTTCTTCTTGTTCTTCCTCGTCTTCTTCCTCGTCTTCCTCGTCTTCCTCGTCTTCTTCCTATTCTTCCTCTTCTACCTCGTCTTCTTCCTATTCTTCCTCTTCTACCTCGCCGCTTGTGAGTGTGGCTTAAAGGCAGTGGTCGCGATGAAAAGCGTTATCTACAAAACTATGGAAATCAGCCTAGATTGAAAACAGCTGAAAAACTATGAAGGCAGCGCGGTGAAAAACGGGCTAGAATCAGAGTTTCTAGGGCCCAAAGATGGTGCGTAGTATTTCACTGGGAGTATGCAGGGTGTCATGTGCATGTGTGCAGTACAGAAAGTAGAGGTGCAGGACCCAGTAGGGTCCTGCACATCCTGCGCACTCTCAATGGGATCCTGCACACTCTCAGTGAAGTCCTGCACACCCCCAGTGAGGTCCTGCACACATCCTGCACACTCACACTGTGGTACTGCACCAAATCATAAACGTCCTGCACCCCATTCACGACACGACGACTTGGATACTCTTCAGCAAGCATAAGCGTAAGGAAAACGCGTTATCGTATGTGATCTAGCGTTAAGTCCGCGCAAAATTGCAACCAATTGGGAGCTGACAGAGAAAATGGAAATAGTGTGTGAATGAAGAAAAAGATGGATAGCTTCCGAAAAAGTCCTCCGGAGAACTTTTTCGGAAGCTATCCATCTTTTCCATCATTCACACACTATTTCCATTTTTTCTGTCAGCTCACGTTAAGTTGCTGTTTTGCGCGGACTTACCTGAGCTGAAAAAGCTAAAAACTTGAAAAAATTCTAAATCGCTAATTTTTCTCCAAAAAGAGGCAGAGCGGACCATTTTTTGATTTTTTTCCAATGCGTATCTAGTGGCTCATACAGTGAGTGTGCTTAGTTTAAGAAATGCCTGGCGCATCTCCTGAAAATCGTCAACTGAAAAGCTCACGGTCAGCTGCAGTTAACCGCAGGTTAACTCGCGGTTATCTACCCATTTACTACCACCCCAGATTTATTTCTAAATGCTCCAAAGAAAAAAATCACGAATAAATTAGAGGATATCAAACGAATAAAAATTTTCGAATATTCGAATAAACGAATTATTCAGAAATTTGACTTTTCCGAATATTCGAATAAACGAATAATTCGGATAATTGACTCTTTCGAATATTCGAATAAGCGAATTATTCAAAAAATTGACTTTTCGGAATATTCGAATAAACAAATTATTCGAATAATTGACTCTTTCGAATGTTCGAATAAACGAATTATTCGGATAATTGACTCTTTCGAATATTCGAATAAGCGAATTATTCGAAAAAGTCAATTTTTTCGAATACTCGAATTATTCGAATATTCGATTATTCGTTTATTCGACCGAATATTCGTTTTCCGAACATTCGTTGACATACTCTAGAAGATCGGGAATCGTTTTTTTCTTCAAATGTTCGGTGTTGCGAATAATTCGGAAATGTTCACTTTTCGAATATTCGATTTTCCAAATAATCCGGAAATGGTCTTTTTAATTTTCGACTTTTCGAATGATTCGAAGTCGCCTTCTTTAATCGAATATTTAATTTACGAATCATTCGATTTGGTCGAAGTATAGTTCCCACCCCCATGAAATTTTAGGATGTTTTTGAGAAAAAAAAATCGGATTCTGCTCAAAAAAGGCAGTCGGGGGCAATATCAATATGTCACGGTATCAGGCAGTAAACATGGAGAACTCTTGAAAGAAAAACCATTACACTTCCGTGAGAATTTTTCGCCGGTGGCAAATTCTAAACTTGTATCTAGCGTACCACTTCGGAAATCGTCAAAAGTCGCGATTTGCCATCAAATTTTCCCTAAAAAAAGCTTCGAAAGAATCAAGTCGAAAATTTCAGAAAATTGACACATAAACACCCAAATTCGTGATCAGCGCCCCAAATAACACAACAGGGAGGGTAATAAGTTAAATCTGGAACACTTTTAAAAAACGCTTTCGTGGCCCACTAATTGATATGAATAAACCCCAACCGAAAATCCGTACAAATCCATAACGCTATCAGTCTGTACAAAGTTTGGGTAATGTGCCTTCACCCAAACTTAGGCCAGAGGGGTTGTTTTGGGCGCTGAACACAATTATGAGGTCAGTTTCCAAATTCTCTAAAGACTAGTGCACGTTTTGGAAGGTACAACAGGTACAGAAATCTGACGAAAAACGTCTATAACTCCTTTCGGTGTGGTTTTAGGCAGATGCGAAGACCATAATCGGTTTTACACCAAAAACGGCTCTAGAGAGTTGCATTTCTTCCAGAATAGTTAGGCTAACTAAAAATAGCTCCCTTAAGAGCCTCACTAGACTTGAGCTTGTAGAAGAAAGTGGAAAATGGAGGAAGATTGTGATGATCAGGAGAGAAAGAAAACACGCGGGCGCACGCGACGCGACCGCACACGCCACCGCCCAGGCCTCCTCCCGTGCCGGCGCTAGCTGGGGCGAGACAATCCACACAATGCTCACAAAGATTTTGTGGGCATTGCCCACAATCTTTTTTGTGGGCACTCGACTCTCGCCGGCGCGATTATGTGGAACGTCTAGCGCCGACGAAAAAGGACGCGAAATTGGCCACGCCCTCCGGGGCAACACGCGAGCGACTGCCAGAGTAAGCACAGGGTTATGGAAAAATTGAGCTCTCCTGGCATTTTCGGGTAAAAATCCTCAAGTATCAGTCTCTATTTTAACTCAAACGCATGACCATTCACTAATCCGGAGGTGATTCCAAACGAACACTCTTGAATTAACATACACAGTGGTAGTAGCGTAGAATACCCTGACGAGTGAGAACCCGTTATTGACAAGTTATGACAGGTTATGACGTATTGTTTCCACCTCACATTTATGTACTGAAGAGTCGAAATTGACGGTTGTACGTTTCTGCAAGGGTGTCCAGTTGGCAAGAGCCTAATCTGGGGAGGAGTTTGATTTCAATAAAGTTTCAATCCGAAGAATGTAACTAAAACGAAACCTAAGGCATGTCTTCTACAGGATAAAAAAAGCAAACAACATGAGCTAGGCTATGATGGAAAAGTACTTGACTGCGTGCAGACCTATGATCTTAATCGTTTATACATCGATAGAAGAAAACTGGAGAATAAATTGCGAATCACATTAATTTTTTGAAGAGCTTAAAGGCAGGGTCCGGGCAGAATTTCGATTTTGAGATTTCCCGCTGAATCGGTGCTCTTGCTACAGGTAGTCCCAAGGAACATGCGAAGACTGCGTAAAAACTGGTCTTCTTCAAATTATTCCAGCAGCTTCCGTCAACCGCTGTGCCAGAAAAGTCAGAAAAGTGTGGACATCGTCCATATTTTAGCGGTCGTCCACGCATTCTTCAGAACTGCAGTGTAAATATCGGTCATCCCAGCCATGATTAACATGCTGTAAATACCGTAATCCCTGACTTTGAGGCTGTTTTCTCCAGAACTAAGGACTCAGAGTTCGTGAAACGTTCAGACGATGTTCAGCAACGCCACCCCAATCTATCTGACCCAGATTTCGGTAGTTTCAAAATTTGACCGGACCTTGCCTTCAAGCAAACAATTGTTCACGATGAAGTTAGTCCCTAAATCTTCAATGGAAAACATTTGTGGTAGCCCTCAGAAGGAGAATTGTGTCAAGAACAGTGTTCGGGGTGAGGTGTGATGTATCACAGAAGGGCAGGGGAGTCGGACCCGTCGACGTCCGGTTGTGGGGTCGGCCCTCCGACCGATCAAGAATCAAGGTGGCCTTCTATCCGGGGTGAGAGGGGTTTTGAAAGCCGTACCATTAGTTCATAATATAATGTTAAACTGAGACGGCAAAATGAGATGACGGTGGGAGGTCAAATTAACACTATTATACCGACTAGGGAACCTCGCATGGTGTACCCCCGGATCAGAAAGCTGAAAAACGTCTTTTAACCACCTCTAGGACGCCCTCTTCAATCCTGAACGAAAAGCTATGGCCTGTCAATGTTCGTATTTCCCGCTTTTTTTCTATCCAAAACTCGCATCAGGGGTACAGTGTACTCTTGCGACACACGGTCGCGTCGCTCTGCACAGCGACAGCGACAGTGGTAGCGACAGGCTGTGGCTTATTTGCAGTATGTCAGCCCCCCGCGACACGTCGCTGCGACTCAAACGCGACATCTGTTCCTACGATGGCCGTTGCCATTGCTCCGATGCGGGTCCCGCCGCGATTTGTGTTAGATTGCATGCCTGTCGCTCATTCCTGCGACAAAGTATACCATACCCCTTAGTGTTTGCGAAATACGGAAGCGGACCTCATGCTTGTTTTCAGCGCCAAAAACTACCCCAATGAGCAAATTTTGGCTGAAGGCACATTTTCCAAACCTTGCAAAGACTGATAGCGTTTTGGACTTGCGCAGATTTTTGGTTGGGCGCTTATTTATACCTCTGAAAGCGTTACAAAAAAATTTTGGAGATTTAACACAAAATCCCACCAGGTGGCTAATTTGGGATCACGAATCTGGGGTCTATTTGACGATTTTCCGAGCTTTTCGACTTGGTTCGTTCAAAGCTTCCCATCGGGAGGGAACTTTTATAGCAAATCGCGACGTCGGCCAATTCCAGGAGTGCTTAGATAGATATGGCTCGAATTGTTGCTCTGGGGGTTATTTGCAGTGCTAAACACGAATCTTCAATCCGTTTATCGATTTGTAATATATTACGCTAGCTTGGTAAAAGTCTTAGATTTGTTTCAAAATTTCTCTATGGGTGTTATATGGGACGCCAAACACGAGTTTGAGGCCCATTTTTGATTTTCGAATTTTTAAGGTAGGCAAAGCCAGTTAAGAGGCATTATGCCTACCGTAGGCTACATTATCATAAGTGTAGCGACAAACAGACCCCAGATTCGCGTTGAGCGCCCTGAATAACCCCAGTTAAAAGTTTTGAGCCAAATCCGAAACTTTTTCAAACACCTAAAAATTGGCTAATGGGCACTTTATTTTTTCACAAGGCTTCAAAAACGCTTATGACTCCATTCAGAGGTGTCCGTTGCAAAATCAGATGTCAGATTCGAAGACAGCGGACCAGAATTGACCAGAAAACATTCATCATCTTTTAAATGTTAGGGTAGGCCATGCGAGGTTCCCTTGTGAGAGAGCAAAATGAGACAGGAAATCAATAAAGAAACTGAACAGTTAGGAACAACTGCGAGAAACAAATGAAGTAGGATCTGAAATGGAGATGTAAAAATGAGGCATGAACTCACAAGAAGGGGTTACAATTCACTGGTGGAGAAAGCATGCACGACAATAGGCGACAGTAGCATGGCCGTCATTAATGCTTCCGACTTGGAAGCGGAGCCGCGGCTAGGTGAAGTGTGTCACCAAAGTGCTCCTGGATATGTCAGCAGCAGTGGTGTTGAGTATTCACTGTCATGGAGGTCATTAAAAGCGCATATCATGTCAACGAAATGACAAGATGTTCTGGAATTTCGTAATCTATGTTGCATTTTCTGAAGGTCGAAATTTCGCAATGCTGGGAAACGATGGATAAAAGACTGTTTGAGAAGAGCATTCTTCGCTGTGATATCTCTTGCAATTTCCTCCACGAAATTGACTTGTTGGAGCAATTTCAAGGTGCGAAAGCATAGGGTTTTTCATGCCCTGAGGGCACCTAGGTGTAATTTCAGACACGGAAACTACAATTAGAATATGTGAAAATGCACCCAAAATCTCTTGGAAGCAGCTTTAAGCCAAACAGCGCTACCTGGGGTGATATGGAGTTTCGTGTTGCTACAACGTGCGGAAAACTTAGCCAAGGATCCAAGTAATCGATTTAGTTCTTCTAGACTGTTCTAAACGGTCTTTGAAACCCCAGTTATAGGTGTGATTCAATCGATTGTATCACACCTACAGTGGCGAACAGAAGTCTTCGGACAACGCCTTTTCGCGAATAGTGTTTTCATACATAGCTTGGTTTGGCCTTAGCGAAACTTGATGAAACTTTAGTATGTTATGGGGCATCACAACTCTTGCTTTACACATACGCACGGTTAGGTTTTCAAGATGCAGTATTTAAATATGGAGTTCATTTATGATTTCGTTGTAATATTTAATTTGGACCGTTTCCTTAAAACATGGCTATTACAATTGCAAACCCGTGGCAGTTATTCGCCATTTTAGGGTTTCCGGAAATGTTGTATAACCTTGTAAAAAATCAATCTATCGTTGTTTTCTAGAAATGAAATCGAAATAAAATTAGGCGATATTGCACCTATTAAGTATCTCTCTTTGACGTTATCGAAAAAGAGCGGAATCCATGTACCAGTTGTATTACTTTGTCAAAGCTTATGAAGCACATATTTTGAAATGGTTATGGGGCGACTAATTTTATAGAGGTGAATTTCCAAAAACATTTCCAACCTGTTCAATTTTCGGTCTTCAGAAAAATTCTCATACAGAATATTTTCTCACAAAGTTATACAACGGTTCCGAAGACCTTTGATTGGTGAATAACTGCTGCGGGTTTGAAATTGTAATAGCCATGTTTCAAAGGAATAGTCCTAATTTAAAATAATCCCACAAAATGAGAAATAAATTCCATGTTCAAAAACTGCACCTTCAAAA
This sequence comes from Aplectana chamaeleonis, assembly GCA_029168955.1. NCBI lineage: Eukaryota > Metazoa > Nematoda > Chromadorea > Rhabditida > Cosmocercidae > Aplectana > Aplectana chamaeleonis. The sequence goes on along the minus strand of JAPDOI010000613.1, from coordinate 6,445 downwards.
CCTATTCTTGTGTATGTGTTAAGCAAGAGTTGTGATGCCCTATGACATACTGAAGTTTCATCATGTTTCGCTATGGCCAAGCCAAGATATGTATAAAAACATTATTCGGAAAAAGGTCTTGTCCGAAGACTTCTGTTCGCTACTGTTAATCCATAGAACTTAGGTGTGATGCAATCGATTGTATCACACCTAAAAATTGGTTTTCAGGATATCGGGCTACTACGCACGTCGACGTCTCATTCTTCGCACATTTCTCATAAGAACTCGAAGTCCCCGTCCAGGGCCGGCCCTGTTGGGCAAAATGCGGCTGTCTCTGAGGTAATTCGCCCTTCATACCGGTTGAGCACCTGATTGAGAGATCACAGGTGAAATCGCATCAAATCGGGACAAAACTTGACGTGAAATTACGATGCCTGCGTTTGGACTATGCCTTTTTTAGCCTCTATTATCGTAAACTGCCTTCTCCGACTTCTTCGAATCTCATTCGTCTCTTTCTCTCGGGTGGGCAAGCGCCAGAGTAGAGCAGGGACCTCCCCTGAAGCCCCTTTCGGGGAAGCATCTGCTGTCGCTCCCCCAAGTCGAGCACGGGTTCTATTGTCCGGCGCTTGCCCCTCCCCCCCACAGTGTGATCATTTGCTTTACCATGTTTTTTTCATGTCTGCCACTGCACCACGCTCTTTAGTATTCCACAGGATGACAGAAAGCGGACTTAGGCCGAAAATCGCACTAGCAGTATTCCGGGAGGCCATGGAATACAGAAACTTCGCGAGTGATTCGATATTTTTGCCTGAGTAGCCATGAAAGCGAAATAACGAGGAGAAGAAACGGAGGTCGATTGTTCAAGGGACCCCGTGAATGCTCGGCTTGGCCAGCACACTCCTTCGGGGGTGCCGCACACTTTTTACGGCGTCTGGCACATTTCCATCTGGGTCCCGCACTTCACCTACGGCGTCCCCCGCACTCCCACGTGGATCCCACAAACTTTTCCCGGCGTCTTGCGCAATCCCATTGCAATCCCGCTTACTTTTTGCGGTGTACGGCGCACTCTCACTTGGGTCCCACCCACTTTCTGCGACACACGTCCACTGGGTCCCACATACCTTCCCCGGCATCCTGTGCACTCCCACTTGGGTCCCGTATACTATGTCCAGCGTCCGGCGCACTGCCAGTGGGGTCCCACGCATACTTTCTCCGGTGTCCGGCGCACTGCCACTGGGATTCCATACACTTTATCCGGCGTCCGGCGCACTCCACTGGGGTCCCCTACACTTTATCAGGCGTCCGGCGCACTCGCACTGGGATCCCGCAGGTTATCATTCAGGGAACAACCAATCCTGGGTCCCTCTATCTCTGGAGTTGGCACTGCTGTCGCCCCGGTGCCAGTTCGCCCTCGGCCGCTGTTCGGGCGATGACGTCATAAATGGAAGGAGCCGGTCCCACTCGAGCAATGGTTTGTCTCGGTAGGTGAGTACGCGTGCTTCGATAAGCTGAAGTTGTTTCCAGAACTCCAGAGAATTCCTTGAAATAGAACTTCTACAAATATTTAGTGTTCGATCAATGTCCCAAGTTCAAATCTCCAGGCATTATAAGCAGTTTACTAGAGAGGCAAGTATCAACGAGAGCATCAAGAAGTCCTCTGCTCAAATTGAGCAAAGGAGGTCGATAAAATAAGACTAATCTGAACGTCGTCAGGAACAGTGAATTGGAAACATCCAAAACGAGCAAATCCGACCTAAGGACAAAAGGGGAAGCAGTCGATAAAATGTTCACAGAGTGTAGCACAAGACAATAAATTCTACCAACTCTACTGCCTCTACGATGTGACCGGAAAACTTTGTATGGATATTCTGAAATTATTTCAGCATTGGATATATTCGAAAAGAGCCATGCTTCTGTTGTAAGTGAAGTCAGGATCGTGAATTGCTAGAAAGTACTCAAGATAATGCATTTTATTACAAAAGTTTCGAGCATTAAAGGCATCGTCCGCGTCGAAAACCGTATAACATTTTTCCATGATTTTGTATAGGCTGTCCGCGTTAGTGAACGAAAACGTCGGAAGAGCCCTCGAAAAACCTCCACTTGGATCACTTGGAAAGAAAAACCTATTAGAATACACTGTTAACTTAGATTTGAATTTCGCACCAAAATCGTTTTTGAAGGATTTCTTCAATCTGAAGCCTGGTCACTGTCATTTTCTGTGTTTTCTTGCATGAGGGGTTTGTGCGACAAATGTTTTCCAAGTTGTTGGAAGGTCGCATCAACATTCAATGAAAAAGTGCTAGATGATCGACCCAGAAGTGTTAGATGATCGACCTAGCAGTAGTTTTCATGTGGTTAAAACTTTGAAGGTGCTCATTTTCAGAACCTCTAATTTCGTGGGTGGTGTTAGCTAGTCAGAATGGTTTCATGTTACAAGAAATTTGGAATTGATTTTCAGGGCGCACGATGCCTTAAAACAGAAAAGAGTTCAAACCTTGGGGTGCTCCGTGACCAAATCGGCGTCTCCCGATCCAGGTAGGCCTTCGATACGTCGAATTCCGCCGCGGTACACAACCCAGGTCCGGGCGTCTAGCTGCCTATTGCGCTCCTTACACTGCTTCCTCATCTCGACTTCTCGCTGACGTTCTTCTTTATTCACACTCCTACGCGCGTGTGTCTGGAAAGCCGGACACATGAAGCCTACGGGTATTGGCCGATGCCGCGGTCCAGTATTGCCGTTTCGTTTACGACTTTAATCCCGCTTCTCCAAAGGAAACAGGTGTTTTGAAGCCTCGGAAAGGCTGAGAACCACTATGTTTCGCTCCATTTTTCGGATTAAATGCCCGACAAAACCTGTTCTGGAAATTTTTGAATGAGAGCTCCAACCATTTTGTAGATCAAGGGATCCTGACTACGTTTAAGGATGGCGTTCATGAGTTGCTGAGCCGACATATTAGCAAAGTCAGCAACTGGTATCTCATTGATAACCCCAGGCTCCCCTACTGAAGTTGATTCAAGCTCTCCGCTGACAGCATTGTTTGCCTTACTGGCCTGGCGAGCCGTCGGTCTAGCCGACTTGTCATGATTTCACAAGTGATTTGACCTGAGAAATTTCAATAATCAGTCGAGATTCGACTTCGACCTCGGTCAAACCGCTGAACAGCAACGAAACGAAAGGTCCAACGGGAACAATCAAATACGAAGATAGGTCCGACAAGAAGGCTCAAATAAGTAGATATCAATTGAACAAAAAAAAAAAACGGAAAAAGTCCGAAATAATGGTGAAGGGTTAAAATTAGATAGAGACTGCTGTTCCCACCGCCACACGTGTCAATGTCGAATTCTTATCAAATTAGGCATTGGATTAAACAGATTTACGCTGAGAGATTCCCGAATGTTCGACGACTAATTCTCAAAATCTATAATTCTTCTTTCAAGAAGAACTACTGCCGATGATTGCAGGTCAAAACCGGCAGCTATGGAGACTGTGTCTGTGTTGACGACAACGAATTAGACCCAGGAGGCCGGCCTTGCTCGCCCGCTAGGATAATCTTCAAAACCTATTTTTTGCCTCTGGAAGGCTTTCGTATCCATTTTTTCATTACTGTGCTGCTTCTGAGGGATACTACCATTATTTTTTCCAAAGACAAACTCATAGAACCCAGGAGTTCATCGTTAACAATTGCGTTGAGATGAGTTCAGTGCAGAGATTGTTGTTGAATACCTTCTTTCTTCCTAGAAAAGAACTTTATAATTATCAGTCTCTGCATTGGGGCTTCAATTCGACGTATGAAAAGGAAAGAGTCATTGTGAAGTTAAGGGAATCCGTCGATTTGAGAGTAAATATATTGTAAAACTTGAGAATACCATTTGGATTTGGCGCAAAAGTTTCCGGACTTTTCACGGCTTGCAAAAAAACATTTATTTCAAAAACAAACCAAGGCTCACCCTACAAAATATTTCCAATCACATTTTGAGGCATCCTTCGCCACCGATTGGGCGAGATCATGAGATTTCCGACGCGTAGAACTCTGGCTGTTTTGAGTCGACGGCGTATTATTCTAAGACCGCTTTTGAATTCGTCATCGTGAGTGAACTGTTTTCCATCCAGGAAGTGCTGCGTCGAGCGGAACAGATGGTAGTCGCAAAGGAGGGGCGAGACCTGGGCTACATGAAGGGTGAAGAAAAACTTCCCAGCCCAGGTCAGCAATTTCTGTTCACCTTCTTCACGACAGTGCTTGGCCACACGTATCTGGGATAACCCCACAGAAACTGCTGGACCTAAGCATTTGCTTTTCTACTTTACTACTGGGTCTATTTTACCCGTACCGCTTGAGATTTACGGCCCATAAAGTAACACATATATGGCACTGGAAGGCTCCTCGAAACCATTCTTTCGCTATTTCGACAATTGCAATTTCGACGAGCATCCAAATCCTCAGCAAAGTTGGTGGGTCTACCTTGAATTCAGAGGGGCCATTCCTAGGGAGGGGTCGCAAAAGCTTTGCCACGAATGGAGGGGTCGCAACAACGAACGCATTTTGTCCAACGGGTTTACTTGACCCAGATACAGGAAAAGGTTGCCACTTTTTCTCAAACGAGGACCGCACTCATGGGTGATCCTGGCGTGGTAGCTTTGTGAAAACTTGAATCGCGCGAGAAATCCGTGTTTTCTATCGTGTTTGAGAGTCATTGCATGTATTATGAAGTAGAAAAGAGGCCAGATTTCATGTATGCAGAATTTATAGTCACTCGTACTGACCTTTCTTCAATGAGTTACTTCTATTACAAAGTTTACATTGGTTTTTTTGCCACAATGCTGCTGGTTTTGCCACAATGCCGCTTCAATGTTTTCGATTTTTTATTCAACATCAAAATGTGTTTCCCTTCAAAAACAAATCTACTTAGAAGTTTTTCAACAACCTAAACACTTGTTAAAACCCTGTAACAAGTGAACGGCCAGCTGCTTTAGTCCTTCCAACTCAATCTCCCGCTTTTTCAGCTACAAATCCCTGCTAAAATCCACCCATTCAACTTCGCAACCTCTCTTGATGCGCGTGGACCTAGAAAAGTACTTAACACTGAAAGATGTGTTCAAGTTTTCAATAACGATCCAACAACTTGTGCCAAGACCAACAACTTAACTGCTACCTTCGCGAGCTGACAAACCAGACAAGTAATCGACAACATCTACTTTAGCACACGTGGCATATTGAATCAATGCCATTATCATCTCGATGACAGTCGTCCTGGCACATTTTCTGACTAAAATTCGAATCACGCTCTTTGTAAAGTTTTCAAATTTGTTCTTTACACGACGCCCTCCCCACATTCCGTTTTCTGGCGGTGCAGCCACGCTCCGATATATTACAGCCCAAAATTCCTTCCTGTTTGGTTCAAATTCACGTTAAACTCGTCGTATAAGCACTCGTAGTGCAGCTCAAGAATGCGCCAATGCGGCCTTTTATTACCCGGCGGAGACATGGACCGATCTATTCCATCTTCTTCTGCCTGTAACGTTTTAACTTTTTCATGCATCAACATTTTTCTGGCTTTATAAGTTGCCAACCACTGCGTTGTGTTCCCATCAGGGTTGACCATCTACTTGTAGCTTAGGTTCCTTCCTTTAGGATAAGTCCAGGCTGATTAAGCAGTGGAGCGTTCATTGATGGCAAAATATGACAGTGAAATATTATGTGTATCGGTGAAACGGAGATTTGACATTATAAACCCGATAAGCCTTTGGCTTCGACTGGCTCAAAATGGCCGGCAACCCCTAGGCTATACAATGTTATTCCTCATTCATTATTTTCCAGGGCTTTAGTGTTTGAATGGGCTAATTATAGAGTTTGTGGTGCGAATTTCTAGTACATTTCTAAGGGAAAGGATCAGGTTCTCAACGGGTGCTGAAGAGGTCGTGAGCATTTCAACCTAAAAACAGGAGAATTTTTGGTGGGGATGGTTCTTATTTCCTGCAAAACATGAAAATTGGAGAAGGTTTTTCAATGTTTTTTGGAAATTTTACCAAGTGGGAGAGGTGTTGCAGCTCACTGAGGATAGCGCGACCCTGCTGAGGACTGCCTACTGCCGACGTTTTACCTCCACACTGGGTACTTTCCAGTGTGAAATGGTGCTCATTCAGCCAAGTTTGTACAGAGGGCTCAGCGGATTCTGGTGTTCAGCCTCCAGCAGAGCTACGACCCTCCAGGGTGCAGCTTGGGATTGCAGCTGGAGGCCAAAGGGGACCTTGCAGGGTCGTAAAAATGTCGCCCGTGAAAGAAGAGTTTGTTAAATTGTGGGAGAGGTTCATAAAATGTCTAAGACTAAATTACCACCGCATGTAAGAAAGGCAAAAGAAGAAGGATAAGAGAAAGAAAGGAGGAGAAGGCGTGGTTCGTAAAAATCCGCCATATTTTTTTTTTTTCCCAGAAATGTGGTTACAAAGAGGAGATCGTAGCTCCGCTGA